>MU825450.1:0-338466 GCA_029204205.1 Desmophyllum pertusum | reverse complement strand
TTTCAAAAGGTCACCGTTTTCAACCTTCCCCACCTTCGCCGGTTTCGGGCTCTTCCATCCCACTTCATCACACCCTTCGTTCTCTTCACTTTCGGCGAATAATTTGTTAATTTATACTTGTATCTAGCATTTTATTGCAAAACGAAAACGGGCCGCGATTGCGATCCCCATATACCCATAAAATAACCAGTTGAACAGAACAGTGGACTGTGAACAGAAATGTAAACGCCGGGGGATTCCTGAGCTACAAGTAGCGAACTGAACTGAAGCTGACGAGCTTTGGGGGGGTGGCGGAGACGGCGTGCGGTGGGTCGTTGTCTGTTATTATTGTGTCCAATTTCTTTCCCCTATTTCCCCCCCCCCCCCTTCCCTCTTTTCCTTGTCCAAATTTTTTCCCCCTTATTGTTATTGTGCTCAAATGTTCCCCCTCCTCCCCCCCCCCCTTTTCTTTTCCCCTCTTCCTTTCAATTTTCTTCTTCCCCTTCCCCCCTCTCCTAATTTCTCAATTTCTCGCTGATAAATTTTGAAACACAAATGCAGTTTTGACAAACAATGCAGGCCAGAACAATTTGTCCTCCCTGGAACAGAGTTGATTTCCCCCCGGGTTTCCTCCGGGGGAGGGTCGGGTCGGGGGGGGGTATTATGATGCAATTTTAATGACCAAAACGCAGCGGCGAAAAGAAAAAAGCGAACGAGTCAGGGAATGTCTTGTCGCCCGGATATTTGTGTTGGTTATTTAGAGACTCTGTTCGAAACCCTTCATGTAAAGAGTATTAAAAATAATCTCTAGCATTTTCAACTAACACAACTAACCAGGATGGATTCGTTGGTTCCATTCAAAATAAATGAACGCATCAGAGAGAAGTTTTCGGATTTCATTCAGGTGGAACACGTTCGTTAAATAGTTTCTTTTTCCTTTCTTTATTCCCCATTCTTCTTCTCGCGCTCCTCCGTCTCCTTCCTTCTCTCTCCTCTCGTTTCTCTTTTTTTTCCTTTCTCTCGCTTCCCCCTTCCTCTCGTCTTTTTCTCCCTCCCCCTTCTTCTCTCTTACACCTTCTTTTTCTCTTCTTTTTCCTTCTCGCGCTCCCCACCCCCACGCGGAGCGGTCTCGCGCTACCCTTCTTCTGTTTTCCTTCTCGGCCTCTCACGCGCTCCGCTCCCCGCCCCCCGCGCTCTCCCCCCCCCCCCCCCCTCCCCCCTCCCCCCCCCCCCCCCCCCCCCCCCCCACCCCCCCCCCCCCCCCCTCCACCCTCCCCCACCTTCTCTCCTTCTCTCGATAGTTTCTTCGCGCTCGACCTCTTTCTCCCCCCCCCACCCCGCCGCTCCACCTTCCCCCTCCTCCCCCCCTGGGCCCCCCTCACCCTTCTCCCCCCACTCCTTCACCCACCCTCCCCCCACCCCCCCACCTCCCCCCTCTCCCCCCCCCCCCCCCCCCCCCCTCCACCCCCCCCCCCCCCCCCCCCCTTCCGCGCTCTTCCCACGCTCGGCCCCCCACCTTCTTTCCCTTTTCGGTCTATCTCGCGCTCCCCCCTCCCCCCCCCCCTTTTCCGCGCGCGCATCCTCCCCCCCCCCCCCTTTCCCCCCCCCTCTCGCGCTTTAGCACCCCCCCCTCCCCCGCACTCCGCGCTCTCCCCAGCCTTCTCGCGCTCCCTTCCCTCCCCTTCTCCTCCCACCCCTCCGACACTTCTATCTTCTCGCCGCGCCCCCACCCTTTTCATCCTCTCGCGCTCCCCCCCCCCCCCCCCTCCTCCCCCCCCGCCCCGTCATACCTCCCCTCGCGCTTTTCCCCCCCCCCCCCCCCCCCCCCCCCCCCCCCCGGGTTCGAGCAGCGATGGAGACCCTTGATCGTGAAAATATGAAACAACAGGGGGCTTAAAATCACGCCAACGCCACGCCTCCTGACCACGCCCTGATTTAGAAGAGCTCAAAGTACTTGCTCAATATCACAGCGTCAGTGATATACGATAATACACGACAAAAATAACACAGGAAAGCGCGTCATATTCTTGCAAAGAAAGCGAGCATCTCTTGTCAGTCTACTCGTCAAGTCATTTTGCAATGGAAACAACAGTATAAATCAGTTACTGGCCACATCGAAAACCGTCGGCGATTTTACCAAAATGTCTATGCTCCAGTGTTGCAGACACTTCCATGGATTGACAACGGAGATGGCCTGAAGACAGCCAGCGAGCAAGTGCTCGGTAATTTAGCCTTTCCAGCGTTTGAATTGTCTACCTACAAAAAACCAAAACCCAGACCCGAAAACAATCGAACGCCTTCGCGCGCGGCACGTCGCACTGGAAACCATTTATAAAAATATGCAGGACGAATTGCGCCCATTGCTCGAAGCTCCTGCCCGCGAATTGAACGCACTTGGGAAATTTACAACAAATGGTTCCTAAATGGAAGGACCTGAACAGCTTCTGATTTACTCCCCGAAGGCATGCTCAAGGCTGTGGAAGATTCCTTTGACGAGCCAGCTCCTCGACGTGCGATGGCGTTGTCTACAAGAAGAGCTCAAACACTGGCTAGCGAGGGGCCTGTTGTAAACGTCAGCCCTAACGAAGCCGTGCTTGGTAAACTGATAGCTTCAAAAATCAAGACTCTACATGCAAAGGAGAGAGCGATCATTCGATCGCCGTGCAATTTGGAACTGATGGACTCTGGCTTGGTGGTCACTTCCTCAACTCACTGCGATGAAGCAAGCAAGTGTTCAAAAGTTGATATAAAACGATATAAAGAACTTAACTGATATATAAGATTTAATTATTTTAAAAATGTTTTGCTGAAATGCCTTTTAATAACAGTAACAACAGTTGTAATGCTACATTGACTTCCTTTGAATATATATTTTGTGTAATGTATCGTACGTAACTGAAAATCCTGCAAATAAAAGCTCATCATATGCGCTGTGTGAAATCATGTGTAACGGATCTGTCGACAGGTATCATATGAAAGCTGTATAAAATCGACGGCTGTCATGTGTGAGTCTTTGATACAAACCAGATTGGCCGAATGTGGAGTCATTCGATGATTTTTTCTTGTCCTTTTACAAACACCACCTGACCTAGACTTTTCTCAAAGTCCGTTTTTTCGTGTTTTAGTGATTTTGTCAGTCAGTCGGATGACCCACGTTATTGGTCTGTTGTTGCGTTTAACCCCGCCCCGCCCCACAAGCAGTCTTCTTATCCCCCGTGAGAATGAAAAACAAACGTGTCGAATAGCACACACAACTCCTCTGTAGCCTGCCGCAGACGGACTTGACCTCTGATAATGTACCAGAGGTCAAGTCCGTCTGCGACGCAGGCTATATATACTCCTCTGCTATGCTGTGTTTAGAAAGTTCGTCACGCATTCGTTCCTCCAGGATGAGCCCAAAGAGAGTCAACTGCATAGGAAGCTCAGTATATTACGCTTGTCTGCTCCGGCAGTAGTGTTTATATTGATTGATCATATATTGGCTTGCTGCTATGCTAGACTTGACATCTTTGTCGTTCTTTTGACAATCATCTCAAGTTGAAAATCCTTCATGTCACTCTGAACCTTACTTTCGTGGGTGTGGTTCAATTTCCTGAAATTTATTTTGACGCTAGCTAGCATCAAAACAGTGTGTTTGCATAGAACACTTTAAAAACCACTCGCTCACCAACGATGCCTGCTTTGCAGGCTAATAGTTATATCAGAAGCTACTGCTTCCGTATCATGTCAGTTTCCTCCCCCCCCCCCCCCCCCCCCCCACCACCTCCTCCGAATGATTGATTAATAAACACTTCACTGAGAAAACGTGAAGGAATTTTGAATACCACTATCAAATATACCCCTTCAAATGGATATGATTCATCAATTTGTTTACGTCACCAACATGTCACGCAGGTCATTCGGTATGACTATTGTTGTTGACGTTGTTGTTAACCGATTTCACGACCAAATGTCTTCGTGTATGCACTATTTATCAGGGCAATTAATCATTTTTTTGGGGCGATATCGTCTAAAAAGGCAAACATGGTTTCATATTGAAACTCCTTGGACCTGCACTCTACATGCACCACTGATAATGGTATTCAAATTCCTTCACGTTTTCTCAGTGAAGTGTTTTATAATCAATCATTCGGAGGAGGTGGTGGGGGTGGGGGGGGGGGGGTGGGGGGGAGGAAACTGACATGACACGGAAGCAGTAGCTTCTGATATACTATTAGCCTGCAAAGCAGGCATCGTTGGTGAGCGAGTGGTTTTGAAAGTGTTCTATGCAAACACACTGTTTTGATGCTAGCTAGCGTCAAAATAAATTTCAGGAATTTGAACCACACCCACGAAAGTAAGGTTCAGAGTGACATGAAGGATTTTCAACTTGAGATGATTGTCAAAAGAACGACAAAGATGTCAAGTCTAGCATAGCAGCAAGCCAATATATGATCAATCAATATAAACACTACTGCCGGAGCAGACAAGCGTAATATACTGAGCTTCCTATGCAGTTGACTCTCTTTGGGCTCATCCTGGAGGAACGAATGCGTGACGAACTTTCTAAACACAGCATAGCAGAGGAGTATATATAGCCTGTCGCAGACGGACTTGACCTCTGGTACATTACCAGAGGTCAAGTCCGTCTGCGGCAGGCTACAGAGGAGTTGTGTGCTATTCGACACGTTTGTTTTTCATCTCACGGGGGATAGAAGACTGCTTGTGGGGCGGGGCGGGTTTAAACGCAAAACAGACCATACGTGGGTCATCCGACTGACTGACAAAATCACTAAAACACGAAAAACGGACTTTGAGAAAGTCTAGGTCAGGTGGTGTTTGTAAAAGGACAAGAAAAAATCATCGAATGACTCCACATTCGGCCAATCTGGTTTGTATCAAGGACTCACACATGACAGCCGTCGATTTACAGCTTTCCTATGATACCTGTCGACAGATCCGTTACACATGATTTCACACAGCGCATATATGAGCTTTTATTTGCAGGATTTTCAGTTACGTACGATACATTACACAAAAATATATATTCAAAGGAAGTCAATGTAGCATTACAACCTGTTGTTACTGTTATTAAAAGGCATTTCAGCAAAACATTTTTAAAATAATTAAATCTTATATATCAGTTAAGTTCTTTATATCGTTTTATATCAACTTTTGAACACTTGCTTGCTTCATCGCAGTGAGTTGAGGAAGTGACCACCAAGCCAGAGTCCATCAGTTCCAAATTGCACGGCGATCGAATGATCGCTCTCTCCTTTTGCATGTAGAGTCTTGATTTTTGAAGCTATCAGTTTACCAAGCACGGCTTCGTTAGGGCTGACGTTTACAACAGGCCCCTCGCTAGCCAGTGTTTGAGCTCTTCTTGTAGACAACGCCATCGCACGTCGAGGAGCTGGCTCGTCAAAGGAATCTTCCACAGCCTTGAGCATGTCTTTCGGGGAGTAAATCAGAGCTGTTCAGGTCCTTCCATTTAGGAACCATTTGTTGTAAATTTTCCCAAGTGCGTTCATTCGCGGGCAGCAGCTCGAGCAATGGGCGCAATTCGTCCTGCATATTTTTATAAATGGTTTCCAGTGCGACGTGCCGCGCGCGAAGGCGTTCGATTGTTTTCGGGTCTGGCTTTTGGTTTTTGTAGGTAGACAATTCAAACGCTGGAAAGGCTAAATTACCGAGCACTTGCTCGCTGGCCTGTCTTCAGGCCATCTCCGTTGTCAATCCATGGAAGTGTCTGCAACACTGGAGCATAGACATTTTGGTAAAAATCGCCGACGGTTTTCGATGTGGCCAGTAACTGATTATACTGTTGTTCCAGCCGTCTCTTATGGTAGAAAATGGTATGATGCGAGGGATGATGAGAAAGGAGAAGAGCTCTTATCTGGCTCCTTCCCATTGTCCCCCGCAAATAAATCAACTACCATCAACTAAACATTAAAAATCATCTCCTGATCGTGTATTGCATTTGTTTAATTTTCTTCATTGATTTTATACAAACGTGTATTGAGAAAGATATCTAAAATGAACTGAAAACTATACCGTATAGTGCCGATATCTGAGGTAGGGGCTCTTCGTATCTGTGTTCCGTGTGGCATGAAATGTTTGCGATGTTTGTGGCTTGTTTCACGATCCGCAAAAATAAACGTTCCCGTAGAAAATAATTTCCGGCATTAAGTCTCTCCGTTCATGAAATTATCAGTATCACACTTAAGAGAAAAATTACTTTGGTATCTAAAACGATCTGCCATCGTGCAGATGTGAAAACATTTTCTAACTGACAATCGCAAAAATCAGTTTCGCCAAATCCTAAAACCGATTAGTTGCCGCAGAACACAAAAATGCGCCAATCCGCAAAGTTTAATTCCCGCAAGAATGCCATGCCACACGATAGGTTGATTTGTAAACATGTTTACTATCCACAATTACGACGATATAATACGAGTCTAAAAAAAGAAACTACATTTTACACATTCAAGTGTCTTTCGAGATATAGTTGATTGGTCATATCCATATAAACGCAATATTGAAACAAAAAATATGATATGTTTTTTCTAGTATGGGAACTTTTCAAATTTATAAAGGTCATAAAGGTTCATTTTACAATCATGGCATGTTGTATGCTGTCGATCAGTAGTTTTATTCTAATTGGCTCAATGTTCGCATCATCCTGCGCAAAGTGCTGATGAAGAATTCACTGAACACACATCTTTGGCCAATCTCTGGATTCTCATTTGCAAAGAACACAACAATATCCTTGTCTGTCTTGCTTTGGCAAAATTGGTTTCGGATTGCATCTGCCAAGGTCTTGGCAAGTGGATAGGCATCATCTGGGAATGGTTTTCCAGCCATCGCTTTCCTTCTTTACCATCGCTTTCACCTCATCAAGTGACTTCTTCATGAAATATCCCCGAATGGCATGATAGAAGCTTTTTTCATAGCTGTCGCAATTCTCAGAGATTTTCCTCCACGTACCAGCCATTTGTGCCAGGTCACCATAATTCTCGGTTGGAAGACCTGCAGCTGTAGCGATCTGGTCCAGCATGGTCTTCATGGCAGTCAGGAATGCCGTCACTTGCGTTTGCTTTGCCTCGACATCAGATATTGCTTTATTCAACTTGTCCAGCGTCCCAGACTCCCAATCCAATTGTAGCAGCAAGGCCTGCGACTCCAAACACCACACTGGCGACATCCAGCCCTTCTGCGACTTTATCAAGCGTTGGGGTTTCCGAGAATGACGTCACTTCCGTGGGTCTTGCTGGAATCGCCTCTCCGTCCAGCGGGACATTTTCAAAAGGATCTGCCTGTGGTGCAATTGGTTCGTTCACTTCAGCTCGGCGTTCTCGAATCGACTGCACCATCTGCACTACGTTCTGTTCTTCCGCTGGAGCCGCTGACCCCTGCGCGTCCAGGCTCCTCTGAAGGCATCTGTTTCGCTGGGGGGTTTCGGCTCTTGCGTTACGGACCCAAAACAACACGCGAAAATTCCTTTACGTTCCCCCTTGCTTGCTTTCGCGCGTGGTGGCGCCGGTGTAATATCTGAACGCTGGGCGACTGGGGACGATGGAGCCGCTCCTAAGACTTGACCCAGAATTGTCATGGCTTTGTTAGTTGTGGAATCTGTTTCCCAACAGCGATTTCAGACTTTACCTTCTCCAGCATGTCGCTCGGTAGCTTGTCGAGGGCCTTCTTCGCACGGGCGAGATTTTCAGAAACCATAAAGTAGACGTGATCGTAAAGATTACCAGCTGCATGAACATCGTCTTTAAGCTTCTGTGATTTCGTGTTCAGCTCGTCCATTTTCTGTTTTTCAGCAACATCAAATCCAATGCCAGCCCCTATACTCCCCAATCCAACCAAAACGGAGGTAATACCGATCGCTGCCATCTCTGCTGCTGTACGTTACGTGTGATGAACAACCAAACAAGACGGTGCATGCAAAACACAGATAATATCTATAAGCCCTGCATTTTGTCAATTCGTTCGCGTCATCAATCTTTCACACGTGATTTAGATTAGATAACTACACGTAATCTAAATTGTTTGTAGCAAAGGTCACAGATTGTCACGCTGTTTCATTTTTGACATTTCACAAATCTACGACGGGTCTACGACGTTACACAATACTGTCTTAAAATCTGCCGACGTCCTCTAGTCCTGTCTAGTATATATGAGAGCGGACACGAAATAATAACAACATTAACAATTTATTTCGGTATTCCCACATCACCATCAGTACAGGTCCGAACACGCAATCAAAATGCACGTGTTCTATCAAATTGCACGTGTTGTGTGGTGCGGCTCCCCGCCGAGTCCCCGAGTTACTCCCTCAGGGCGGGAAGAGGAGAGACCCTGGGAACGAGGTTGGTTTACTCATTGATGCAGGCACTTTCTTTTACGTGTAGTCGGCTACTTTTTGCGCAATCAGTCATTTTCATGTTTTATATATACCACCCGATTTTGTGGTGTGATCTGGGGTTCCACTGCTATTCGCTTCTACTACAGTCTGTATTGACTGTATTATAGCTATATTGCTCTGATTTTGTCGCGACTGGATGTCACGCGTCGTCCGCACGCGTGATCAGTGAACTTGAAAAATACTTTGTACATTCCTATTTAGCGCCGCTATCCATCATCGGGCGTGACATAAACAGATCTAGCGTTACCAACGGTACTCTATAAACAAAACAGCATTTTCTTTCTTTATTGGATCCTGATTTGATATAAACTTACAGCAATGGAAATGTCCAGCTTCTGGAACAAATAATCGAAAATAAAGAGATTTGTGCTTGGCACACCCTGTGAGAAGTAATAGCATACATGAATGCCTTTTACTAAAAAACTAACATTGTGTAAACTACGTTGTTACTTTTTAATATTCAATGTCTGAGTCCAACCTCGATTCCAGCTCTCTCTCCTTTCCTCCTTGTCGTTGAGTGTCTGAGTCGAGTTCGACTCTAGCCCTATTTTATATCGTACGACTAATAAGCCAGTCTCTACTCACTCTAAAACAAAAATATATCATATGACATAAAAAATAAAAGAGATATATGCGATTATCATCTGCAGCAACTACGAGTTTTAGCATGGAAATTTTCAAAAACCACTTGGGCGGTTTGCTGATCAATACCTAAATTAATACGTCTAACACACAAGGAGGGCTTAGTACTAGCGCAAAGTGCTAATGAAGTATTCATTGAACACAAATCTCAGACCTTTCTTAGGATTGTCAGTTGCAAAAAACGCAACAATCTCTGTGTCTGTCTTCTTTTGGTCAAACTCGTGTTTGATGTCATCTGCCAAGGTCTTGGCAAGTGGGTAGCCATCTTCTGGGAAGGGCTTGCCAGCATCGCTTTCCTTGTCTACCATCTTTTTGATCTCATCATAGGTTTTCTTCATGAAGTATCCTCGAATAGCATAATACGTTGCTGTCTCATAGCTATCGAAATTCTCAGAGATCTTCTTCCACGTTGCAGCCATTGTTGTCAGGCCAGCATAATCCTTTGCTTCGAGCCCTGCAGCTGTTACGATCGGATCCAACGCCTTCTCCATGGCCGACTGGAACGCCGTCACTTGCGTTTGCTTTTTCTCCACATCATCGATTGCTTTATTCAACTTGTCCAGCGTCCAGACTCCCAGCCCAATTGTAGTGCAAGGCCTGCTACCCCGAACACTATCCCGGCGATGTTGAGACCATTGATGGCTTTATCGAGCTTTGGAGTTTTTGAGAACGAACTTTCAACCTCTGGTATAACTGGAATCTCCTCGCCGTCAAGGGGAACGTTTTGAAAAGGCTCTTCAGGGGAAGGAGGAGGTTCTTCTCCTTTAGCCTTGCGGTTTCGAAAGTAGCGGACAACCTGAAGCAATCCGGCACCCAGTCCCGCAGCATCTCCAACGTAGCCTAACACATGCACCAAGGTTTTTGATGGCGCCCTCAGCTTTGCTATCTGAGATGTCAGAAGTGATTTGTTTTCTGTATCTTATCCAGCAGGTCGCTTGGTAGTTTGTCGAGGGCCTTCTTCACACGTTCAGCATTGACAGCGACCAAATAGTAGATGTGATCGTAAAGATTACCAGCTGTGGTCACAGCGGTTTTTAGTGTGTCTGATTTCGTGTTCAGCTCATCCATTTTTTTGTGTTCAGCAACACCAAATCCAATGCCAGCTGTAATGCCTGCCATTCCAAGACAAACATTGGTGAGCGCAAGACCTAAAGCTGCCATAATAGCTCAGTCTGTGTACATACGTGAGATGAACCAAAAAGAAAGTCACGGAGTGCAACTCAGAGGTATTATAACCCTTCAAATGGATATGATTCATCAATTTGTTTACGTCACCAAACATGTCACGCAGGTCATTCTGTTATGACTATTGTTGTTGACGTTGTCGGTTAACCGTTTCACGACAAAATGTCTTCGTGTATGCACTATTTATCAGGGCATTAATCATTTTTTTGGGCGATATCGTCTAAAAAGGCAAACATGGTTTCATATTGGAACTCCTTGGCCCTGCACTCTACATGCACCACTGGTAATGGTATTCAAATTCCTTCACGTTTTCTCAGTGAAGTGTTTATAATGTGATTTCCAATCATTCGGAGGAGGTGGGTGGGGGGGGGGGGGGGGGGGGAGGAACTGACATGATACGGAAGCAGTAGCTTCTGATATACTATTAGCCTGCAAGGCAGGCATCTTTGGTGAGCGAGTGGTTTTGAAAGTGTTCTATGCAAACACACTGTTTTTGATGCTAGCTAGCGTCAAAATAAATTTCAGGAATTTGAACCACACCCACGAAAGTAAGGTTCAGAGTGACATGAAGGATTTTCAACTTGAGATGATTGTCAAAAGAACGACAAAGATGTCAAGTCTAGCATTGAGCAGCAAGCCAATATATGATCAATCAATATAAACACTACTGCCGGAGCAGACAAGCGTAATATACTGAGCTTCCTATGTAGTTGACTCTCTTTGGGCTCATCCTGGAGGAACGAATGCGTGACGAACTTTCTAAACACAGCATAGCAGAGGAGTATATATAGCCTGCGTCGCAGACGGACTTGACCTCTGGTACATTACCAGAGGTCAAGTCCGTCTGCGGCAGGCTACAGAGGAGTTGTGTGCTATTCGACACGTTTGTTTTTCATCTCACGGGGGATAAGAAGACTGCTTGTGGGGCGGGGCGGGGTTAAACGCAAAACAGACCATACGTGGGTCATCCGACTGACTGACAAAATCACTAAAACACGAAAAACGGACTTTTGAGAAAGTCTAGGTCAGGTGGTGTTTGTAAAAGGACAAGAAAAAATCATCGAATGACTCCACATTCGGCCAATCTGGTTTGTATCAAGGACTCACACATGACAGCCGTCGATTTACAGCTTTCATATGATACCTGTCGACAGATCCGTTACACATGATTTCACACAGCGCATATGATGAGCTTTTATTTGCAGGATTTTCAGTTACGTACGATACATTACACAAAATATATATTCAAAGGAAGTCAATGTAGCATTACAACCTGTTGTTACTGTTATTAAAAGGCATTTCAGCAAAACATTTTTAAAATAATTAAATCTTATATATCAGTTAAGTTCTTTATATCGTTTTATATCAACTTTTGAACACTTGCTTGCTTCATCGCAGTGAGTTGAGGAAGTGACCACCAAGCCAGAGTCCATCAGTTCCAAATTGCACGGCGATCGAATGATCGCTCTCTCCTTTTGCATGTAGAGTCTTGATTTTTGAAGCTATCAGTTTACCAGCACGGCTTCGTTAGGGCTGACGTTTACAACAGGCCCCTCGCTAGCTAGTGTTTGAGCTCTTCTTGTAGACAACGCCATCGCACGTCGAGGAGCTGGCTCGTCAAAGGAATCTTCCACAGCCTTGAGCATGTCTTCGGGGAGTAAATCAGAGCTGTTCAGGTCCTTCCATTTAGGAACCATTTGTTGTAAATTTTCCCAAGTGCGTTCATTCGCGGGCAGGAGCTCGAGCAACGGGCGCAATTCGTCCTGCATATTTTTATAAATGGTTTCCAGTGCGACGTGCCGCGCGCGAAGGCGTTCGATTGTTTTCGGGTCTGGCTTTTGGTTTTTGTAGGTAGACAATTCAAACGCTGGAAAGGCTAAATTACCGAGCACTTGCTCGCTGGCTGTCTTCAGGCCATCTCCGTTGTCAATCCATGGAAGTGTCTGCAACACTGGAGCATAGACATTTTGGTAAAAATCGCCGACGGTTTTCGATGTGGCCAGTAACTGATTATACTGTTGTTCCATTGCAAAATGACTTGACGAGTAGACTGACAAGAGATGCTCGCTTTCTTTGCAAGAATATGACGCGCTTTCCTGTGTTATTTTTGTCGTGTATGGCGTGTGTGATCACGCTGTGATATTATACATACATACATACATACATACTTTATTGAAGCTCCCTAAGTGGGTTTTCAGCATCAAATACAAATTTAAATTAATTAAGAATATAATACAATAATATAGTAATTACAATTACAACCACAGCTAATCAGGCGTGGTCAGGAGGCGTGTTGTTTCACGATCAAGGGTCTCATCGCTACTCGGGCCCGGGGGGGGGGGAGCGCGAGAAACTATTTACGAAGTGTTCCACTGAAATCCGAACTTCTCTCTGATGCGTCATTTCTTTTGACATGGAACAACGAAATCCCTGTAAGTGAAATGCTGAGATCTATTTTATACTTTACATGAAGTGTTGGAAAGTCTAACATAACACAATACCGGGCGCAATACATTCCGTGACTCGTCGCTGCATAATACCCGACTCCCCCGGAAATCACTGTTCCAGGACAAATTGTCTGCATTGTTTCAAAATTCTCAGGATAAATTGACACAATAATAACAGACACGACACGTCCGCAAAGCGTCAGCTCAGTTCGCTACTTGTAGCTCAGAAATCCCGTTACATTTCTGTTCACAGTCCACTGTTCAACTCGTTATGGGTATTGGGATCGCAATCGCGGCCGTTGCAATTACAGCTACGGTAGCAAGTGATATCGCATTCTCGGTGGAAGAAGAGAAGAAACAGAAGGAACTGCAGTCGGCTATTACAAGTGCGCAAGCGGCCATCAATAGCGCCAATGACTTCTACCAGAATGTCTACAAGGTGGTGAAGACTCGCTTGGACCATCTGAAGCAGAGCATGCGGAAACTCCCACCCGACGTCGTCAGCAAACTCAACGATGAGTTGAACCTGAACTTGAACGATCCCAACAAAGTTATGATGGACGTAGGACTGGCCCTCGGCATAACTCAAGGTGTGGTTGGTATAGTGGGACTTGTCGCCGGTGGATTGACCACTGCTGGAATGGTTGCAGCAGACGGCGTTATTGCTGACATAGGAGCTGTGGCTGGAGCCGCTGGAGCCGCCTTTGCAGTGGCCGGGTTTGGCCTGACACTGTACAACGGAATCACAGCGTTGAACAAGCTCAACGATGCCATCGATAAAGTAAACGGCGAACGACAACAAGCCCAAGACGCAGTGACAAAAATGAAGAAGTCCCTCGATGGCCTCTTGGCAGCACTGAACCTGCAAGTTGGAAGCTATGAAACCCTCAAGGACATTTCGAACGACTGGGCCACGCTCGCTGAAAACTTCGACAAATATTCGACCGCTTTTTATAACGCCATAACAGGTTTTGCGATGGGCAAGACTCAAGCCCAAGTGAGTGCTTTCCTACACGCAAGAGGGTCTCCGACTTTAAAGGACGACGTACTGGCCTTGGCAAAGATAATCGAGCAAAACATCTTGCAAATGATGCGAGAGGGAAAAACCGACGAGGAAGTCATCAACTTCTACGCAAAAGAAAATCCTCACGAAGGGCTCCGATTTCTCCTGGACTCTTACTTTGTAAGCACTCTCCGTACACATACGTGTAGCAGTACGGGTGCCCATTCCTTTGCTTCATTAGAAAATGAATTGACATTATTTTCCACTATAAAAATTCCAATTGACCATTTTGTGACTTCTTGTTGCTTCAGTGTGGTCACGCCAATATTAAGAATAATTGTAAAAAAAATTGTAAACAGCAGACGTGTTCAGATTGTAACTTCAACAATAAAGTTGGTAAACAGCAATATAATACAATCAAATGCAATATTTTATTACTCTCCCCAAGGGGCTTTTCAGAGTTAATTTACAATTTACTAACAGCATATTGGGTACATGTATTTGTCCTTCTCAAACGTACCTCCGTTTTCCTCCGCTGAGTCACGCAACGCTTCTCCATTCGCCGACCGATAATTGATTGCGTGACAGAATAGACTCACTGGGATTTAGTTCTCCTTTCGTTGTTCATGGTTAATAGTCAGATTATGAGCAGTCCCTCATTTTTCTCAGCGATAGTAGAGTGGGAGAGTACGCGAGCGAAAATCACCTCGAGGAGACACGACGCGCGGCGAGAACAAATTCTTGACGCAACAGCTCTGGGTTGAGATCATTCTCGTTCCCAGGTCCAGATCCTCTGTTTCTTTTGGTCACGTGGTTGGCGAAACGGAGGCTCTGGTCTCAGCCGTTACCGGATGTCCATTTCGTGTTGCGCATTCATTTTTTTATCAGTCAATGAAAAAAAATCGATTTTTTCCTTGCAACCAGGGCTACTCGTTTCCGGCGAAAAGAAAAAAAACGAGGAGCTCTGGGAACGAGGATGGGTTGAGACTGAACAAAATTCCAGGGTGTATATTCTCCTTCGCAGCCGTTATTTAGGTCGTCACACAACGTTGCTTCCCACAAAGTGGAGGAGAAGCGCCAAATGACGGCTGCGAAGGAGACTATACTAATGGGTGTGGTGTCCTTCACAGCCGTTACTTGACACTGGATAGTTCAATAAGGCTTGGGTCGTCGTGACAGCAATGATGAACTCCTTTGCGACAAATTCTAAATTGCAGAACACTCACGCCTTAACATAACATCCATCAAGTCGCAGCCTCCCCCTTGTTCTTCTCAAGTCATGCTAAGGCTAAAGTCTGTTCCAATCCAATGTCACCAATGTATTGGAGGAGCCAAGTGGCTTAACTTTGGTTTCTTTAGCATGAAGCAACTAGGAGTACTGCTGCTCCAACTGGAGAGATGCTAGTCCATCACAGGTTACCCCCCCCCCCCCCCCCCCCCGATGTAGTGGAATCATGGGATTGCTATGTCACGTGATTTGAGAGCACATTGTCAGGTTGCTTGTTGTCCTGGGTGGAGAGTAAACTAAAGTGTCTTTCCCAAGAACACAACACAGCGAACCCGGCCAGCGCTTGAACCACGACCACTTGATTCAGAGTCCAAAGCACTAACAATTAGGTCACCAGGCTTCCCTCCACCAAACTGAAGCATAACAAAGTTACTACTTCCAACACCATAAATGGTTAAACAGGTTTTATTTCCCTAAAAGCTCACAGTGTTGCTTGTTATTACAAGAAGTATTAATTTGATTTGTGATAGTCAGGAGCCAATTCCTGTGATTATGATAAAACAAACTACAGAACTCGAGTTTTAAGGTTACTACATTGAAAACAAATGTGGTTAGAAAACTTGACTATTGACCTGGTTTCATTATTGTTTGAAAACTCCACAAGGTTCAGTGGTCACCCTGATGTCACGCCATGTTAAAGGGGGCTATCTCACGCTAGTGTCATGCCATGGGGGGCTAGCAGGTCATGGTGATTCTTGTCTACTGTCTTTAATATTGTAAGTTGAAAACTTGAAAACGACAAGGCGATATTCATTTCTCGGCCAAATAATGAACAAAGATGATTTGCGAGCATAAAAGACCATTTTGTACCTGCAAATTTCACCTAAACATGATTCCAGTTGGAAATCAAGTTATGCCACAGTGAAACCTCCATTAAGGGGACACCCTCAGGACAAGGAAAAGTGTCCCCTAAACAGAGGTGTCCCTTTAACAGAGGTATTAGATAACAAAGATTATGAGCGCTAATTTTGCCGGGACAAAAAAAGTAGAGGTTCCACTGTACTCCATCTGTCATGAGCTTCCTAGTATTTCTTTTGTGTTTTGTGTTTGTGCATGGGGATGTTCAAATTGATTTTATCACTAGTCTTTATGTAACCAAATCACCTAAGAGTGTAACCAAGCCCCTTTAGTGCATTTTTACCAGCTCAACCTCGTCGCCAGGACCATCTCCGCTTTCAAGAAGACCCTGGCAAAGAGCAGGTCATGTGTCTTCAAAATTTTTTTGGATTGTTTCAAAATGGCGGCGGGCTCGCAATTGGCTAATTTTGTGGTCATGTGACCTGCTCTTCGCCAGGGTCTTCTTCGCGCCAACCCGCCATCTTGAAAGCGGAGATGGCCCTGGGGACGAGGTTGTTACCAGCTAGTCACTGTGATGCATTAACATCAAGTTTAAACGTTAAAACCAAAAAAATAAACCAACTCGTAATTTGAAGTAACTAACCACAAGTGTTGGAAAATGATGACCATCAAAGTAGAGGGTTTTTTTTTACATAGATGATAATTCTAACCCGGGAGGGAGGGTACTCCCTTATATAAGCTATATAGGTATGTGCGGCGCCAAAGGGTATGGTTTTTTGAGCCGTTTTGGTCTGAAAACTGCTAGAGATTTTAAACATTTTGGTCTCAAATTGGGTAGGGAAAATCACATATTTTGTCTGAAATAGGGTAAAGGTTTCAAGAAGTGTGCCGCACACCCCCACCCAATTTTCGGGGAGTACCCCCCCCCCCAGAATTCTAATAACCAAATATACCTACAATTCATTAAAAAAAAAATGCTTTACATGTATCTATAAAATCAACCCATCCTGTTTACCCATGACTCCTAATTTACATAACTTTAAAGGCCAAAAAAGAAACATTGTCATTGAAGGTACACCTGTTACATGTACTGGTCTGGTTCTCACATTTCGTTTAACTCCTGCATAGTGGAATCGAGCTCTTCCTTCACTTTTGCATACTCAGTCTTGGAATTATCCAATTCACCTGCAGAAATAAAAGCAACAGAGTGGTAAATAGTGATGTCACAAATTTTCAAATTATTTTTATCAAGCCTAAAAATCCCATCATTAGATAAAGATTGCTGCTGTATGATCAGCCACAAAATTTCAACTTGTTAGCACGAATAGAACAGAAGATATTATAGAGGTTCAAAATTTGGTGCCGTCCCATACAAGCCTCTCTAATTTTGTGCCTGTTGTAAACGGAAGGAACAGATGGAAAATTAGAAGGGTTTGTATAGAGAAAACCCCCAGTCATACAAACGTCTCTAAATTTTCCAGTTTTCAACTTCCGTTTTCTCAACTCAGGTAGAACCTAACCTAACCTAACAAAACTTTGTACGATTACCAAACCAGAGGTGGTCTTTCAGGTGTTAGTATTGATTTTCTGCTCAGCTTAATATGAATTTGCGGTGGCCATTTTGGAGAAAAGTCTATTGCAATGGAGAGCTAATGTTTGGCAAGTGGACATTTTTTGGCATGCTTCCTCCGAATAGCTGATCAAATTTCACAAATTTAATTTTTGTGACGTCATAACTTTAGTACTCTATGGATAATTACACTGTGAAACCCAATCGTGTAAAGCCAGAAACCCATAAGGGGTTGAAACGTGTTCTCCCGCTGGTAAATGTATTGTACAAAGCGTTTGCATATTCAATTTCATTAAGTGCCATTATTTGGAACGTAAATGGAAAACACCTATTAATCAAATCGCTTTAGTGCTAAGTGTTCTGTGCGAAACACGGCACAGGGTTGTTTCAATAAATGGCGGACCAAACGAAGTGAAAACAAGGCAACAAAACTCCATATTCAAGAAAGCTGTCAAAAAACGTTTTGATGGCGGCAGCTTTTGGGAAAATGGTCTTACCGCCAGAAAACCCTATGTTATGGATTTTAAGCATGCTGTGAGTACTCAAGGTTCGTCAAATAGGGAGCCCGGACTCCCGGGACAAGTAAAAAAAAATTACCGGGCAAGTGGTTTTATTTCTCGTGGAAGGCCGCCGGGCCGTAGCGTTTGACTGATGAGTTGTTTTGCGCAATAAATTGATACAATAAAAATTATTGATATACAGTTTAATCTCGCTATCTCGAACTCGGTTATCTCAAACACCCCGCTATCTCTAACTCAAACCCATTTAACTGTATACATGTATTTACCATGTACCTTAGCTAGTACATGTACCTTATTCTTACTAATTTTCGCATGTACTTAATTTCGCAAAATCAACAGTACTTCGCGAAGCTTTATTTTCACGTTTTTTGCTGCATTGCAAAAAAACGCGAAAATTAATACTCGCGAAAATAAGTGAGAATAAGGTATTATTTGAAGCATTTTGAGGTACAATAAAGATCTTTTACTTATCAGGGACTCTACTGATAACAGTTTTAATTGTAAAACTGAAGGAGTTTACCCTGTAAAAATAAAGACTTACTACTACTTCTTGCTCTGACTATTGTGTAGCAAATGCTGCCATCTACAAAACAATCTTACCCTCTAACTCGTCAATCTCTTTCTCAAGGTCAACCACCCTTGTCTCTGCTTGATTTGCTCTCTCTTCAGCCTAAAAAAGATCAACAAGTTCTCAAGCTTTATACAACTCATTTACAATGCGTTGTTACAGAAAAGTTAATCAGCTCATTAATAATT
The DNA here is from genome assembly GCA_029204205.1 of Desmophyllum pertusum. NCBI lineage: Eukaryota > Metazoa > Cnidaria > Anthozoa > Scleractinia > Caryophylliidae > Desmophyllum > Desmophyllum pertusum. The sequence continues at coordinate 319,867 of MU825450.1, read as the reverse complement.
CATCAAGATAAAACAGAGGAAATCATAACCATGTCGGAGGTTTGGATACCCGGTCTTAATTAGCATCTATTTTACGATTTTATTTCTCCGTTTACTCCTTGGTTTTAGTTTCGATTGAGAAGATATATCAAATACTTGAGACAGTGTTTCATCGGCTATCCAAACACCTCGAATTTTGACAAAAATACTTTGCAGCGCATCATATTTTTCAAGTCTCTTCTCGGTGTTTGGATATCCCAATGACACATAGTCTCTCATGTTTGACATACTACATCCATACCCCCACCAGTACTCCTTATATCAGTTTCAGAGGAAAATGCAGGGCATTAAACAGATGTTTTGTGTTACAGGATGTTATATGTATTGTTTACAGCGAAGAGCGCCCTACCATTGCCACCTATTCAACAACTTTTTGTCATCTTTTTAAAAACTTTCTGATGGTTTCCATTTAAACTAGCAAATCAAATTGCAAGAACTGTGGGAGGCGGAGATGTCAATAGTATTGTTCGAATGCGAACGTGGAGCTTGAATCTCTGCCTTTCATAGTTCTTGCATCTTGATTGGCCAGTTGAAACGAAAGCCATCAGGTATACTTGACTGTCAAAATATGTCAAAAATTAATCAAAAACTTTGTCGAGTGGCAATCGTAGGGCGCTCTTCACTGTAACAACATAAATCTTACGAGTAACATAACATTCAGTTTATGACAGATTTATTCTATCCAAGTACATGTAATCAGTTTTATGGATACCACAACAACAAACAGAATCAATGACAGCAAGAACCATTGTTACATCTTCAATAAAGTTACATGTACACTGTAATCACAGTAAAACTAGCAGTCAAACAGGTCGTGACATGAACCACCATTACCTCTGTATACTCAGTTTCCAGTTTCCTAATTTTATCGTCATAGTCAACTTCTCTTTTGTTAGCCTGCCAAGGATAAACAACAATTAGCACAATTTTCAACAAATAAAGGAGGATTTTAGCATACATGTAGTGTATATATGAACGTGTTGGTCCTTAACACATTGACTACTAAACCGGCCATAAACGGCCAAGAAGAGACCACAGACTTGTATCACTTGTGACATCATCAATTTTTACGCCAGAGGATGTCTTTGATAATCAACGGATAGAGTTGGAAAATGTCTAACAAAGCATGCCTAAACGAGCACAAAAACGTTAAATTGGACCAGAGATACACACAAAACAACTTGGATTTTTTCCTCCAAAATCACCAAAAAACGCGACCTTCACTACCATTGACACACTTTGTCAAAAAAATTCCCTTTTCCCAACGTTTCGGTTAAAACTTTTTCAACGTGAACAAAGGCGACTGAAAGGCCAACAAAACCACAAAATAAAATATGAGAAAAAGGAGAGCAAGAACGGCAAAAAAATACAAGGAAAAGAAAAGCCTAAAGTCAGGTGTGTTTTAACTATGACGAAATTTTGATTTCTGCGCATGCCCAAGGAAAATATTGAATTTGTTGCTTCTACGTAGAAGGGGATGTTAGTTGCCGTGTTTTAAACTAAGTTTAAGACAGTTTGACATTAAACTGTTGAGATAATGGCCAGAAATAGGCATCTGGGATGTTAGATTGCTGTTTTTGGAAAAAGCCCAGTAATCAATGGGTTAAAGGGACACTATCATGGACATCACTTCAAAAAGTCAAAAGACATATTTACATCAATGGAAACCTAAAAATAATGGTTCAGTTTTGTTAAAAATTACTATTACTAGTGTGCTGAAGATATAAAAGGAGTGCTATCACAAGTTAGCCTTATAGGAGCTTTTGATCTCAATTTGAAAAAGTTGGGCAGATTTTTCAAACTCTGCCATTGTGTGTTGGAAAAATCGCTAAAAACTAAATTATTACGTTACATGTAGCTCTCCCTTCAACAATTCACTTGACATCTTCTCCTTGATGATCTAAATGTAGGCGCATTTTGTTTACGAGCAAAGGTACTGAGTCATAATTTTAGCGCCGTTTTGACCAAAAAAAGCAGTAAATTCCCATGATAGTGCCCTTTTAAAATTCAATCTTTCCCTCAATCAATGCATGTTGTGCTTGGAAGTTCCCAACTTACTTCCCCTTCGCTGACTTCTAAACTTCGCAAATTGTTTCCAACCAAAGTGACTTCTTCCTCTAGAGCTTTCACCTGACTGTGGATTCACAAAGAAAAAACATAAAAACTTTGAACCAGTTGAGCGATTTTACTACTTCCTGTTTCAAATATAGCTGAGCCTCTTCACAACGGCGACCCTGGACTGGTCCACTGACCATTGTACAGAGGTGGTTGTTGTAGGGAGGTTTCAACAAGATTTAAAAACTCATTAATAAATCATAAGCGAAATACAAAAGAAATGAATGTTTTTGAGTGTCTTCATATTTTGATAAAGATATGGCTGAACTTTTAGCTCAATTTTCTCGACTAAAACAAACTAAAATTTCAGGATTAGGATCAAATTGAATAGAATTAGAGGGAAATTTTTGAAGCCGTTTAAAAAACTTGCAGCAGTAATTTATCAGGTATTGTTGTGGCCGGGGTCCACAACGTAGGAACACATGCACCGTCCAACAATTGTATTAAACTGCCTTTATTTAGTAAATTCCTAACGACGGATAAAAATGAAATTAGATAGAATACATACAACAAAAAGCGACAAAAATTAAGGAAATACAAGTTACAATACAAGAACTAAATGGCTTACCAATTGCTGGGAAAAAGAGGTTCAGGGAACCGACTGAAATAACGTGAGGTGAAAGATAAAACTAGACTACGTAACTATATATAGGACAAATTAGCATATGGCGGAAAAGCGTGCACTATAAATTTGAATATGGAAGAAGGCGACAGGCGACACACAAGGCAAACATTTACAAAGCGGTAAAGAAAAGCCGCAACAGGTATAAAGACACTTGGCTTCGCCTCATGTATTTATACCTGATAAAAGACTGCTGTTCGTTTTTTAAACTATATGGATTGGTGCATGGTGGGAAAGAAAATTCTGGCAGTTGTAGAGAGAGGTTTGATTGTACAGCTAAAATTTCTTACTAGCAAAACAACAACACCATTCCTCATCGTTCCATCAGGAACATACATAACATGTAGGGCCATCTAGCATGTTTTATCTCAATTGCCAAGTATACGTATACAGTGGAATCCTGATTTCTCAAGCCTCCAAGGGAAACGAAAATTGGTTCGAGAAATTGGGAGTTCGAAATATCGGGGGTAAAATTACAGTGAAACAAATCCAAGGGAAATGACTTTTGGTTTGAGTTATCAGGGTTTTTGAGAAATGGATGGTTAGAGAAATCAGGATTCCACTGTATTCCTCTCTTGAGGGAGATGTCACCAGTATCACATAAACAGGCACCTCCCAAGGATATGGGAGGTTTGATCATATTACAAACACTGTACATACATGTAACAAAATAGTGTTTATGCAGCCTTTGGTTATGTACATGTGGAACACACATTTACTGTCTCTTAAGTGCTTGAGCATAGATTTCATCTAGTATACAGTTGTTTCGAGAAAGGTTGTCGGTAAAAAGCGCACGCGACAATCCCGAAAGGCATTGTGGGTAGTTTTAAGTTCACGGTTCCTTGACTTCAGCTGCATTTCAGGGAAATCTGAGAAAATGGCACGAGACGTCATGGACGTATGTTTGCAAGTGCTAAAAGAAAGCAACAAAAGTACATGTAGGTTCGACAGCTACAGTGTCAGGAACGTACCTTGCTGATCATATCCCAGATTACCTTTCGGGATTGTCGCGTGCGCTTTTTCGACAACCTTTCTCGAAACAGCTGTATACATGTATACAGACCTCCCTGGCCGACAAATAAGTACACCAGGATATATTTTGCTTCTTCTATCTCTAACATAAAAGAAGTGATTAAAAACAAATCATTTCATAAAACTCACTCTTCAGCCTCCTCAGCCCTGCTTTCTGTTTCATCCAGTTCACCTTCAAGCACAGAAATCTTGGCAGAAATCTTATAAACAAATCAACCAAGAAAAAACAAACTTCAACATTTGGCATTTGACTTTTGACTACATGTACATTGCCCTCACCCTTTTGTCATTTGTGACTTTTATCCTCCTCTCTTCAACTAAACAACCTTATATAACAGGCAACTTTTTTTCAGTCAAATGTGTCAGATTTATATCCTGAGATTTTCAGGTCCAAAGATGTCTGAAGATTTTGCAAGACTTTCATAAAACAAACTCATTCACAGGTCTTTTCCCTTCAAAATTGTAGAATTGAGGCACAATTTGCATGTACATGTAATAATCTTTTCTCCAAGTGGGTCAAGTTTACATTTTTCTCAAAAATGGTTCATTTGAAGTATACATCCACAAATGTGTGAGCCAGGCACGAGAAAGTGGTCCATATGCCTGAGATGACGCGAGATCAAAGTTTTAGACCCGCTAGCACGAGTCACACATAATGCATGAGAATTGGCAGGTTAAATAAAACATCAAGAGTCACAAAATGGAAGAACATGTACATAGTGCTGTTAGCTATTTTCCTTGATATGTTTGCACCAAAATGGCATCACGCGTTACATAAATTAACCGAATAATACCTTGGGGTAATTGGCATATTATTCATGCCTTCCTGCCTTCTTGTTGTTCAGTTATGCATTCATACCCCCCCCCCCCCCCCCTCTTCTCAACGGCAGAGACTTCTATTTATGCTGCATTTCTTTGCATGCGTGGAAATTATTTACGCCCTATTAGTATCTCCGCATGTGCCATAGAGGTGCAGCATATCGATGAACATTTTCCTATTATAAGTTTAAAAATAAATGAAATATTGTAATAAATATAAAGTTCAGTACCTCTTCATATTCTCTCTCTGCTCTTTCAGCTCGGTCTCGTTCCTCTGCCAGCTTGGCTTCAAACTGGGAGGACTACAAAACAAACAAAGCCTCTATCAACTTTACTATAATGTGCGGTTCCAAAAAATATTCATACCCACCCACAAGGAAGGTCATTGGAAATTCCGAGGGGGAGGGGGGTCTCAAAGGCCAAAATTTTTAAAGGAAAGTATGAAGCTAAACTGGAATTTCTGGGGGTGGGGGGTTCAAACCAAAAAACCCTTATGTGGGGGGATGGATATTTTGGACCCACACAATCCAAAATTTTACACGCACTTTCTGAGAAATTGCGTGTATTTTTTTACACGCATTTGCGTGTATTTTTCTATTACTCGCAGGTAACGCGCGCGTAAATTGCGTGCAATATGGGGTCTTTACACGCATTTTACGCGCGTGTAATGCTGCTATTCCTTTGGCCGGTACTGTATGTGTAATGAACGATTTATAAGCACTGCCAGTGAGGGAATGACTCAACATATATGTACAAGGGAATACCAATTTCATAAGGACTACAGTAAAAGTAATGTCAGGTTTTACCACGTTAACAGGGTTTTTTTCTTCCAGGCTAGAAGATATAAACCTTCACTAGCCCAGTGAGCAGTAAATAACAAATTAAAATGTCAGAGGTATCACTTACTCGCTCCTCATCAGCCATTCCCCTGTTCTCCAAAACCTTCCTCACTCTGAAAGAAAAACATAATCATTACTACTGACATCATGATTGAGTGAAATGGTCTCTGAACAAAGCCGTCGGCTTATCAAGTTAGCCTGGTTCTCAACTCTAAAACAGGCTTGACTGTAGTTTAATTAATTAAATCTGAGAATGTCTACATACATACATAGGCGATGTGCAACAAGTACATTTGTATGTGGTATCATGAATAGCAGGCTATTGCCAGAATTTGAAAAGTGGGCATCTTGGAGGCATGTTCCCCACAAATTTGTTAAAATTGTTGGTGCATTTTTCATTATTTTCTCCCAGGATTGGGCATCCATGGGACACCCTTCTGGCTAAAAGCTTGATGAATAGATAATGGCTCTCAACCAATGAAGTAAAAGTAAAGGCTTTTTTGGAACCGTGTCTCAAGTAGCCACGCCTCATATCCAGTACCACAAAGCCACTAACAAGGAGTACTGCTGAACAGAAAGTTTCAATGTAGTCCAATCCATCACTGTTTGCAGCTATCCCCCAGCATTACATCAGGTTACCATAATACCATTATACTCCTTGGTGGAAAGCAAAGTACCTTGTCCACGAATACAACATAAAGACCCTGTCCAGGGCTTGGACCTTCATGTAGAACTCCGAGTCCAACGTACATGTACCATTAGGCCATCACAACCAATCAAATTTAATATAATGCATGTACATGTATGATCAAAATCCTTACCTTTCACTTTCATCTGCCTGTGCCTCGGCTTGTTTCAGTTGTTCTGTTATTGTACCTAAGCGGGATTCTGCAGCGTCAAGTTCATCTTCAATTTGCTGCAACTCTTTGGTCAAAGATGAAACTTCTGTTTCAGCCTAGAAGTGAACAGTCCAGAACATTACTTTTGTTGTACATAAAATAATGCATCAATATTAAGCCCAAGGGAGAGTTGGGGGAGGGGGAGGGGGGGGGGGGGGGGGGGGGAAGGAAAGGGCACAGGTGGGCCATTTGACCTATATTGCCATCCCACCCTCGAAAAAATTTGACTTACATGTAGAGTCTGGGCCTGAGGGTGGGGACGTTTTTTGCAAGCAGGACTGAGACCTAATTTCAGGCTGCTTGTGACAGCCATCTTGGAAAAAACCTGTGGAGATGGCTTTGAAGGTAAACTGTAAGCACTTGTTTTCATCCAATAAAACAACCACTTGTCACTACTCACTTTAATATATAGATGTTATTGAACTAGCTTGTTCGGTCCGTATTGGGAAAATATTGGTCAAGTTCTTTTTTTGCAAGTTTATGGACCGAGCCGAAGGCGAGGTCCATAAACTTGCAAAAAAAGAACGAGACCAATATTTCCCAATACGGACCGAACAAGCTAGTTCAATAAAGTTTTTGTTATAATGGATTTTTTTAAAAATTGCTGATAAATTAATGCAACCATTCTCGGCTAACGCGCGTGCGCCAAAGCTAAGAATATTCTTGCATTTTTCAGGCCGCTTTGCGAAAAGTTTAGCCAGACATGAGGAAAAATGTTTCTACTTAATAGAAAACAGTTTTCTTTTGTTCAATGTTTCATAAAAGGAATTCGGCGAAATGAGTTCGTGAGCGGTCCATCTTGGCGGTCCATATTGCAAAATTCGGACCGCTCAGGGAACCAATCAGAATGCTCCTTTTCATCGTGGACCAGCTTGCCATATAATAAAAATTGATGGAACACCGCATTTTGTAGGTATTGCATGGATTTTATAGTTTCACTTTTTGTCAGACAAGAAAGCATTGGAATTCTAATATTTTAATAATCCAGTGACAACAATGAGGGAGAACGCCTGTCAAGTGTATAGATGAGTTAAGACTAAAGGTACGACAATTGATCTGATTTGACCCATTTTGGGGGCACTAGGGTGGGGACTTTGACAAAAAATTATTCTGAAAAGTCAAAAGTCCCACATATGCACCCCTCCCCCAGGGCACGAAATTAACTTTTTTTTCAAGGAGCCATTTGGCTCCTAAATATTCCAAAGTGGTCACCAACTCCAAAAAGTTAGTCGCCATTTTTTTCCAATAAATTCAGCACCAGAGACACAATCCATTGGCATACATGACGTATTCAATGGTTTCCACACGGCTTGCAAAGCATTATAGGGCGTTTTTGTCTACTCAGTTGAGAGAAACTTTGTTGACGTTTTTTGGCCCATATTTCTCATTATGAAAGCAAAACAAGACCAGAGAAATATTGTTTTATAACTTTAATCTATTGTGTGACTTTTTTATGGCAAAGTTAAAACTGAAAACTTCAGGTAAGATGTCATAATTCTAGTCCGTGTAGTCGCCAATTTGGCGACTAATTTTCAGGATTTGGTCGCCAATGTGGAAAACTTAGGCGCATTGGCGACTGTATCAGGCGCAATTTCGTGCCCTGTCCCCCCTTGGGCTTAACATTGATAGGTGTATAACCATGACATTACACACTCTGACGTGTCAATTAAACCTTCAAGCCAAGGAATAAATCTAGTCATAGACAAATTATCTGGACAACACAAAACAAATAATGAAACAGAAAAATGTGCAAAAGTAACAAAATTATGCTTATGCGGGAATGAGGAGAGCAGAAGAAACTGACATGATGTCTTTGTTTGGAAGTGAGATGCTGTTACATGTACATATATACATGTAGAAACTTGACTCAAATTTATTAAAAATCTTTCTTGGATCATTATCATATGGGTAAAATTATGAAAACATGGCCAAAACACATGGGGCTGATTATTGAAATGAAGTTTAGACAGTGTCTAACAAAGCCGTGGTCTAAGCCGGGTTTAATCTACTAGTCACACTTGTTACACCAAGTCTAAAATGGTCTACAGACTGTAAGTGATCTGTGGCTCATCCACGTTGCGACTAATGGTGGTTTACATGTCAGTGGCCCCTGAAGACCTCAATTCAATCCTAAACCATGTCTATCTTAGCCTTCATTTAAATAATCAGCCTGTTAGTAGTATCATTTCAATCATCGCCATTGATTATCTAATCACATTGAACAGTAAGAAATAAAATATGACCCATGCCGAATGAGTACTCAGTTTTCTCCCCAGACAGGGTAGGGAGAGGTCGACTAACTTATCATCTATTGCTATAAGTTGCTGCTCAGAAGATCATATGATAAAACATTGTGCAGTTACTCTGGTTAGCCATCTAACTGTAATCATGATGATGCATTTATTGTGTGTGCGATAAAACTGATGCAGTATGCTGTCAACCAAAGATATTAAGCTTAATTCTCCACTCCCGAATACATACAAAGTTTCTTGGACAAAACGATCGAAGACAATAATCCCAATATCCTGATATAAACGTCAAAGTAATTACCAGCAATAATTCTTCTCTAGAGTATATAGTCGACATGTAATAACAACTTTACAAGATTCTCTTATCGTGAAACAATCAATGTAGTGACGGCTTTTGCAATAGAAAAGTGCCAAAATAACTCCACCGAAGCTACAATACATTGTAAATCACATTTGACCCAAACTCTTGCTCGATCTAGACGTCAAGTGAAAAAGCTTTTTATAAGTTTATAAGTTCCACTTATAAACAGATTAGCTAGCGACATCGCCACAGATGCGAGGTCGTATTAAGCAACAGTTGGATTATTTTGAGAACGTTTACAAATTGACGACGACCGAAGGAATTTCGGCCATATTTTCGTTCGTGTCTATTTGCATATGGTAAAACCTTCAAAACACAAGTTCATTTCTTTTGAAAGTAGTCCCTTTTACTGCGTAAATCGAGCTTCTAGCTATCCAGCAATCTTGGGGAACTCGATTACAGAGTAATAAGCGGCAGTAAGCGGTTAAAAAGCAACACAAAACAAGCCGACTACAATTGAAAACCACTCACGCTGGAAGCTCTTTCATTCGCGTCTTTCAATTCCGTCTCGGCTTTGTCAGCACGACCTTCTGCATCGGAGAGATTTTCACGAAGAACGGCCATCTTCTTCTTGATCTGTTCCATTTTGTTTGTTTGAAACTACTCGACCAAAACCAATATAAAACAGCTAACAGTGTGCAGCCTTCGAAGACAAACCGAGCAATGAACAGAGAACGAACTGACGCCCTGATTCCCAACATTCTAAGCCAGTTGCGTGCCATTCCATATATGGAATGAGAGCTGCAGAAAATTGGCATAAATTATAAAATGTTTTTTCTGCCAAAAACAATGAGGCTTATCACTCCTACGTAGTTATTTAAGATTGTTTTTTATATTTTGGCTGCGGACTTTTATTTTTAAATAGTGCTATGCGTCTACAAGTAAAAAAGCTTGCAATGATTGTTGCAAATCGCGTGAATTCCACATTTATATTTAGAGGGGATACCTCTTCCCGTGGAATGAAGTTGTTTCTGACCTTTTCACATATGCCGAACTTTTTAGAAACATGTAGAAAGATTGAAAAGTTTTTTTTTTTCTATGGACGTGAAAATTGTTTACTGTACGGAGTGTTGCAAAAGAAATCAAGTTATATCGAAATGAAAATTTACTAGCAATATACATGTACCTGCAAATAAAAGTATTTGTTTTATCTGACAAACGTTGTGGAAGAAAAAATGCCGAAAAAGTATTCGGGTGCTCTGCTAAAGTCACGTAATGATCATTTTCTGTCACGCTTTGACATGCATGACGGTCCGCAAAATTCGCGTATAAATTGAGAGTGAAGATCGAGTGAAGAGATATATGCTGATTGCGAGATATCGAATAAAGCGATTAGTTTCTGAAGAAACTGTTGCGTTGCGTCGGCGGGCAAGTGAAACACTTAGTTGATTTAGTTGATAAAGGTAAATGAACCGCCGTAGAGAATTTGGAAAGCTGATGTTTTGGAGCGTTAACTCTTCAAGACTTCAAGTTAACGCTTGCATGAAACATCAGCTTTCCATATTCGCTATGGCGGTTCATTTACCTTTTAACTTCAAGTTGATAATCAATTAAGCGAAAATATTGAATGGGTTGACCGTTCGGTGGTCACTTGGGGTTGTTTTATGGGAAAACTATGTGCCATTAAAATTCGACAAATACCTACAGGTCAATCAATCGATTTGCTTTACTTGCAAACAAGACTGAAATGTAAATTGTATAAAAGACACGTTATTCAAAAATAAAGAAATACACAAGCAGAGGTTAATATAAAAAATATCGGATTTTATTGCCATGTATGCTGTGTATGTCTACGTGATTAGAAAAAAATGTATTTACATATCTTTCACTAATGTTTCCGGGATTGTTCTAATCACTTGACCCGTCTGTAAATAGCAACCTAAGGTGTGTTTTGTGCTAAGAAGAGAACTACAAGGTAACCGTGATCTCTTTGATCAAGTTAAAATATTTATTTCGGTAAATTACCGTCGTTTTCGGCAGTACTGCCTTCAATATCAAACGTGACTGGGTAACCTGTGAAACAGTCCACATTGTGCGAGCTGGGTAGCCTGTGAAATAGTCCATTGTGCGAGCTGTGCGCAACAAGGGAAAGAGGATTTTAATTACTATACTTTAGACAAGCTTATAATTGCGGTTCAATTTCCATATCTGTTATTATAATTATCATTTAATCCAGCTTCCAGCTATAGATAAGGAAGATGCAGATTAAAGGTGAACAACAGTTAAAATGCTCTAAGAATGCAAACTTTTTGAAGCAATCTACAGTGGAACCTCTACTTTTGGACACCTCCATTAAGGCGGGATTAAAAGGACACCTTAAGAGGACACCTCCTTTACACAAACTTGTCCCGACAAAATTAACTCAGTCTCATATAATCAGGCTTCATAATCTATTACCTCTATTAATGTCCCCTTAAAAAATGGCGGTTCCAGTGTAGGAAAAAAATTTCATCAAGTGACATTCACAAACAACCCTGGAGCTTGCACAATACGGACTGATAAAGGTTTTTATACGTAAAGAACAAATAACAAGAACACTTTTTATATCGGTGCACTTCAGTACACCAGAGTTTTAGTGACCAAAATTGGAAATTTCAACTCCATTTTGTTGCACATTATCCCGATTAAAGCGCTCCCATTCCTGTCCCGTTTGGAATTTCATTAACATGAACCTTTTCGGCAGTTTTCTTTGCGATTTGTGAGCCTGTACACACTAGCGACATAACGACATAAAGAAAAGATTAGTGTTATGGGTTTTTTTTCTATGTCAGTGATGTTGTGTAGTTCACACTGATAACATATAACGTCGGTATAAAGTGTTTTGGGGTTTGCGTTTCTTGTTATGTCGTTATATCGCCAGGCTTTTACTCTCTTTTTCCCCAGACAGATGAATCAAATAACAGCCTCCAAGGGAAGCAGTTTAACCACACAGTTTTGGACTCGCCACGCGCTGCACTGAGTCCCCGCAAAATCACCAGTCTTACAGGAACTTCACTAACTGTATTCTACCAGAAACCCCTTATGGGTTCCTGATTCTACCCAGGAACAAGCCATCAACCCCACCCCCATCCCACCCCACCCTGGTGCCGGTAAACCAGCGAAGAGAGTAATAATCGAAGTTGCTAACAGTTTTGACCGTTGCGTGACCACCTTTTTATGACAGAATTGAAAGTATTTAAGGCATCTGCAGAATGCAGAATTGAAAGTTTCCAGCACTTTTCATGTGATAACGTTAGTTATAATTACGCCTGAACCCTAAATAAATATTAAATAGTAGAAAACTCTTTGTACAGTTCATACAAAAATAGTGCATCTTTGGAAACATAATTAATATCTACGTTTTGTACAAAAAAACTATTTACAGTCTCTACAGTTCAAGGATCCTGCCAAGAAGATAACACTACATCTATCGCTAAGGGGGCAATATACCTGGATTTTTTATGAAATTGAATGAATGTTGAGGAAGGATTAAATTGGTTAAAAAAGCACCAGCAAATAGTCTGCCCCCAACACAAGAGCACTTTCGCGTTGGACTACTATTTGGGTGTCCATCTATCAATTATTTTAAACTACTGAAAAGTCTAATTTTATTTTTTCCCAATTAATAACAAATCCACTATTCCCCATCCCCAATCAACTTAAAATCCTCAAAAATTCCATGGGACCTTTTACTGTGAGCCTATGATGGCATTTTTAAATTGCCTGATAATGCGAGAATAGTGCTAAAATGTATGAAAAACATCGTATTCAGGTATAATGCCCCCTTAATTTTGTGCCACGAGGTGTGGAAATATCTTCCCTCTTGTAGTTGTCAGTTTTGAAATTTCCAAGGAAGGTAAACCAGCACTTCAAGCTCTGTAAAATAATGTAAAGAGAAACTAAACGTTAATAGATCTTTAAACCTTTCACATTACTTCATCCCTCTCGCCAGTCACCTAATGCGATCAAAAGAAAACCACGTCATAGAAAAAGTTGAGAGAACTGGAAACAACTGACGCTCGCCTTTTACAAAATATCTCTTCTGTAATAAGGTGCCGACCCCTGATATGACACTTCTATAATAAGGTGCGCACCCTGAGATGGGACCTCTATAATAAGGTGTTGACCCTGATATTTGGCCTCTATACACTAAAGTCTCTGGCCCCTTGTGCATAAGTCATTGTTTTTCTGATTGAGTTGTCTGTACTCCAGATGATATAGGTATGAAATTGAAAGTTCCCATACCAGCTGGATTATTCTTCTGCATCAGCATCCTCCACAGATTCTCCTTTCTTTAACTTGGCGATTATCTAGGATAAAAGAGAAAATGTTAAAGGAGCTATGTCACGATAATTTAAGTCATTTTTTCAAAGTGCAAAATCACCTTCAAATTGAAGAAAGCCTGAAAATAATAGTTTACCAAGGTAGAAAAACACTAAAGAGATAATAAGAGCCATTGTAAATCCCCATACAGATCTGACGCGAATATTGTATCGAACTTTTGACACGAATGTATCTAAATGTTCATGTTTATCGACTATCTTGGCTATACAAATCATTTTAGGCGAGTTAATCGAAGGAAACGTTTATATAAATCAGGACGAAATCTGTATCTGATTTCCAGATATTCATTAAACATTCATTTGGTTTGTATTTTCTTTATGAATTATTAATGAGTGTTGTAATCTGAGTTACAGCACGGTAACAGCCGATACTTACTCCCTTTAATCTGTTGATTTCTTTGTTTTCTGTGTTCTTCTGAGCATCGTTAGTAATAAGCTTCACTCGAGAGGCGTACCTGCATGCAAGGACGAGGCAAAACATCAGCGAGTAAGGCAGCACATAAAATTATTAAGCAAGTTAGACTGTAAACCATAGCGCGGTTTCAAATTCAGTGTCGTCAGTAAAACCAAGACCAAAGCAATGGCCGATCACAACAACGCAATGAACCAATGAGAACTCGAAGCAAATACATGCAACCGACGCCAAGCGCGGGAAAACGCGTGCGACCAAGTCACGATTGGTTTTACTTTTGCATCTGATTGGTTGAGTAGGTGGCGCGTGTTTTTTTAAACCAATCACAAAGCGGGTAGAAAAACCGCTCTACCTCTACTGAAATCTGGGGAGTGAATCACGTGATGGGAAATGTGTGAGAAGAGTAAGCAGAGTTTAGTCGTTGACATTGGAAGTTAGAGTTGAAAGTATTCAATACTCACGTGAGAGATGTGACGGTTTCATCTGTGTTATAGTCCGCTGGTGAAATGTTTACGAACATAAGAGTTTTTGCGTTACCACCTGTAACACAAAGCACAGTACACAATGAGACAATACACTCTGTTATGCGCTTCACAGCCATCTGAAGTCATCTTTCTCTGCCATTTGTTCATCCGCAGCTGACTTCTCAAATTCAGTAATAATAATTATAACCATGATAGAGGTTTGTATACCTGGTCTTCATTAGCAGATTTTTTAAGATTTTATTTCTCCGTTTACTCTTAGTTTTTGTTTCGATCGAGAAGATATATCAAACACTCTAGACTGCAAAACAGTCTCTCTTTTCTCGAGATACTGTACGACGCGCGAAGTGAGAGGCGCGAAGCGCCGACACGCGAGGCGCGAAGCGCTGACACGCGAGCCTCAATCCCACTCGTAATTTTCACGCTCGATCCAGATCCATTTCGGGCCACGTTCATCTTTCACAAAAATACGGACTGTTTTGCAGTCTACAAACACTCGAGACAGTGTTTCATCCGATTTCCAAACCTCGAATTTCGTCAAAAAGACTCCACTGCGCATTGTATTTTTAACTCTCTTCTCGGTGTTTGGAAATCGGATAAAACAAACACTATCTCTCGTGTTTGATTACATAACTGATTTATTTGTCACAACAATTAATTTATCTGTTTGTTTGTTTTTATAGGAGAACCCGCGATTGTCCTATCCAGGCCAGTGTTGCCGTGTCACGTGACTGGCAATCGCATCGCGGTTACGAGTTTGTGTGACTTGCCATAGACCATCACCCAACAAGTCTAGCAAAGCCAAACAAACCTTATGAGATTTTACATTTTGCAAAGATTACTAGTCTGTGAGTTTTGCAAGCTTGTTATTTTCATTGTTTGAATGACCCACAAGCCATTTTACAGTGAAGATGACGCTACCGTTGCCACTCGACAAAGTTTTTGTCTAATTTTTGACATCTTTTTGACAACTTTTTGACGACTTTCGGATTAGCCTGTTCCAGGCTTTTTCGCTTCGTCCCCACTATCCGAGAGCCTGGAACAGGCTACTTTCGGATGGGTTCCGTTTGACTTGACCAGTCAAAATCGAAGGAGTGTTGGAGGCGGAGTCGTGAAATTTGAATGGTTTTAGCTTCTAGTCTAGTTCAAATGTGGCGCCACTGAAACGGAACCCATCAAAGTTGTCAAAAAGATGTCAAAAATTAATCAAAAACTTTGTCCAGTGGCAACGGTAGCGTCATCTTCACGGTAAACAGTACGAATATAAAACTTGTTCAAACAGTTACAGGTGTACCAGGAAGATCATTTGAACAGTTTAAGCGACTTCTTACCAAGTGAATCCTGCATAAGCATGGTGAGCTTGTTGTTCCTGTATGGAATGAACTGCTGCTCGCTGGATAAAGCTGAGATCACATCTCCCAGGGCACTCAAACTCTTATTGATAGATTGCGCTTCCTGCGAAACACAGATAATAAGCGATATACAGCTGTTTCGAGAAAGGTTGTCGGAAAAAGCGCACGCGACAATCCCGAAAGGTATTGTGGGTAGTTTTAAGTTCAGGGATCCTTCAGCATTTCAAGGAAATCTGAGAAAATGGCACGAGACGCCATAGACGTATGTTTGCGAGTGCTAAAAGAAGGCAACAAAAGTAGGCATCGCGGGCTTGATGTATTTATTTGACTTATTAAAATTCATTGATCATATCCCAGATTACCTTTCGGGATTGTCGCGTGCGCTTTTTTCCGACAACCTTTCTTGAAACAGCTGTAAACGAAAGACAAATCCCTGAAGTACAAATTACCAGTATAAGGTTTTGATTCGATGACGGCTGATACTTTACGTTACTTTAGATTCAAATCAAAATGAATCGTTTACTAAAGGTAGAAAACATTGAAGAGGTTGGTAAAGGAACAATGATGCTTAAGATTAAGACGGATTACGAACCGTCCACCTCCCTAGTTTCCTGTAAGTATGCGAGGTAAATTCAAGTTACCTTGAGTTGTTCAGCGGTTGCGCCAGTTTTATTGGCACGTTCCGATCCTGCCAAGTCAACTAAACTGATCTGAAACAAAACACAGAACACTTCAACCCTCGTGTCAAGGAAACATTCTCCTATACTCGGTCACCATTTATAGTATAGGGATTTTATCACGGTGTAAACCAATCTGAACTCGAAGAAAATAAAAACACGCACCGGTGCCAAGCGCGGGAAAACACGCCACAGTTGGCAAGGGCGGGAAAACATGTCACCAGTGCCAAGCGCGCGGGAAAACTGAGTCGCGGATGTTTTGGTTTTACATCTGATTGCCCCCCCCCCCCCCCCCCCCAAAAAAAAAGAACCTGCGTTCTGATTGGTTAAAAAAAACATTGCATGTGCTTCTTGAATACTAATCGAGGAGCTCAACAAACGCAAAAATTACTTTCCAAAGTCAATGGAAAACCGCTCTGAGACAATTATCAATTCCTTTATTCTTATTATCTGCATAGCTGACTTTATATTTATTTTATAAGGAGAATTGAGATGTCGGTCACAAAGAAACTTGCTACTTCGTTCACGTACCTTGCCTTTGACTACAGCGCCAGAAGTTAAATTTGTACTCTCGATAATAATTCCAAGAATAAGATGAGATCGTGAACTCTCGGCATTCATTTCTGAAAAACAAAATCTCACTTTAGTATTAGACAGCGATGAGATATAAAGTAAGAAACAGGCCAGCTCAGTCAGTTTGAGGGCTGGTGTTGTTAGAGGTTCTGTATCTCTATAATTAAAAGCAAAACACAGACATTTTATAATCTCATTACTGATCGATACCGAGAGAGGATGATGAAAAAAAGTTGTCCCTGGTAGGAGGGTCATCCTCCATACCGAGTAACCCCAGGCGAGAGAACTTTTCATACATTTCTTTATAAATAGAAGCGAACCGTTTACATGAAAAATCGCAAAGTTGGTTCGGCAGGCAGGGTAACCCTGGGTGGAGGGTTACTCGCTTTGAAGATAGGGTGACCCTGGGGGCGGGCCAACTTTTTCCATATAAACACTTTGGCTATTGTTGTTTCACATACCAGGGACAAGTCGGGACATATAAAGTATGCGCGAGCCCGAGAGGGCCAAGTTTTGGCTCGGTCAACAGGGGCAACTTTTTTCATATAAACGCTCGGTAAAAGATGGCTCGGGGGGAGGGTAACCCTCCTACCAGGGACAACTTCTCTCCATGTAAATAGGCCCTAAGAGAAGGATTCCCCGTGCCCCATGATAATTTTTTGAAATTCGCGCCATGCTGTGAAAGTTATTTTTATTTCCTTCTGATCGAGGCTCCGACATCGCGTTATTCGAACTGACCAATCATGATAGCGCTCTTAAAATAGCTCAGCTATGGACTGAAATTTAAAACTAGATTTCAAAAACTTATCTTTAGAAGAGACCGATGGGACTATGGGGGAATGCTTCTCTTAGGTCATCCTCTCTTGTCGAAATGTACATTTTGTCAGTCTAATGTTAGTTGTGATAATTTAATGGTACATCAACACAATATTTCCCAGCTGATGATTTTCTTTATTCTCATCACGTGTCTACTTGACAATGTATTGATATTGTAAGGAGAAAAAAGATGATGATAACTCTTGGCTTGAAAATTCTCACTCATTAATAATTCATCAAGTTAAAACAAAGGAAATCATAACCGTGTCGGAGGTTTGGATACCTGGTCTTAATTAGCATAGATTTTTACGATTTTATTTCTCCGTTTACTCCTTAGTTTTAGTTTCGATTGAGAAGATATATCAAACACTTGAGACAGTGTTTCATCACATTTCCAAACACCTCGAATTCCGTCAAAAATACTCCGCAGCGCGTCATATTTTCAACTCTCTTCTCGGTGTTCGGAAATCGGATGAAACACTGTCTCTCGTGTTTGATATATTAAGTCAAGTTGACATATTAGGGACATTTCAGTTTGATTTCTTACTTGTTGAGGCGACATGCCTGTTTTCTGAGCCCCTTTCAAATATGGTCCAAAGTTCATCTTTGGTGGGGGCCTCCAACATCATAGAGCCATGCACAAACACAAGACCCTAAAACAATACAACAACAGTAACAGATTAGGAAACATCAATCACCGCCATCCAATCTCGTTCACAGAGTCCTCGTTACCCTTATCCACCGGTAGGAACGGGCAACAAGGACCTCTGGGATAAAGCGTTCCACCTGACATGCGCAGTTAAACTGGATGTCCAAGAATCTTGGCATCCCTTTGTTGAAACATGGAGTCGAACACATGCGCAGTAGAACTGGAAGTCCAAAAATCTGTCATGGCAGAACGCTTTATCCCAGAGGTCCTTGTTGGGGTAAGGGTAACAAGGATTGACCGCCATCTTGAATTTTAAACAGTATACTCCACACGAGGAAATATTTTGTCTGGGTGGGGCTTGAACCCACAAACTCTTTTAGCGGTGTAAACCAGTGGAAAATAAAACTATCATAATTATGGTGTAGTATGGCAAAAATCGAAGTTTGCCTTCGAATCGAATTTTTGTTTTCAAAACTCTCACCCCAACGCTAAAAAAAACACATTGAGCCACCTTAATGTAGGTTAACTCGAACTCCGCGCTATCTCGAACTCAAATCCATACCCCTTGCCCTTGTTTTTCAGTCATTTAATATCGGCGAACTCGAACCCCCGTTATCTCGAACTATTTTTTGTTTCCCTTTGGAGTTCGAGTAAGCGGGGTTCTACTGTAGTTTGATATTGCTGACTACTGCACAATTATTTACACAATAGTGAACAGGTTACAATCAAGCTTCTTTTTCATTATAATTTAATTCATCTCCAGAAAAGCATTTGAAATTTGTTCTTGTTTTATTTTATTTTTTTGACAAACTAAAGCTAAAAATTAAAAAAATATATATTAAATAAATAAGTGAATTACCTTCTTGTCTTTTTTTATGTCAAGTTTGGCAGGCTTAGGAATGTCAAGGAAAAAAGGTTAACTTATGATATATAGTAAATGTTCATGCACTTGCAAAAAACAGCGCTTTACACTCAAATCGCTGCAATGATCTACGTGTACATGCATGACGTACGACAAGAAATGATTTTTTTTAAATATGTTGTATCGCACCGGAGAAACAACAGACGAAAATACAAGCTGATCTCGGAGGCTATCTACATTCTTGCCAATAAATGTGGGTGTGCCCCGGGTTCTCGAAATCATTCACCTATTTCAGACTAAAATCAATCGGATTTTGCATAGTTACCTTTTTTCAGACCTCAAACCTATTTCGGACCAAAAAGGCAAAATTTATAGTTCTTGCTTCTGACTAAAACAGCTAAGCACATCCCCTCTACCCTCTGGGGCGGATCCCCCATCACTGACTTCGTGCAACGAAAACAACTCGCAGTAACAATCTACAAATGAAATCTCTTTTTTTCTGTCAAAGGATACTTCTTTCCCATGAGGCGCCAGTAAATCAATAAGTCTGTCATTATACAGCTCCAACATGTAACACTGAACCTTGAAAGAGAATTTTGACCTGAAAATGTAAATAAAAACAGCAATTAAAGAGAAAGAAACGTTCAACAGCAATGCTATCAATCACAGTTCACGCACTCATTTCTCGCACATTAAAGCGTCACGACTGAATAACCCCTCTACTTTCTTTCGCGAATCACGCTCTCATGTTTGCATGAATCACGTGTCACGCAACCCTATCACGGTAGCATGAACAGAATATAATTTCAAATAAACTATAATATTCACAGACTCACTTCTGTTCACCCATCAACTGGTAGATGGCTTCCATAGAGCGGGGAGCAATGCCAGGTGATTTCAGTTCCTTGTCTCCAATCATGGTGTAAGTAAGGATTGTAAAGGAATATAAAATAACAATTCTTATTACCTACAATGATTAATCATATTTACTCCATGCACAGTCTGCGAGACGCAGTGGCATAGTTAGCGCGTTGGACTTCGGATCGAGCGGTCCGAGTTTGAGTGCGGTGCTGTCCGTTGTCATTGTGTTATGTTCTTGGGCAAGACACTTTACTCCCACAGTACCTCGACTCTCTCCACCCAGGAATATAAATGGGTACAGACAAATTGTCAGGACAAAAATGCTGGGGTTATCTGCGATGGACTAGCGTCCCATCCAAGGGAAGTAGCGATACTCCTAGTTGCTTCATGCTATGGAAATCTGGTAAGCCATCTAGCCTTGAAGACAGACTAACCTAACCCCTCCATGCACAGTCCCAGGGACGTGAAAAGTCCTTTAGTGTCAAGTTATTAATCTCCTCAAAAAATCTTGTTGCGAAGACAAACTGGTTTGATTTGAAGGGACATGGTTCGGGGAACTGTTTGTGCAACATGTCTCTGTCACAGCATGAATTAAAAGGAAACAGTGAGCGAATTATAGTGTCCCCTGCAACAAGTTGTTTTGTGTGAACAGGGGAATGATTCCAGTTTAAAGGATATGTTTTGCCAGAGCCTGTTTGTCCATAAGCAAAGATGCACACATTGTAACCATCCACAGCTGATTGGATAAGATTCTGAGATGACACAAAAACAAAATGATGTCAATAAATAGTGTGGTTTTCAATTGTGTAATAATTGAATTGCTTTGCTTTTGCTTCACTACGCTCTGTGATTGGTCAAAACATATTTTGCGCTACCTTCTCAACCAATCAGATGCAAAACCAATACAATCGCACGCTTTCCTGCACTTGGCGCCCTACTAATCTCAATCATATTGTTGATTTAATAGCGTAATATATCTTTATTAGGGATATGCCCCTTATGATGATGATGAATGTTCATTTAGATCTGGAAATGGTAAAAATCCAATTTATTTCACAATGGGGGGGGGGGGGGGGGGGGGGGGGGCTCTCAAACAGTTCGATTCTAGTTTTAACTGAGTTGAAGTCAAAACAGAAGTTGTTAACTTTAACTCTCAGTTTTGCTGTAACGTTGTAAGAATATCCCGGTTGTAGAGAAGTAGTTACTTTGCAGGTATAATTGCCTTTGTATGTCTAAATTGCATTTGGTACATAATCAAATTCTCCTAAATACGGAGACTGGTAAGGAGAAGCTGCACGCTGATCGTAGCACTTACATTGGTGTCCTCAAACACTTTCTCTTGTCCATGGTTAGGTGTAAACACTTGATCATATTGAAAGTCCCTTGGACCACGGCTTGTTTCCACCACAACAGTGTATTCATCTGGAGACTTGATCACTTCATGGTTACCCTGATTTGTTGAAACGACAAAAATGTTAGAGCCACCTTGCACAAACAGTATCACATGAAAGTACTACTCAATAGCTTTCATGGTCACACACTAGGGTTTCATCCACAGACGTAAAAGTTAGAACCACCTTGTACAGCATAATAAACAGTACCATATGAAAGTACTGCTCAACAGCTCTCATTTGAATGGTCATACACTAGGGTTTCATCCACAGACTTAAAAGTTAGAACAACCTTGTACAGCATAATAAACAGTACCACATGAAAGTACTGCTCAACAGCTCTCATTTGAATGGTCATACACTAGGGTTTCATCCACAGACTTAAAAGTTAGAAC
Organism: Desmophyllum pertusum; assembly: GCA_029204205.1. Taxonomy (NCBI): domain Eukaryota; kingdom Metazoa; phylum Cnidaria; class Anthozoa; order Scleractinia; family Caryophylliidae; genus Desmophyllum; species Desmophyllum pertusum. Next base: position 298,100 of record MU825450.1, on the reverse strand, counting down.
AACCTTGTACAGCATAATAAACAGTACCACTTACCCGTTCCTTTTCTGATCCACTGAGAGGCCTTGCTCTGCAAAACACTCTGATCTTTCCTTTCATATCTTCCACCATGTTGTAATACTTCTTACGCAAAATCTGTCAGAAAGGAGGAGATATAAATGGATTTTGCAACATTAACTGGTTGTTATCGTGGAGTCACGGTGACCTAATATAAAGCCTGATAAGCCACTAGGCTGTCACCTCATCTTCATCAATATTATAATAAGTCATGTATGAAAATTTCATACATGAATAATGTTTCAATGTGTTGATTTGCATTTTTCCCCCTTTTTACATGAATTTGGTAATAATTGTTTTTAGTATATACCACACAAGTGAATAGTACTTTTCGCGCACTCTGATTGGCTACTCCAACTCCGGATATCCTTTGCTATTCACCTCCGAGCAAAAACAAAATGGCTTCCCACGAGTTTTTGTCCAATTATTGATCACAAAATAAATATTGTTTGGGGCTGGTTTTCACTTGTGTGGTATATACTAAAACAATCATTCACCTCAGTGTCGGTCAAAAGTGGTGGATAATAATGTTAAATAATGCAAGCTATTTAATAGCACAAGGGAAAACTAGTTTATTGTAAACTGACCCCCTCCCCCTACATCCAGAGCTCTGTGAAACCAAATCAGCACACAGAACAAAACATCAGTTGTTATAACTTACTCTTTCACTGTTGTAGTTATCTGACAGACTTTTGTTCTCTTCTCTTAGCTCCTTCACTTCTTTGGTCAGATCATCCACCTTCTCTTGAGCAGCGAGACCTTCCTGTTTATGACACAAATGACAAACATGGAAATCAGAGACTAAAGTAGAATTAGGATCGTGAAATTAAAAAAAGTGTAATTCTACCTGAGCAGCAACTTCCAGTTTAGAAAGAGTATCCTTGTCTTTTCTGCTGTCTGCTGACAGAGCATCGTGTTCCTAAGATGACAAGCATCATTTCTATTATTGACCATCCAAAAACAAATCCAAGCAATCACTCTGGCCAACCACAGTAAATAAAGCGGTTTTCAATTGAGTGTCGTAAAACCAAAACCAAAGCAATTGCATTGGCCAATCACAGCAAACTCAAACAACACAATGAACCAAAGAGAACTCGAAGCAAATACATGTAACCATCGCCAAGCGCGGGAAAACGCGTGTGACCAAGTCACATTTGTTTTTGGATTTGCATCTGATTGGTTGAGAAGGTGATGCAAGTTTTTTACACCAATCACAGGGCATAGTAAAGTAAAACCAAAGCGATTACTTTCGACACTCAATTGAAAACCGCTCTATGGACAAATCAGAACACAATAAACAAATCACAGATCAATGAAAAAGAACTGAACAACCAATAATTACTGATATTTAACCCTTTCATTCCCAGAGTCAAACCTTGAGTCAATAAATGTAGTTGTACATTTTGAGTCTGTGGATGAAATCCTAGTGTGACCATTCAAATGAAAGCTATTGAGCAGTGCTTTCACGTGGTGCTGTTTGTTTTTGACAATTTTGCAAAATGAAATTCAAGATTTTTTCCTTAGTTTTGAACTTAGCACTCTTTGGAGTGAAAGGGTTAAACAAATTCTCCCAACTAGTACTATGAAAAGTGTATGGAGACCAGAAGGGAGAATATCTATGCTGACACTGGGGCTTAAAGGGTTAACAAGCAAAGAGAAGAGCACAAAGAACAAACCTTTTTAAGATCTTTCAATTCTTCTTCAGTCTTCGTTAAAGTGTCTTTAACTTTCTCAAACTTCCTTTTCTCCATTTCCAGGTTCTTCTGCAAGTCTTTTAGAAAACAAATAAAAGATTGTCACTTACTATTCCCTAACTGTTACTGTATAACAATAACAACAATGCTGCTGTACATAGCTGAGGTAGCAATGTAGTTTTTTTTTTATAATGGTGATGATGACAAGGGCAAAGATGATATGGTGCAGTGGTAAGAGCGCTTTGGCCGGGAGCCACATGTAGGTCGGGGTTGTTGTTTTGTTCTCATCCTTGCTCCGAGGGTCTCCAGTTTTTCTCCACCTCCACAAAAATCAACATTTCTCAATTCCAATTCGATCTGAGATCCGAGGGCCGCAGGTTTGTCAGTCATAAGACTATTAAGTGTCACCTTTGTTAAACAAAGTTATTTTTGTGGAAAGAAATGATATTATTATATAGACACGAGTGTTTTACTGGAAAATAGACCACTCGTAAAATTCATACGAAACTACATCCGGGACCCGAGTGGCGTATTTTCCATGTCCTCACTAGTGAGGATATCAATGACGTCATTTCCCGCTTTTGCATGGCTTTTTGTGCAAAGCTGCCAAACTCCGGTTGAAAATGGCGAGCGATAGATTCGTGAAATTCACTGAAGCCGACATGAAATCGTTCACAGAGGAGTAGGAAAATGTTAACACGAAGAAGAAACTTCATATGACTTAAAATTATTCAAGGAGTTCCTTGCAAGTGAAGACGAAAAGGTTAGAGAAATTCGGAAAGTCCAGCCACCGAGCTGCAAGAGTTCGCGGTAAAGTTTGTGCTTTTGTCGTTTGTCTATATAATAAAAAACATTACACGGCGGCGCGAAGATATGAATTTTATTTTCTCGTGTTAAAAACAATATTTTACTCACTCGCTGCGCTCGTTCGTAAAATATTGTTTTTACATTTTTACCACTCGAAAATAAAATTCATATCTTCACGCCGCCGTGTAATATCCTCTATGTATATTTTTAAGCTTGGTAGAAATATGAGAAAGATATTATTCTGTCAGTGACACAAGCTACTCAGAAAAAAATTCCGAGTTCCCCCAACAGGAGTCGAACCTATGACCTTCCGCACACCGGTCGGACGCTCTACCACTGAGCTACAGGGGACTCGTGGGAGCTAAGGCCATATAACTAGGTTCAAGTGTGACAAACATCCCGCATACTGCTAGGATTAGATTTGTCAATGAATGAGAATTTGTGGAAAGAAATGATAGTATATTTTTAATGATAGTATATTTCTAATCCTAGCAGTACAACGACGATAACAGTTGTAGCAGAGGTGATGATGACAATGATGATGACCATCACCATGATGAAAACAATGCCGACGAGTGTTGTTGTTGGTGAAAGTGGTGACAATAGTGAGAAGAACAATCAAATTACGCACCTTTAAGTTGCTTGTCCTGCTTTTTGGCCGCCGCTCTCTGTTGAAAATAAATTATATCAACAAAACAAATTATATCCATTATAAATAATTATTATAAAAAATTAAAATTATATCAACATTTGAAAATAAATTATATCAATAATTAGTAAACAAAGTAAGAGTTTGGGATGTTAATAACTGTTGAAAATGAAGTGTAAGAAGTATGTAATTCTTGCAGCAAGGAAAAGACTTCAACAAGAATGGCACCAACCTCTTCAGCAGAGGGTCCTGCAGGTTTAGCCTTTGTCTGAGCTTCTTTGACATCCTTTTCAAGCTGTTTGATTTTACTGTGATCCTCCTAACATAGTTGTCAAACGATAAGATAAGTATTACACACAATTATTTTTACTAAATAAGCAGAAAAAAAAATACAAAACACTTATATTAAGTGAAGAAGAATGGGTAGGGAGAGATTAGAGTGAAGAGGGTATGGAATATTGGAAAGGGGAAAAGAGAAGGAAAAAAAGTGAAGGGGTCAAAGAAAATCTAGGGAGAAAGGAGCAAAAATCATAAGGAAAGAAGGAAGGATGGATGGGTGGACAGGTGGAAGGTGGGACAGAGGGAGGGAAGGAGGGGAGGAGGCAAGGAGAGAAGGCATGAAGGAAAATTAGGAGGGAGGGTGGGAAGGAGGGAGGGAGGAAGGAGGGAGGAAAACGATGGAGAGAACAATGAAATTAGATGATAACTTACATGTGCAGCTTTCTTCAATGCTTCCACTTGCCCCAGAAGCTTCTCCTTTTCTTTGTTAACTTTTTCTAAGTCAGCAGCTGCTCTCGAGTCCTTTAATGAATGAACAGCACATTAACAAACATGTCTACATATCTGCTCTTATCATATGGAAATATACCAAATGACAGTCACTATAACAAAATTATATAAGATATAATTTTGTAGAAATATATTATATTTCTACAGTCTGTATGTAGTTGATATCTCCATGAGGGATGATTTTCATTGGATATCTCAAGCATTGTGATTTTGTAATCACAGACTTACCTTTCGTTTTGCACCACCTAGCCCAGTATCAATCTTTGAATCTTGAGGTTTCACTCCACCGGCTTCAAGTTCTTTTATCTGCAACAGAAATAATAATATGAATCTACAAAAAAAATCAAAACACGGAGAAAAAACTACCATACAAATACTTTGTAAAAACACCTCAAGATCAAGACACAACGTGAAGCAGAGAAGTGTCAAGCATAAAGAAAATCACCAAGGATTACAGTGAAGAATTGAAGCACCCTACCATTACCACTCGACAAAATTTGTGATTAATTTTTGACAACTTTTTTACATCTTTTTGACAACTTTCTGATGGCTTCCATTTAAACTTTGTCTAGCAAATCAAATAGCAAGAACTGTGAGAGGTGGAGATGTCAATATTGTCAGAACGCGAACGTGGAGCTTGACAAATCCGCCTTGTTATTGATGTATTATTTTTGACTGGCCAGTTGAAACGAAAGCCATCAGAAAGTTGACTCAAAAATTAATCAACAACTTTGTCGAGTGGCAACGGTAGGGCACTCTTCACTGTAACTATAATCAAACTTCCAAACACACCTTCTTTTGAAGAGCTTGTATCTTCTTGTTGTTTTCTTCTATTTGTTTCTTTGATTTTGTGTCAGCCTGGTCTTTGGCTTCTTTCAGTTCCTTCACCCTCTCAGCACGCATCTTCTTGTTTGTGTCCTGTTAAATATAAATTATAGGAAATATTTAATTAGTAATAAAGTACCAATGATTGCACTTGGTTACTTAAAGGTAGTCAGATCAATTTTCTGCAGTTCAACTTGTAGCCTGCGAGCGCAGACGTATTTCCGGCTCGAGTTGCCCCGCCGAAAACTAACGTCTGCGAAAACGAGCCGGGCCGCGATTTCTGTGACGTCAAACGTTTTAAACCAATCACAATTGAGCTCATAAAAGTCTAGAACTGAACACGCATATCGTGCGCGAGGTAACCTGCGATCAGGCCCTCCTCGAAGAGAGGAGGGCCTGATACAATTACTTGCCGGATCTCATGTACAACATTCAGATTCTGAATGTTTTCCTGATTGGTCGAAAAACAATACTTCCGTCAATCATGCGTACCTAATATGGCTTTTGTCAATCCGTCGTGCACGCTCGATTAAAGTACAAGAAAGGCCTTCTACTTTCCCACTCCGCTACCGCCTTTTGCGAAGGGAAGGACTCTTCTGAATCATTACTAAGCCAATATAAAGATCTTACATTTAAAACGGCTGAAGCTTTCCGCTTAAAAAATGGTTATTTGATTCAAATTTCTAAACGGAATCATGGAATCATTCGACCATAACGACTGACTAGACATGTCTAGGACGTTATTATGCAAATTTGTGTCGTGTAACGCAATCGTAGTCAGTGCTGTTTTCGGAATGAAATTGATGGCAAAACACAGTCGAAGGCTCTATTCTACTTCAAAATGCTCCTCATAATACAACATATCTTGCCCGTTAGAAATGCACTTGAAGCAAAGAAGGTCAGAAGACCGAATTCAAGAGAACGGCAAGTGTACAAATGTCACGAACTGTAACGTAGATTTTGAAAATTGACAGCTTGACAGATCATTGACAAGTGGGAGGAAAGCGAATCGGCAAATAATTGTATCAGGCGTTCCTTTTCCTCTCTCTCTCTCTCTCTCTCTCCGCGCTCTCGTTCCCCGCGAAAAGAAAGAAAAGGAAAAGAACGCCTGATCGCAGGTTATGCGCGAGGCAAACGAGGACGCGTGGAAAAAAAATGGTGGACGATGTGGAGTTAGCGTTTACCAAAGTTTGTGTGATTTTTGGGATCGAGAACCTCAATAAGCAACAGGACGAGGCTATTAGATGTGTTGTATCGGAGAAAAAGGATGTGTTCGTAAATTTTCCCACCAGATTTGGGAAGTCCTTGATATTCCGCGAAGTGATAGAAACCTGTAGAAACATAGACAAACCGGCATAGTAATCGTCGTTTCACCGTTGATCAGTTTAATGAAAGATCAAGTCAGTCGTCTAACCTCGCTTGGAAAATGGAAAGTATTCTATCGTGTATGGATCTCCCGAAGTTGAATGATGAAAGGTGGCGGAAAATGCTCTCGAGTGAAGCCTACAATAGTTTCAGGGTTGTAGTATAAAACCTTTGTGCATTTGCCGTTCTTTATTAAATGTAGTTTGCTTCAAGCGTGTTTCTAACGGGCAATATATGTTTAATTATGAAGAGGATTTTCAAGTAGAGCCTTCGACTGTGTACATTCTAGCAAATTGAAGAGGTAGCGAGAGTTCATGTTTGGCTTCCTGTCGGGCCGCGTTCGCCCTGTAGACAGTTTGACACCTCCGGCGATGCTTTGCTAAGATTTGTTTCGGCTCATTTCTATTATTACAAGATATGTTTTGGCTCTCTTAATGTTCTCTATGGAATGACTTAAACTAGATATCAAAATGTAGGACGTTGATTTTCTTGCATCTATTACTGGGCCCAGCATTTAATTTGATTATTATAAAAGCTGTTTCAAGATGTGTCGTTTGGAATATTAAACGAATATCATATTTACTGTCGTATGAAGTCAGTTTATATAATCGGCTCGTACGGTATCAAAATGCCCTGAGAAAAGTGGGGTTTGCAAGAAGAATATGTGCGTTTCAATCAACATACATGTAACTCCACGTTCAGACTAAAGCATAGAGTGTTCGGAAAGCTAGAAGAAACTGTATATACAAAACGCAAAACAGTCGACTTGCGTGAGATATTTATATTTCTATCTTGTGGTGCAAGAACGTCACACAACGAACAAAGGAGGATACAAACATCGAGCTCAAGCTCGGTCAAATTGATGCAAGAGATAAAGCCTTAGCATCAGTCATACAACATCTCTCTAAACAAATTCTTGTGGAGCGACTTCAGAATACCCGGCCATTCGGAAGGTGCAATACTAAATTCGAGGTCCGCGGTCCGTAGTCCCGTAGTCACTGAATTAGAAATTATCTAAGTGTTCAATCGAACTGCTACCGCGGTCCGTAGTCCCGTAGTCACTGAATTAGAAATTATCTAAGTGTGCAATATAACTGCTACCGCGGTCCGTGGTCCCATAGTCACTGAATTAGAAATTATCGAAGTGTTGAATATAACTGCTACCGCGGTCCGTGGTCCCGTAGTCACTGAATTAGAAATTATCTAAGTGTTGAATATAACTGCTACCGCGGTCCGTAGTCCCGTAGTCACTGAATTAGAAATTATCTAAGTGTTCAATCGAACTGCTACCGTGGTCCGTGGTCCCATAGTCACTGAATTAGAAATTATCTAAGTGTTCAATTTAACTGCTACCGCGGTCCGTAGTCCCGTAGTCACTGAATTTGTCGCGAAGGGTTTGACAGGAGTACACCGATAAGTCAAATCATTAATAGAGCGATTTTCGTATGACCTTGAAAAACTGTTTCCATGAGTGTTCTTAATTTGTTTCATCCGCCAGTGGCATGGTAGAAAATATTAAAACAAGTCCTTGTTCGTTTCCAATTCCCCGCTGAAATAACCCTAATATGGAGAAGGCTTTGTTCGATTGACCAATCGGCATACTGAAAAACTGAGTGACTTCAAGATCAATTGATTCCAGAAAGTTCTCGGACAACAAATCGAAATTGATGGTGGTTTCTTCGTTTTTATAGTGTCTAAAGCGTAAAATCCTTTTTATCAAAGAGAAAACAGGTTACAAATAGTCATTATAATAAAGCTAATCTTTTAATGCAATACTTGTAAAAGGTTTAGAAGTACAATTAAAATGGCTATGAAATTTTCCGACATTTTTAACATGATTTTAGCTGATTTTAGCTGTTTACTTTCATTTGCTTTTCCGTAGTTATAGTTGTAGTATTTTTGGCTCCGCTTTTTTGTCGGGTTTGCAAACATCAAGGGATTTTCTATATCAAGATACAGTGGCTAATGTTGCCAATCGCGGGTTACTTACTGACAATATTATAGGGCCAGCGCCAGCGCTCAAATCCCGGCCGCTCAAAACGTCAGCTTTTCACAATTCGATTTAACTTTATCAACTTCGAGTTTTCATGTCAATATTTGTTTGCATGCGCTACGCGTGTCTGTTTCGGTGCGTTACACTTGTGGAATCGAGAATTTGTGGTGTAGCACGATTATAGAACGAAGAATACTCATGTGTTTTGTTTGTCGCGTGCTACTTTGGCCTGTCCGTTTGGCGCGCGTTATGTCTGAGCGTTTATTAATACACTTGTGGAATCGAGCATTCGTGGTGTAGCACGCTTATAGAACGAAGAATATTCATGTCATGTTTTGTTTGTCGCGCGCTACTGACTTTGGCCTGTCCGAAATTAATAATTAGAATTTGTGTTGTCATTTATGCGAGTTCTGCATGTGGTTAATGTATTTTTTAATTTCTCCGCACACGCTTAAAGAACGAAGTATACATGCATGTGTGTGTTTTGTATTTAATTTCATGACTCAACTTATATGAAGGGGAATATGGTCCACCGTGGAATTTCATGACTCAACTTATATGAAGGGGAATGTGGTCTACCGCGGACTGCGGACCGCGGTAGCAAGAATATTGAACGATGTGTAATTTCTCCTCACACGCTTAAAGAACGAGGTATACATGCATGTGTGTGTTTTGTATTTAATTTCGTTAGTATCACTGCGGACTGCGGACCGCGGTAGCAGGATGTGATGAGGTATATTTCAGTGGCCGGGTTTTCTGAAGTTTAGCCCTTTTCCCTAACACTCAAAGTTTATCTTTCGAATTTGAAAAGCTGTCCTTACATAAAAAGCAAGAATCCTCAGACCGCGAAGGTTTCTTTGGCGTATCGCCCATATCACTTAGAGCGAACACGATACCACAGCTGAAATCCACGCATTTCCTCGCGCGCGGGTATCTGACTCATTCTATCATGTTACGTGATTGGTCAACAAGAAAACAATAAGTTTGACGTCAAAGAAATCGCGGCCCAGCTCGTTTTCGCAGACGTTAGTTTTCGGCGGGGCAACTCGAGCCGGAAATACGTCTGCGCTCGCAGGCTATTCAACTTGAGGAATCTTATTTTGTTCCATGTAGCACTTTGAAACCAACTTTCAAGTACAAAGCCATGCACCTGGTAATATCAAGTTTATAAGTAAGCCAGTTGGTCAATCAATCTGTCAAACGTTTGGTCAGTAAGTCAGTTGGTGGGCTGCTCTGAGTCGACTGGTTGGTCTGTTTAGCTGATCAGGCAGTTACTCAATAGGTCAGACAGATGGTCAGTCAGACGATCAACTCAGTCAGTCAGTCAGTCAGCCAGACAGACAGACAGACAGTAAGTCAGTCAGTCAGCCAGTCAGTCAGTCAGTCAGTCGATCAATAAATTCATCAGTACAGTTGGTAACTACATTTAAGAGTAAATTATACAGATTATTGCTGTCTAATTTCCTTGAACAGACTTGTGCTGCTCATAACTGTCAAAATAATTTCAAACATTGTCAGTGGCAGTCATTCAATCAATCAGCCACTCGCTGAGTCAAGCACTGACCTGTAACTCCTTTTCTGTTTGTTTTTGTAGTTCAATATTTTTGTTCAATGTTTCCACTTTAGCTGTCAGGGTTGTCACTGAGGCCTTGAGTTGTACGCTTTCCTTTACTGCTTTCTCCTTGTCTTTTTCAAGAAGAACCTTCAAAGATTGTTCAAAAATAACATTTATTATTAAATCACTCATTGTTATTGTCATTCTTAATCGAAAAAGAAAAATACTAAGTGTCTGCCTAGAAAAGTATTGTTTGTGTGTGTCCAATACTGCAACTGAGTATCACATATGAGAGATGTTGTGTTTGTGTGGTCATGTCTACATACAGTGTACATGTAGGAGAGGTGTCCGACTGTGGGAGGTGTTCCTTAGCAGAGGTTAGATATATGAAACACCGTGGGAGGAGCAGTGCCCTAATAGTTAGCGCATTGGACTCTGGATCAGTCTGGGTTCGAGCCCTGGCCGGGGTCATTGTGTTGTGGTTCTTGGGCAAGGTACTTAACTCTCACAGTGCCTCTCTCCACCCAAGAGTATAAAGGCGAGTATAAATGGGTACCGACGAATTGTCAGGACCGTAACCTGACAAAAAATGCTGGGGTTACCTGCGATGGACTACATACATACATATATGTACTGTAGCATTTTGTGTCCCCAAATTAGTATGGGATTTTACCAGGCTATAAGGCTTGACACGTAAATAAAGTTTTCTATCTTATATCTATCTATCCCATCCAGGGGAGAAGTGATACTCCTAGTCACTTCATGCTATGGAAACTGGAGTTACGCACCAGCCTGTAAGCCACTAGGCTTGTACACAGACTTTTAATGAAACACAGTCTGCTGTTACAAGTCTGACAAAAAAAACAACACAAACATTATTTGACTCACCATCTTTGCTTGATAAGCACCTATCTCTTTGGCTGTGTCAATGGGGACATTTTCTAAAAGCTTCTTCTCTAGTTCTTCAATTCTCTTCTTTGCCTCCGTCAGGGCCTGAATAAAATCAATCAAGAGTATTTAGTATTAAGATAACAAAGAGGTCAAAGTTGAGGAGGACCACGGAAGCAGAACTCCAGGTCTTGGGGCAAACAGCCTGGCTTGCCAATGATCACCCAGATTGGAGAAGTCTTGTTCCTGCCCTATGTGCCACTCCAGGTGAGAAGAGAAGCGATAACAGTAACGATTGATGCAACAAAACTGTAGACCACGACCAAGCAGAAAGAGGCAATACCCAAATGCAAACAACTGTCAGTAGGCCCTGTTCCCCCAAAATGAATTGAAGTCTGTCTCTTAACTTTCTCTCTCACAATCTCCAACATCCTTACTATAAATAATTAAAGTACATACTTCTTCCTTCTGTCTGACATCAGCTTCTAAGATTTCCTTGGAGGATACCAGCTGTGCTTTTAATTCATCGACTTCACCAGAAGAGCCTTCCTTTAAACTTGCCAGTTCCTAAAAATAATATCATAACATTTAAGCATCACACTATGCCACGTGTTAGGGCTGTCCAAGTATTAGTGACATCCCCCTGAAACTTGCCAAGACCCTGGTACTTTTGAATGCAACATCAAAATTCTTCCTAACAAACTTCCAACATTCTGACAGTGGAATCATTTTGCGGTTCCAGAAAATATCCATACCCACCCCACAGGGAGAGGGGGGTCTCAAAAGCCAATTATTTTTAAAGGAAAGTATGAAGCTAAACTGGAAATTCCAGGGGGGTGGGGGTTCAAAACAAAAAACCTTCCATGGGGGATATTTTCTAGAACCATACATTACAAGATGGTGTTGCCGCCAACTCAAATCTTCAGAGGTAATGCAGCCGTGGACACTATTTTAATAAAATTAATACACTGTAGTTGCTCAGCATAAAATTAATTCCAAACCTTTTTGAGTGCTTCAATCTCCTCTATTTGAGCCAATGTTGTAGCTTTTTCCTTCTCTAAGTCCCTGTTTGCTTTTGCCAGTTCCTCCTCTAATTCAGCGACCTTACTTGATACTCCCTGTAGTATTATATGTGCAAATCAAATATCAAGTCTTTGATCCTTCAAATTGTACTTTTACAAAATATTATACAGTGGAATCCCGGGGGGGGGGGGGGGGGGGGGGGGGGGGGGGTACTCAAAAAAGTTTTATACGGGGAGGCTCCACCCAGAGGTCCAACCCCTTACCCTTTCATATACCATTTTTCACAGAAAAGGTACCCCTTTCATATACCTTCCATAGAAATTATGAAAATGGTACCCCTTTCACATACCTACAGTAGAAGCACTGCATCCCTTTTCTATACCCTTGTAATGAACTTAATGAACAATATATATCACCAGAAATCATCAAGCATTACCAGTAGAGATGTTAACCAAACAATAATATCATTTACTCGTGAAATCCCTACCCTTTCATATACTTCAACTCGTGAAATCCCTACCCTTTCACATACCTCGAGCCTAAAAAAGGACCCCTTTCGGGCGGAGCCTCCCCATATAGTCCATTATAGGGAGTACCCTCCCCCCACCCCCCCCCCCCCCCCCCCCGCAGGGCGGAATCCCGATTTTTCAAACCTTTAATTTCTCAAACATCCTGATAACTCAAACCAAAAGTCATTTCCCTTGGATTTGTTTCACTGTAATTTTACCCCCGATATTCTCCCGATTTCTCGAACCATTATTGACATTTTCCTTGGAGGTTTGAGAAATCAGGATTCCACTGTAATTGCAAGAATAAAGAAAATCGTTAACTAAGGGATGTTGTCTTGATGTACAATCAAATTCTCAAAACTAACATTAAAGAGAGTATAACACAATCAGTAAGGATAATTCATAGTTTGATCTTGGGACACTGTACCTCTACATCTTGACCTTCACCAGTCACAGAAGAAGTGGCCGCAGGGACGCCATCTCCAATCTCATCCAGCTCATTCCTCAACTCCTCGACCTCCTTCTCCAAATCTTTGACCTTCTCGTCCAGCTCGGCATTCTTCTCTGTAAGTTCCTTGTTGTGTTCTTCATGTTCAGAGACCTTCTCTTCCAGAGCTTCTTTTTCTTTAGTTAACTTCTCTACGGACACCTCCAGTTCATCTCTAGCAGCCTCAAGTTGGCTGATCCTGTCTTCAAGTTCTTCGACCTTACCACTGCTATCAGCAACTCCTGAAACAAAGCCACAAAATGATATACATGTAATCATCTGCTCATTATGGAGGAGGAGGATTACCGCATCAGGCTTGAGATCCAAAGGTTAAGAGTTAACGGAGCTATGTCATGATATTTGAAGTCATTTTTTGCGAAGTGCAAATTAATTACCTTTGAATTGAAGAAAGCCTCAAAATAATAGTTTACTAAGGTAGAAAAACACCAAAGAGGTGATAATAAACCAAACAGGAACAAGGATGGTTGAGGATGGAGAAGATTAAGATGGATTGCGAATGGCGAACTTGAAAAAATGGCCAATTTTTTCAAGATGTATCATATGACATAGCTCCTTTAAATCCTGGCCACATAAATATTGTGTTCTTGTACTTTACTCTCACAGTGCCTCTATCCACCAATAACAGTTTTCTGTGACAATTCAAGCGCAATGCTCACCTGCAGTAGCAACAGTTTCAGGAACAGTACCCTCCTTCAACATTGTCATAACAACAATTGTATTTTCAGCTTTCTTGAGTTTGTCTTCTTCCTGCTTGAGCTTTTCCATCATGGCTTGGACTTCTTCACTCCTAAACAACAAACAAACAAACAAGCATTTAGTCAAGCAGAAATGAAGGGTTGAGTACAAAATAGTTCATACATGTATTCTCAGTCTAGCTTAAAGTTCTACATATAGCTTTCAGTACAGCACCTGGACTGTAATGTGAGGTTGTGGTATCATTTACTCAGATGTCTTTTGGAGACATCACTGCCACACGGCCCACACTGAAAGTGGTCACAGCCACAGCCAGATGGTTTTTATATCATCAATGACTGCCACTTACATGTATCATGTGATCAAGAAGCTACTGCTGTCATATTGTTGATGCCATATTGATTAAAGATAGCACTTTTTTCTTGAGCGGCTACAGTGTATTTTTAAGACTCTGAGCATCGATCTGGCAGGGAGTTGAAAATTTGCATTCTACTCTGGAAATGAAGTTATACATCAAGCCTTTGATGTGATACGCTAGTCTTGATACCACACACTACTATGTAGTGACAGTTTTCTGACGGCCTCTCGCGAGAAACAAGACGAGTATCGAGAGAAACAAGAAAACAAGATGCATCTCACGAGAAATGAGACACGTCTTGCAAGAAGATGGTAACTTACCTTTGAGCGGTACTCTAATATTAACTATAAGTAGTGAGATATTGAACATCACAAACCTGTCATCTTCAGTTGGTTCCTCTCCTTCGTGATCTTGTCGATATTGTTCTTTCCACTTTTCAAACTCCTCCTTCATCTTGTTCTGTTCATCTACTAAAGCTTGCTTCTCTTCCTCAGCTGCTTTCAGCTTCTCCTCAGTCTCTTTATCGTCCACTTGCCCTGCTGCTGCTGTCGCCGTCAGCAGGCCCTGAAGCTGCTCCCGGAGAGCCGTGCACTGCTGCCTGGTTTCACGAAGCTCCTGGAGGGGTATAAAATACAAAACATTAAAAATCTATGTCACCTGCTGGACTAGGTGTACTGTAAGTACAAATAGTGGACATTGGTCCCCCAGGGGGGGGGGGGACTTCCTTTTTACCCCTATGTCTAAGAGGTACATTGTGTACCAATTCTAACGACCAACAGTAGTACCTGTCATTTTTTTCCCCCTGCTTAATAGGCTAGAGGTACCGGAATAACTTTAACAGTAGTCATTTTAGATTTTAACACCCTGAGGGGTACCAAACCATGAATTTTAACCCCTATAAGGTACAACGATCACCCCCATCACGTTTATATGGGAGTCCCCCCTCCTGCGGACATTAGCCATTCCTGTTTCCTTCTAACACAAGGGTGCTGTTTCCAAAATAATGTCAGCTAATAAAACCCTTGCTGTATCAACAAGTGAAATGACCAACAATGTCAAGTTACTATCAAGGTTAGTAGATATCTGTAGACATGTACATGTATCAACTGTACAACACAATCAACACAATCATACTGAGTAAGTCCTGTTCAAAATCCAGACTTCTAGTTTTCTGTCACTGAATTCAAGATTTTTAATAGCCGGTTTACCGCAACTAAAAATGTTTAGTTTGAGTGACTAGGGTAATTTGTTCTAACAAACCTGTTTATTGTCCGTGGCTTGCTTCTCAAACCTTGTCTTTTCCTTGCCGACATGACTCACTTCTTCTTCCAGATTCAAAATCCTTTCTTTTTCCTTCTCAAGGTCTTCTTTATACTTAGCTGCTTCTGTTTTATTCTTTTCAATTTCTTCTTGAAGCTTTGTGATCTCCTGAGTAAGCCGCTCCTTTTCAGCATTGTCCAGCACTGTGACAGTAGCTACAGTAGCTGCTGCGGATACTGGAGCAGCTGCCGCAGCTACTGGTGCAGCCTGCGCTGTTACTTCTGCTTGTTCTTTTACTTCTTCTTGTGTCTGTTCTTTTGCTATCTGTGTAGTTTGTGGCTCGGCGGATTCTGATGTCACTGATGTTGTTGTTGTTATTATGGCAGTTGTTCCGCCTGTTGCTACACTGTTAAAACAAAACAAAACAAAATGTACATTAAAGTACACAATCATGTAATTATGTCAATCATGACGTACAGTGTACTGGTGTAGCTCATGATTATCGGGCTAGTTAGAAGAATGTGATTGTGATATTCATGCTTGGTTTGCATGTGTGTGTTAAATAGAAACATCTCGAACACTCAGCTTTCCAATTCTGACATGACCACTATCAACCAGACACCTGCACCCTTGTAAAACCTGTAAGTATTGTAGAAAGAAAGTAACAATGTAACAACTTACGCTGCCTTCAGAGCGTCAATCTCTTCTTGTAGTTTCTGCAGTTCAGCTTTTAGTGCATCAACTTCACTTGTATGCTTCTCTGTTAACTCAGTTATTTTCTTGGTTTCCTCGTCTTCTTTGTCTTTTAACTCCTTCTGATGAACCTCGTCTTTCTCCTGTTTTTCCTTTTCAACAAGTTCTAACTGTTGTTTTAACTCATTGAGTTCTTCTTCGTGTTTTGCTTTCAGTGCTTTGATTTCATCTTCATGGGAGGTTTGATTATGTTCCTGTTGTTTCACACCTTGTTCTTCTAAAGCTTTCAACTTTTCTTCAAGTTCTCTCACTTTTTCTTGTTCACCTTTGAAATCTGCCAGTACTGAAACCAAAATACATTATTAATAATTATAATTAATAATTACAGTAAAGAGCGCCCTACTGTCTTTTTGATAACTTATGAAATATTTTTGATAACTTTATGATGACTTTCGTTTCAAGAGGCGGAGATGTCAAGCTCCACGTTCGTGTTCATTCGCGTTCTGACATTTGACATCTCTGCCTCCCAGAATTCTTGAAATTTGATTTGCTAGTTTAAATGGAAGCCATCAGAAAGTTGTCTAAAAGATGAAAGATCAAAAACTTTGTTGAGTGGCAACGGTACGTACATGTACAGCACTCTTCACTGTAATGCACATGTATAGGTAAACAAAGAAAACTGAGCTCAGCCAATGTTACGACGGCCTCAACTTTACATTACTTACACAAAGCATATTTAGCATGTCGTTCATCCAACATCCTGGTTAGGTCTTTCACAGCTGTTGCCTGTGAGGTGACAGATTGGAAGAAATAAAGTTATTAACAAAACTACAGTGTACAATAACCATGACGGTCAGCTGTATAATGTACAGTATGTAAAATGCATCTGCTTAAACACAAATCTATGGTCAATTATTATTATTTATATAGGCATATAGACATTTATGCCATTTATTTTGTGGAGCATTTACTGTTTTTGCATGCGAAACTGAAATGGGGAGGTGGTCAAATCACAACAATCTTTGTTATTTACCACAGTAAAACTTGTACAGTAACAGGCAGAGTGGGTAAGGATGGTGTAACCAGGCAGAAAGTTTACTTGCACAAAATGTGGCACTTCTTTGCTACTAAAAGCTAAACTACATGTAAATTTTAATTTATAGCAATAAATGATTTTATTGTAAAATTTCTGGTACACTTAAGCTTGTTTGCTTGTTGGCCAGTGAGTGTATCAACTTACAACGTAATGACATTATGACTATAAAATTTATTACAAGGCACTCTCCTCATAAAATTCTTCAAGATTATTGTACATGTACCACAAACAAATTAATCACACATCCAATCCTCTGTACACTAATCAACTTTAGTAAAACTCTACTAATATACAATGCAAATGAGACAATCTGATTGGCTGAGCCACTCGTACACTATCAGCCATTAGTGTGCAGTGGCTGGAGGTCGTCTACAAAAGTGCGGTTTCTTTACATTT
Organism: Desmophyllum pertusum; assembly: GCA_029204205.1. Classification (NCBI taxonomy): domain Eukaryota; kingdom Metazoa; phylum Cnidaria; class Anthozoa; order Scleractinia; family Caryophylliidae; genus Desmophyllum; species Desmophyllum pertusum. The sequence continues at coordinate 280,944 of MU825450.1, read as the reverse complement.
CTCCGAAGTTTTTGGAGGAGGATTTGGAGTTAATACTAGACAATTGTTGTGATTTTTACTAAAACAATTAGATTATTCGCTCTCAATTTCTATGATGTGATAGTTGATTCGGCCTACGGCCTCAACGACTATCACATCATAGAAATCTCGAGCTCATAATCTAATAATCATTCCATCGAAATAGAACTTACAATAGATTTTCATTCAAACTTTGCCTATTGGTTGCTTATCTTAAGGGAACTTAAATTTTGAAATAAAAAGGGGGTCCCGGTATTCGTTTAGGAGCAGGAGGACCCTGTATATACCACATAATTCCGTACAATATCAGCTTCCAGAAACGTTTTTATTTTAACCGTTCACTTCACGTTTCGTGGGAGCAGAAAAAATAGGGAGGGAGCAAAACGTGAAATATAACAATAAATATACTGCATCGACTTCAAGGAACAATTTAATGTATGTTTTATGATAAAGGCACGCATTTTTAATTGACCCTGATTCAACTTGTTCCTAGCATGCAGTGTTTCTCAAGGCCACAATATATTTTCACGAGTACTGGCTAAGTTCACGTTTCCGGTGATTATTTATTCTTTTGCAATAGAAATTAGTCTATATTCATTTTATAGAAAGAAGGTGATTGCTAGACTCAAAATAAGAGAAAAAATTGATAGGTCACCGTACTCGTTTACGAGAAAACGACGATTTATCTCTCTGGTGAGCTTAGCCGTAAAGGAAAAGCCGCTATTTTCTTAATGTGCGCGCGCTAATTACGTGCTGAAATCATGCGCAGTAAGGATGTGCAATGCAGTACTAAGGAATAACCTTAAGTAGAGATGATATATCATAAAATGAACACATCTGTGAAAATACAACAAAGTCTCTCTGCTAACTTTTCCAATATAGTTTTGTTGAGTGTACAGACCACAGAGTATATCAGAAACATTTACCTTGTCTTGTTCAAGCTGGGCAAACTCTTCCCTGTTTTTAATTAAAAGATGTCGCTTTTCATTCAGCAGAACCTGGTTCTTGCCTTGGAGACTCTGAAAAATATATAATTATTATTGTCAGTGTTACTGTATTTTTATTATCAATTTAAGGATATTTTAAGTCATTTTTGTGAAGCACAAAATCACCTTCAAATTGTAGAAAGCCTCAAAAATAACAGTTTACTCAGAAAAAACACCAAAGAGGTGATAATGAACCAAACAGGAACAAGGATGGTTGAGGATGGAGAATATGAAGATGGATTACAAATGACGAACTTGAAAAAATTGGCCAATTTTTTCAAGATTTGCCATCTGTGAAGTAACAAGTTTATTGTGAATATCATGTAACTATTAGTTATTTTGAAATCTTTCCTGCTTTGTCACTTTGTCAAAAAAACAAAGAAACATATTTCTTTGTTTTTTGATAGTATTTTAGGTTTCTTGTCGTAAACACTTTCCTTTGTTACTGCTCTAGTCTACATGTACTCCTTTGTATATTTCAAATCAACTTTGTATTAAAACTACATCGTAACTGACAATGATAGAAGTCTGATCAAAATATGTCTCTCAAGTGTCATCCTTGTTTCTCAAACTCATTAATAATTCATCAAGTTAAAACAAAGGAAATCATGACCGTGACGGAGTTTTGATATCTGATCAAAACCTGCATAGATTTTTGCGATTTTATTTCTCCGTTTACTCCTTACATGTCTGACGTGTGTAGCTTTAGTTTCGATTGAGAAGATATATCAAACCCAAGAGACACGGTTTGATCACATTTTCCAAACCCCTCGAATTTCATTAAAAACACTCCGCTGCGCGTCATATTTTCAACTCTCTTCTCTGGGTTTGGAAATGTGATCAAACCCTGTCTCTCAAGTTTGATATATTACTTCAAAATTATTATAAACAAACAATCATTAATTCATTTGCTGTATTTCTCAATTGCAAGCTTAAACTACATTATGTAATGCCATACAATGCTGTACTGTGCAAATCATTTACAGTGGAATCCAGATTACTCGAACCTCCAAGGGAAACAAAAATTGGTTTGAGAAATCGGGAGTTCGTAATATTTATCATGGGTAAAATTACAGTGAAACGAATTCAAAAGTGAAACGAATCCAAGAGTGAAACGAATCCAAGGGAAATGACTTTTGGTTCAAGTTATTGGGTTTTTTGAAAAATTGAGGGTTCGAGAAATCGGGGTTCCACTGTACCTACATGTACATACAATAAATAATAATAAGTTAGAGCCTTACCTTCACTGTTTCTTGCCAGTAAGTGTTAGTACGGAAGGAATCCTCGCGATGAATGGTTATAACTTGACGGAAAGTAGTGACTTTATTGGAATATTCATTGCGCAAGTTAAGAACAAAAGTGTTGAATTTAGCCTGACAAGAGATCAACATCAAATTAATATTAATAATTTTATAATTTATTATATTTTTATTAGCTGTGCATTGTGTGTACATTTAACAAAAACATCACTCAATATTACCAAAGATAACATGTATTAAAAATTGAGAGTTTTAAAGATGTATTTATACTTGTCTATTGACATAAAACATACACTTTGTAGACATTACATTACAGAAGTTCCCCAGGGAATTGGGCAACTTGGATTTACGACAATTTACAAAGCAATAAATTGCATCATTATTCTACTATTACGTCATTTCACAATATAAGGTCAAGAGAACACGTAAAATATGAGACGGTATTGACTACTTGAACAGAGCAAATACGGAAAATAGCATAATATTCGAGAAATTTTGCAGTAGAATAATAAATCCCTTATTCGATGGTTTAACATATAATACGAGTGGACATTTTGCTCATTGCTTGCATTAATTTTTTTCCTCGGCCCTACGGGGCTCGGAAAAATACTACGCAACTCACAAAATATCTGCACGTATTATATGTTAAACCATCGAATAAGGTGTATTTATTTTAAAGAACATCTAATTACATAAACCCAGCTTTGTGCTATAATGGTTACATACATGTAGAGTAGATTATTTACCTGAATATCATCCTCAATTGTTTTGTACTGATCCTGAATATTATCAACAACCTTCACATGACTACTCTTCATCTTCTTCATGTCGTCCATTACCTAAGATATACCACAAACAGTTAGAACTAGCCTACGTAGCGGCACTGGACTAATCTAGAGCATGAGTTGGAAAGGCGCGTACGAGAAAAAAGGTCAGAAACATCCATGGGTTGTGATTACAGTCAAACCTCCACTAACGGCCACCTCTCTACAACAGCCAGGATTTTTCGTCCCAACCGTGCGTCGATCCATACACTTTACTCTTATTGAAACCTCCCTACAACGGCCACCTCTCTACAACGGCCAGACAATTCTGCACCAGGGTGACCATTGTGGAGAGGTTCAACTGTAGTAGATTTCGATCCATATTGCCTGTTTCTTTTTTTCAGGGTCCTTTGGTTGTCGTCGTAACAATTACGACAACAACATTCATAATAATAATTATTATGATTGACGGCATCGAAAAACGCAATCGTAAGTCGGGTTTTGAACTTCAGAGTTCATGTGTTATTGAAAGTCACAGTAATGCAGAGGCAGCACGCTAATAGATTAGAATGTTACCTACCCTTTGAATACATTCTCTAGCATAGATGTACGGAATGTAAGCATTCTGCTCTCCCTGCAACTGAGGAGGTGCTAGAAGACCACTGCTGCGACTAGAGGAACTTTCTGCAAAGAACCAAACATGCTGCATCAGCAAACTTGCAAACTTAAGCAAAGTACATGTATTTAAAGATGTATAATTTCAGGTGATAAACATAAAGTCTTCATGAGCCTAGTGGCCCACAACTGCCGGAGCTTATCCCGGTTTCTGTAGCATAAAGGGACTAGGAGTATCGCTACTCCCCTGGATGGGATGCTAGTCCATCGCAGGTTACCCCCCAGCATTTTGTCGCCAGTACCCATTTATACTCCTGGGTGGAGAGTTTGCCTAGTTCTTGTACGGCTTCTTCCCAGGCCTTCACAGTCAATTCATTTCGGTGACGTATCCGAGACAAATGGCTGGCTCACTTTTTCGCTCAAACCACGTGACCCGAAACGGATTGACCGCGGCGAAATATAGAGGCCTAGGAACTAGGCAAGGTGGAGAGAGGTACTGTGAGAGTAAAGTATCTTGCCCAGTTTGGAGCTGCTCACAGCGCTTCCCGCCAATTCAGGTTGCATGGAATGACGTCATGATTATGCGGCCAGGTTGCTGAGCAGTCTTCAAAATGGCGGCTGCCGTAATCGTATTTTTCGACACTTTGAAGGGAAATTTCGCGAGGTTATGAGGATCTTTGGAACTTCAAACTACGGTCAGTAATTAATCTTCACATTTACTTTTTAATGGTAGTGAGAAAAAAATGCGCTTTCTGGAGTGACCTCCTTTAATATTACTTACATGTACCATAGTGTACATCCAAAATGTCAAAGAAAAATAAATGACAGCAAGGAGCCTAAAAGTTTGACCACTTTTAATTACATTGTAATTAACGTTGTTTCATGCGTGCAAACTATATATATATCCAATCAGATGCCAAGAATAAACATCTTTCGCATCTGAATGGATAGTCTGCATACATGGAAGAATGTGAATTTAAATTAAACATGGTCACACTTTTGGACTCCTTGCTATAATACATACAATACAATGTGTTTGTTCCAGAAAATATCCACACCCCCCTCCCACAGAGGAGTTTTTTTTGGCTTGAACCTCCTCCCCCCCCCCCACCATTAACAATACCAGTAAAAACATTCATCTGAAAATACAGATGAACTAACACAGATGAACTAACACAGAGTAGCTTTATCACAAAATTATTTAATTAATATTATATTCCTAGTGTAAAATCCTATTCAAGCGACTATCCAATTATTTCCCAAATTGGACAGCACAAGTTCCCCTGCACAATATAATTAACACGTAATACAACTACGAGCTGACCAATTTGGGGAATAATTGGATTCAAAAAATTCCTCTGACTGTCAAATTGGGCTCAGCCTACGGCCTCGTCCACTTTAGCAGGACTTCTTGGAATTTTTATAATCCAAATTATTATTTCCCAAATTGGACAGCTGATAGTCCTATTACATATACAAATTAGAATTATTATTTACAAACAGGACCCCAGCTCACCTCTATCTCTAATACCTGGTGATGGTTCCTCCCATGGAATAATTTCCTGTAATTAAGAAATGATGCAAAAAATTAATTTTTAGTATACAGTCAAAGCTCCTATAAGCGGACACCCTCAGGAAGCAGAACTGGAACTGCAAGCCTACTTATGGGAAATATTTGTATAAACAGAGTTTGTATGAGAGTTCAAACAGGTTTTTTTCAAGGTGGCCATATTAAAAAGTACATGTACAGTACATTATAGAGCTGTCTGCTTACGAGAGTGTCCACTCAGAGAACTTCAACTGTATAACATTAAAGAACATGATTGTATGTATACTACATGACTTTTGTATAAGTGATGATGGTAATAAAAAGCTGCTTTCATTTAAGCACTGTCGTATGTTTTGTAAAAGTTATTTTGTTGTCAATGAGAAGAAAAGTCAGGCTTGTGCAGTCGGCTTCAATGACATGGCTCTGATCTGACTGCTGTGTGTGAGAAGTTCATTTATTTTATTTATTCCCACGACTATTTTACTGAGAACCCATGCAACCAAATCATAATCCACTATCTGGCTTACATGTACATGTATGCATGGAGACCTTAACTAATAAACCATTAAACAGTACTCACCCCATTTGTGATCGCCAATGGCGAGGAAGATGAAGAAGCAGGGCGACTTAATCTTTCATCTTCACCTCTTGATCTTGAACGGGGTCCTGTTGATTTCGGCCGTGAGCTTCCACTTGTTCCGGGTCTTGCTTGAGAACGGTAATCGATGGCTGGTGCTGTCATCGGTCTCTCTACTGGTGCAACAGGCATTGGCTGTCTAGCCACTGCAGTGGCAGGCCGCTGTCTGGCCCTGTGATGGGCTGAGCTTGGTCGGCTTGAAGCAGCATTGGATTCAACATCGGCATCAGTTTCAGCAATACTCCATGCATCTTGAGACAGTTGAAAAGTTTATAAATGTCAGTTGTCACTTTATGAAAATTTATACAAAAGTTCTCAGGGTTCTCATTAAGTTCTGGCAGCAGGCTAAAAAACAGGCAACTTTGACTTTCTGAGCCACCTCCTTTTCCAGAAGCGCCAGACAATTTTACTGTCACACTACAGTAACTAACTCAGCCATCTAACCATTGAATCTAGCCATCTATTCAGAAACTTATGAGAACCCTGACAACTGATCAACAGCTTTCATGGTCACACTAAAGGTTTTCATCCATAGAGTTCAGGGGCGGATCCAGGAATTTTTGATAGGGGGGTCCCATGGTTTCCCGAAAATTTGAAGTAGAATTTTTGGAAGTATACAATACCGAGTTATTACTTAAAGGCGTGGAGGGGGTGTTTTGAGGCCTCCCCAGAAAATTTTGAGATTTCAGGCTCTGAAAAGTGCATTTTGTTGGATCCTGGAGATGGTTTTGCTATGGACAATGGAGAAAGCAAAAAACCCTCAGGTCTGATAGGACCCCCCCGACCCTCCCCCTGGATCCACCACTGGAGTTAAAGTTAGAGCCACCTTGTACAGCATAATGTACAGTATTGTATTACTTACAAAAATGTACTCATTGACAGGTTTTATTTGAATGGTCACACTTGTGGTATTTAACCACAGACTCAATTGTTAGATTGAGCTCAAACACATGTACATGTACACCATAATAAACATACATTGTACAGTCAATAAGAACCAAGTAATAATGGCTTAAGCTTCCACAAGTTTCCTGTAGCTCAGTGGTAGAGCATCCGACCGGTGTGCAGAAGATCATAGGTTCGACTCCTGTTGGGAGAACTCAGACTTTTTCCGAGTAGCTTGTGTCGCTGACAGAATAATTATATATTTCTCATAGTAAATACCATGATGGTATAAAAAACTCTCAATGAGTCATCACATCTTTTCATTAAATAACAGGTTGGGTTTGCACTGACCGGCACAAAAGAGACAAACCTGCATTGCCTGTTGTACATAATCCATCATGTAATATCACTGATTAACATTGAAGTTACCTTTTCTGGATTCCACATCAGGGGTCTGTCGTCCGCTCACTCCGCTGTCTTCTCCATCTGTAGGTACAACAGTGTTTCTTTTAATTCTCCGTCTTGCAGCACTCTCCATACTTCCCATTGAATCTGTCTCCGTTCCATTCACTCCTTCAGTGTCTGTTTGAGGAACCTCTGTGTCTGTCGTCTGCGGCCCCTCATGCACTCCATTCGTTTCTGACTGATTCATTTCATCCTCAGCGTAGCCTTTGTTAGCTTCACCTGCTTCCCTGACTGATATCAAGCTTCCTTTCTGCGGTTCTCCTGGAGTTGTTGAGTCTTTTGTTTGATCTGACGACTCTCCAGATTCCTTGGTTCCTTCTGTATCATCTGTGTCAGTCCATGCTGAAATAATAAAACAAAACTACATCACCTAAAGTTCAGAAATTTTGGGTGAGCAATGTTGAATTTCTCAACACTCAACTTACTAAGTTACTGATGTATTACTTCTGATGAAATAAATAGAATCAAAGTATTTCTGTAAAATAACAGCCACCTCTCAAGTATTGCAGGCATGAAATTGTCTTTAGTCAAGTACTGACTGCATACCACTACTATGGGAATAGAACGATTGCATGCAATCAATGAGAGGTGGCTGCAGTGTTCAAGTATTGAAATTCATTTGTTTCATATGATGGTTTATCAAGGGCTTCATTAGTTTTTCTTTTTTTGAAAGTAAGTGGAAATAAAGGGGCCTAAGGTCCTGTTATGCTTTTGGAAATGTAGAAGCTCGGAAATGCAATTTCCAGCGATTATTTCTTGCGATTATTCTACAGTGTACATGTCATGTATATGAAGTTTGCAGTTTAAAGAATTACACTGTTACAGTTGTTGTTTTTTGTTTCTTTCATAAATCTCATATAATAAACTCTCAGACGGCCAGAAGGCTTGATTAGTAAGCGGCAGCAAGAGGCAACGTAGGCGGCGATAGACTGCCGGTAGCCAGCTTCTAATGAAACCCCTGGGTTTATATTTTTTAATACATGTGGGAATACGTCTAATATTTTCTCTGCTAGCAGAATCTCCTTTTCTGTTATTTTGAGGCGGGAAGAAAAGGAGACTCTGCTCCGACTCAAAACGATTCCTATTGAGCATGTGTTAGCGTTACTAGGCAACCAAACAACTTTCACATGTGATCTACATGTGGGCTTAAAATTCACCAGCGGCCACATTGAACAGCATGCGCTTTGTCACTATGGGCTCAGTTACTAGTCAGCAATAATTCCATTAAGCAAGCGTACTGAATACCATCCACGATCGTGGACGGCGGTTACATCAAACATCGTTTCGAGTCAGAGCAGAGTCTCCTTTTCTCCCCGCCTCAAAATAACGGAAAAGGAGACTCTGCTAGCAGGGAATCTAATATTGAACTTGGATGTACAGTAGAATGCATGACACTGAAGGTTGGTACACATGAAGGGACTAGTCCCTGCAACAATTCCCATGTAGCTGTAATTCACATGAGGGGCCTGGTTACAGGGACTTGTAGCAAGATTGCGTCCCAGGGGACAAGTCCCTTGCGCGTACACAAGAGGGGACTGCTGGTTGCAGGGACAGTACGATTTGGTCTTTGATTGGTTTATTTTCTTATTTGGTTGCAGGGACTGGTCCCACGAACAGTACACACGAGGGGACAAGCATATTGTCCCTTCAATTCAAACCAGTGTGTCCCCCACAACAAGATTTTTTGACGAAAATAGGTAATTCACACGAAGGTAGCCAGTGTAACATCCACCTCCTCCCCTCAAAAAAATCGGGAAGAGGACGTCTGTGTCACAGCGTCGTTGTTGCAGGGCTCAGGGAGGGGGGGGGGGCGACTCCCATATGAAAGTGACGGGGATGCTCGTCGTCTCATTTGGAGGTGTAAATTATGGATTTTTCTCTGACGAGCATCCCTGTCACTTTCATATGGGAGTCCCCCCCCTCCCCCTGGATTGCAGGGATCTGTCCCCAGGGCAAGTCCCCTTGAGTGTGCCAACCTTGAGGTATAAGTACCTACTACATACAGAACTACATGAGTAGCTAAGGAAAGAGAGTATTATAAACATGCACAAGATAATACAGCTGATGTAACGTTCTAGAATGTATGATTACAGTGATTAGGCGTACATGAAGTCCCGGTATATTACATGTATTTATTTCCTTTTGCGGAGTCTCAAGGCTTGACTTGTGGTGACAGAAATTAAGAAAGTGTTACCGTTTCCCGTAAATTAAAAGTTGTGCAACTTTTAGATCAAGTTAACCACAAACGCCATTGATTCGATCAGGCTGATTCAGGCATCGCACAAATACAAGTTTAATTTCGAACTCACAGACCTCAACTGATTCGAAAATCATTACACTTTTTAAATGTTTACAAGCTTACTACATCAGAATTAATTATTGCCCATCGTTGAGCAAAAAGCTGCAAGATCAAACTGCAAAAGTCACCGCATAAAGGTTTATAAAGTTAGCTTACCTTGTTCTTTCGATAACGTGGATTCTCTTGCTTGCGGCTTCGAAGGTTTTCGCTTTGGAGCGACCTTCGGGTTTCGTGTCGCCATCATTTTGCCGTCTTTATGGTTTGGGAAGCCTTCCTACACGGCTGAATTCCAATAACTCCAAGATAAATAAACACTTGGTGAATGAGAACCACGTAATCTGTAGAAAATCGTCCGCAACTTTACAAAATCCGCATCTCTAGTCGATCGAATTCCAGGTTCGCGCGAAGTATTAACCAACAAAATCCTTCTATTTTGAGCAATACTTGGAATCCATATTAAAAATTAGAAAATGCAATAAGTTATTTAGAGTTCTAAAGGTTATTGTCAGAGCTATTGTAAAGGTAATGAAGGAAAATGTTAGGACCCGAGTTGCTATAGAACTGCGTCCATGTTTACTGCGTGACGTCAAGGCAAAAAATAATCGATAATTCCTCGGCGGCGCTCGATGATTACTCGTAGAGCGCTCGATGGAAACTCGTAACAAGATACTTCTTCGAGAATCACAATTTGAAAGTTACTTGTTTTGAAAGGACCATGAGAGCGCTATTAATTTTACATTTTATTTGGGTGGTCTCTCCTCTTGAGTCTAAACATCCACCCGGTCATTTGAAGCCTTTAGGATCTCATCAGCCGCCACTGGGCTCTATAGACACCACTGACTTAGTTCCTTCATCTCAAGATTTCTTCGAGCAAAATGTCCTTCCGGGAACACCTGTGCTTCTCAAAGGTGCAGCGAAAAAGATGCCCGCCTATTCAAAATGGACAGATGAATATTTAAGGTAAGATCAAAAACACTCTATGTTTCTACTGACACTCGCTAACTTGTGGGTCTTGCTGAGGAATTGGTACTCAATTGATAAAAAAAAAGTCAACCAAACTGACACAACAGTAAGCTTAAGCTAAATTAGCTTACTGTTGTGTCAGTTGGCTTATTAATTTTAAGTAAACGGGAAGTAAACTTAATAAATTTTCTCTACTTTATCAGAGTAGCATCTACAAATTATCAACTCGATCTTTTTTTAATAAACAGTCTAGTTTGCAAGCTTGTAGCCTGCGTATTTAGCGCGCGCGAAATGTTTTTATTTTATTTGCTCATTTAATGTTTGTATTGTTCGGCAAGTTCTTTCTTGATAATGTTCCGTGCAAGGTTTGACTCTAAATTAAAAATAATAAAAGCACGGCTGACTGGAAATTTATGCTCAACTATTTTAAAAGTTTAACTATTTATTTTTAGAAATCTGACATGATTTGTTCAAAGAAAATTAGCGATCTAGCTAAAAAAATATTGAGAATTGACTACATTGTTGATTCATGTTTACCATAAATTAAAACTTATTCACTGATTACTCGTCTGTTATTCATGATCATCTGTTCACACTATTGGGAACAAAGCAATCCATCATTATAGTTAACCTATAGCTAGGTAACAGTGAGCTGTTGAGAGTATTTTTCACTTTTTATTTGTTCTCAATCATTTTCCTGAAAAACAGACTTCAGATGGTATTCAATGACAAAAGCTTCCATTTGGGAAGAGATGTTTGGGGTAGGAAACTCCCAGGAGTAAACTATGGAAGCTAACTGTTTCTGATTCTAATAGTCTTAGCTAGCCTGAGATCAGGCTCCGAGAGAAATCGCCGAGCGCTGCCTGGGGCGGGAACGAAGGCGACAGTACAGTGCTCGCCGATTTCTCTCGGAGCCTGATCTCAGGCTATAGTCTAGCTTGATCAGATTAACAGGGGTCTGATTTCTTCCCCTCAGCTCCAGAAATGTTCCCTTAGGTGCCAGAGGGTTTTTTTTCCTTTTTTCTTTGCGCAAACTGTGAGCAGTGAAGCCACAACAGTGAGCCAGTCATGCTTTCACCTTTTGCCGTTCCTCTTACAAAGAAGAAAAACCTCTGGCACCCAGGATACCAGAAATGAGATTTGACCTGGAAATACAAAATAAATTCCATAGTGATAATGTCAAGTGATTGGTTTGTGAATTTCTGTGTGCCGACAAGTAACATTTATTTATCAATCAAAGACATTTATTAATACCGGATCTCTATAGTAATAGAGCTAGACAGTATGTAATTTATATGTATCTTCAGTTTGGAATTTTTCAGGTTGATCGAATCTCTGAATCTCTTGAGTGGGGAATAAATAATTTAGAATAAATTTCTACAGTCAATCCCTCTATTTTTGCTCAGAAATCATCAAGCTGTGACGTTTGATCATGGACCAGAGCCACCATCTTGGATAATTTGGCAAAAACAATCCGGGGAGAGGAGCAACAAATTACTCTGGGTTAGAGGGTGGGGAGTTGTTCAAGTAGAGAGTAGTTGAGTGTCCTCTTCCCAGATTTGAATTTCGCTCATCAATTTAACCATGATCAAACGCGACAGCCTGAATAATCCGAGAGATTGGGCTGTCTTATTTTTTTGTTATTCTTATTTTTTTTAGTGAGACATTTGGACAAGAAGCTATTGATGTTGAAGAAGGTAAAAAAGAGAACAGATCCCTGGCTACATTTCGTTTCAACTTGCAAGACTTTATCAGCCGTTATAAGAATGAAGATATTTATATGGTGGAATCTCTTCCAGTGAAAATGAGAGGTACAGTACATTTAGTATATGTTATTAATTTGCTCTCTCCTTCGCAGAGACTCTCAATGGTGTTTGAGGAGAAATCCACTGAATGCGGTGAGTGCAGGCGCTAATGACGAGTAGATAACGGGAAGGCAAGCCTCTACCAGATCAATGTTGTTTTCTTGTACATCTTGCCTTCCCACGATCCACTCGCCATTAGTGCCTGCACTCACTGCGTTCAGCAGATTTCTCCTAAAATGCCATTGCAAGCCTCTGTGGAGGAGAGAGATAAATAAATAAAATTATTTATACTTCATAATAAATAATTTATTATGAAGTATAAATTATTTATCTCTCTACTCCACAGTTAATTAATTATTAATGGCCAGTTTCAGGTCATTGAGCTGACTGAGTGCACAGAGCTAAATTGTAAAACATTTTGCAGGCCGGCCATTCAGACTGTAAACCGGCCTGTGATGAATGCCCTCTGACTATTTAAAGACTGTTATTATTTTATGTTGTACTTCTATTAGTTACTGTTTGTTGTCTAAATATTGAGGCATTTTATATAATATTTATTTTCCTATTAACAAATAAAATTAATGTATTTTTAGAGGAATATGCACTCTTGAAGAGCTTGAGTTGTGGCGGCTACACCAATGTGCTTCAAGATGCTGTAGTTTGGTTTAGCAGTGGCGGTACCAAGTCAGTTCTTCATTATGATGCTGTAGATAATATCAACTGCCTCTTTGATGGAACAAAAGAGTTACTTTTGATCAACAAGGTGGGTTTTTACAGTCGTTAATTCTGTCAATCAATAGGTTGGAGGCCTGTGGTTAGCAAGTTGGATTCCAGATCGCAGACCTGCCAACCTAAAAACCCTGTAAATCTGGAGGTTTCAGAAAAAATTCCCCAAAATCCTGGAGATTGGTGCCTCAAACCTTGAGATTTGCAAAAATTGCTTTAAATGAAAATAAAAGTCAGTTTTATAATTTTACCTTATTTATGCTCATTGTTGTATTGTTTCACTTGTACCCAGGTTTTGCTCTAACATTCGACCAAGGGCTACGGCATGGACAAATTGCTTAAGCTGCTTGTATTGACTCGGGCCATTATTCAAGGCATTTTTAAAAATTACTTTGGTGATAGCCTGGATTTTTCGGCACTTTTCAGATTATTTTGTTCACCGTGAGATTTGGAGGTGAGACCGTGAGTTGATACCCCAAACCATGAGTCTCACGGTCAAACCGTGAGGGTTGGCAGGTCTGAGATCAAGTCGTCCAGGTTTGAGCACTGGCTATGGTTGTTGTGTTGTGTTCTTGGACAAGACACTTTGCTATAACAGTGCCTCTTTCCACTCGGAGTATAAATGGGTGCCGGCGAATTGTTAGGAAAACCAGCTAACCAGCTTGTCGTTATTTCAGCTACAGAAACTGGAGTTACAGTGCTGGCCTCAATGAGCTATCTGGCTCTACTACACAGGGGGGGGGGGGGACTCCCATATAACAGTGACATGGGTGATTGTCGTAAAATTTGAAAAGAACCTCTAAAAGGTACCAGAATCTTGTTTGGTGGGCGTGTCTCAAATTCCTTATCAATACCCTAAAAGGTACCGGAATAACTCTAACGGTGGTCATTTTAGATCTAAACACCCTATGCTGTACCAAACCACGAATTTTAACCCCTAAAAGGTACGACTATCACCCCCCTTCCTTTTATATGGGAGTCCCCCCCCCCCAAGCTCTGCTACCCCTAATATTGGAACAAATTTAACCTTTTTACAAAAAACCATATCCAGTTTATTTGTAACTTGATTCTGATTCTTTACGTTGTTTGTTTCAGTCTCATCTTGAGCAGGCTCATATCGACAAGGTCAATGGAGCATTCTCCAGTGTTGACGTGGATAAAGTTGATATGTACAAATTTCCTGGGTTACAGTCAATCCCTTATTACAAGGCTTTCATGGAACCAGGCGATTGCTTCTTTATTCCTGCCAAGTAAGTTGACACCCTCTTGTGTCTCTTGTGTGTGCTTAAGCAGACAATGAAATATTGAAAGCCGTTTCTTGGTTTTTTATTATTAATAATCAGTCTTGTTAAGGCCGATTTAGACAGTATGATTTTGTCGCATGCGACATGCTTACGACAAGCCTAATTGTGTCGTATAAATCAAACCTACAACTCGCTTACGATTATCGTGTACGACGCGCAAAATGTCGTAGGATTTTGAAACATGTTTTAAAACCCTACGACATGTCGTAGCTACAAACAAAGTTAAAAGATGAAAGTTGTATACGATGTTTACATGACGCGAGCAGTGCGCGCTACAAAAGTCGCATGTGATAAAATCGTACCATCTAAATTGGCCTTTAGACTGCTGTGGGCTAACGACCTGATAGAGTATGGATTTCCATTTGTCTCCTAGAATCAGGGCTAGAATATTATCAGACCTCACACACTGTTGTAAACCGAAAAGTCCTGAAGTCAACTCTCCACCAACCCATCAATGCCACCATAAACCGGACACCTTTCTAACCCTTTAAGCCCCGGTAGAAATACCATATTTTCAAAAATGGTAACTATAGACCCAAATACCACAAGTAATATACCATTTGAAAGGTATTGTTTGGGGTATGTCATAAATCACCACAACAGACATACTGGAAGTCACAGATTGGATTGAAGAGTGTCCAAAATGAAAAAGAAAAACGTTCAAAAATACTTTATTCCTTGTATATATTGGGTATACCCCTAAACAATAGCTTAATTTGAAGCTCTTGGTGTGTGGGTTGTTATCAGATATTCACTTGACCTTAAAAGTGTAACAGGCAAAAGTTGCAAAAGTTGAAGGGGTGGTTAATCAAGTCTGATATAGGAGGGGGGTATGATTTTATGCTTCCAATGTGCAGATCTCGCCAAGGTCTTTTTGGTGTCCAAATTTCATACAAATCGGCCCAATATTGAGCTTGTAATAGCATTTTGTGCCATATGGCACTATCAGGGCTTAAAGGGCTAAAACAGTCACCTCTCTAACCTGGACACCTTTCTAAACCGCACACCTGATCTGGACACATCTCTAAACTGGACACCTCTCTAAAGTAGGAATAGCCTGTTCCAGGTAGGGTAAGGGGGAGGAAGAATCTAAATAAACCCCCCCCCCCCCCCCTCCGCCTTATTTATATCCACTTTCCCTTTTAACCTGCTGCCTTTCATTTATCTTCTGCCCAATCTGAGCTCTCTGATCATTCTTATGCACATCTGTAGAGTTAGTATTAAAAACACTTTGCTTCATCTCCCTCTAATATTATCAATGTGCATTTTGTTTGGTGTGATTGTTAGGTGGGTGCACCAAGTACGTTCTTATGGAGCACGGAACCTTGCTGTGAATATTTGGTGGGCACACTTCATTACCTTTAACCAATCAGATTGTGAACACAGCCCTTACAAAGACAAAGATTTAATTCCACTAAATCTGTTTGACTTCCACCCTCAAGAGGCAGTAAGGTAGGTATGGTTTTGGATAAATACTACAGGCCCCTGCCTTTGAAATATCCCGGGAGAATGTCCATATAAAAGTGACAGGGGTGATCGTTGTACCTTTTAGCGGTTAAAATTTGTGTTTTGGTACTGCTTAAGGTGTTAAGATCTAATAAAAATTACTATCGTTAGAGTTATTCCGATACCTTTTAGGGTATTAAGCTGGAAAAAATATGACAGGTACTAGTTTTGTCGTTAGAATTGGTACCTCTTAGGGGTGAAAATGAACTCGAGCCACACCCACAAAACAAAATTCTGGTACCTTTTAGGGGTTCTTTTTAAAATGTCTGATGCTAACCCCTGTCACTTTTATATGGACCCCCCCCCCCCCCCCCCCCCGGAGAAATATCACGTGTGAGTGCATTATGCAACACATTTGACACAAACATATTTAAAAATTTTAAATATGTTTGTGTCAAATATGTCCAAATCTTCCTTTTGTATATTTTCAACAGGCAAGCTACTTTGCAAAGTGTTGGTGAGCTGCCAGTTAACTTAGAGCAGTGGGTAAAATTAATCCAGGTAAAAGGAATTAAATTGAAAAATGATTAATAATTATTGCATGTTGTTAATTATTTATTTCAACTAAAGCATTTCTAGTGTACATTCCTTAACACATTGACACCTGAAAGCGGCCAAAACTGACCAAAACTGGCCAAGAGGAGATCACTTTTCATGCCAGAAGATGTCTTCGATATTCAACTAATAGAGTAGGAAAATGTCTAACAAAGCATGCCTATACAAAAAATTTTGATTTGTGCACATGCCTAAAGTAAAAATATGTTACTAATTGCTTGGAAGTAGAAGGGGATGTTAGTTGCCATTAGACAGTTGGGCAGTAAACTGTTGAGAGAACGGCAAGACTATAGGCATCTGGGATGTTCGAGATTGCTGTTTTTTGAGAGAGAGAGAGAGAAAACAGGTGTAAATGGGTTAAGTACATTATTTTTAATTTGTTTGTTGTATTTTTTGATTTGTTTTATTTCTTCAGGCAGAGACTGATGCTCATGAAGATGAAGTTCCACTAATACCAAAGGAGATATTAGAACAGGTAATGAAGTCTGATGATGTTTGACAAACTACAGTCAACTCTCTCTAAGACGGACACCATTGGGACCAGCACCAACTGTCCATCTTAGAGACGGCTTATAGAGAGTTTAGATACAGTAACATGACTGCCAAATGGCATGCAGGGACCAACACCGGGTGTCCGTCTTATACAGGTGTCTGTTAAGAGAGAATTAACTGTAGTCTCCTTCCCCCCCCCCCCCCCCCCCCCTCCCTCCACCTCTACAAATTCATTTTGAAGCGTTCCTCTCCATATTAAGTAGCCCCCACCCTACCCCACCCCACACCCTATCCTTTTGGTATTTAAACCGAGGGCAATTTCTGAACAGAGAAACGATTCATTTTAAAAGTAACATTAAATTAATATCCCTCATTATTTTCCTGAATGTGCGCTAGCTGATTTATGATATGTTCCTAGTTCCTTTTTAGCACAGAGTGCAACTCTGGGGTATTTGAATGGCTTAGGGAGATGATTTTCACTATATCTATATCCCACTATGGTGTAAACTAATCGATAATAAATTAATCAATTTAATATCGATTAATCATTCTTGCATGGGGACACGCGTGCGCACCACGCAAATATATTTTCTTTAACATGCCCGTAGCAGCAGAGCGCGATATGAAGTGGCTGTATTCACAGGTGACGCTAGCCCGGTGCAAGAGGCTTTACTTGTGTGCGAGAACTGATACCTGTGACACCCACGGTATTTTATTTTTTGCTGCTTAACTGATCCCAAACAAACTGAACAAACGAGACACTTACAGTCTACATTGCAAGCAAGTCTTGGCGCTAAGTTGTTGAAGTTGATTCTTCTGTTTCATTCTATTAATTGTTGCTGTTGTTGTTTTCTCTCTTTTCTGTTAGAATTTCCACGAAATTGACATGAACAAGGATGGCTATGTGTCTCCTAAGGAGATTTACGACATAAAATATGATGACCTACAACGACTGCTGGGATATACGGAGGAAGAAGAAGAAGGAGAAGAAGAAGATGAAGATGGTGACAAGTCGGATTCTACAAAGGAGGAACACGTACAGACTGAAGAAACAATAGAAGAAATACCAGACACTGATGACACATTAGATCGCGAACACACCGAACTGTGATCATGGCAACTTGCTATAAGCTATCAAGTTCAGTTAACACAATAGAGCGGTTTTCAACTGAGTGTCGTGAAACCCAAACCAAAGCAATTACAATGACCAATCACAACAAACAAACTTAACCAATACAATGAACCAATGAGAACTCAAAACAGATACACGTAACCGGCGCTAAGCGCGGGAAAACGTGTGCGACCAAGTCGTGATTGGTTTTGGTTTTACATCTGATTGGTTGAGAAGGTGGCGCAAGCCAATCATAGAGCGTGGTTAGGCAAAACCAAAGCAATTTTATGATTACTTTCGACACTCAATTGAAAACCTTAAGTCACAGTTTTGTAATAATGTATTTAAAAAGGAAAGCTCGCAAAGTGGTTTTTTTCGCTAGCTCCTGCATAAGATAAATAACTTTTAACTCAAATTGTTTAACTTCCATAAATTATATTATTTAGTATACATTGAACGAAATATAAGAGATTCTCATACTGTAGCGGTAACTAAAGTTAGGTCGTGCATAAGATAAATGGCTTATAATAATTCAAATTGTTAAATTCTATCATTTCTATTAGTATACATTTAACGAAATAGATTCTTATTATTTATATACTAGTAATGTTTTATTATCACCGAAATTTAAGTCCCACATGACATAAATGACTTATAATAATTCAAATTATCTACTGAAATTTCATAAATCCAAAAAGTATTCGTTTAACGAAATATTCGAGACTCTCATATCACGGTCATTTTATCCCCAAAAGTTGCACATGTTTTAAAAAGCTCTCTTCCCTTTTATTAAAGTCCTTGACGCCACGCTCGCCCGTCAGACAAGTCTATTACTTTTCTAGTTGATTTGCGTTATATTATTTAAAACTTGAGGTATTTTGGTACTGGATCTTAAATCCTAAATCAGTGTGAGTGTTTTTTCGCTAGTTCAAGTTCAAGTAGCACATTTTGTTCCATGGTGTAAGAATTTATAAAACGTTTCACTCTCAATAATAATAATAAAAAAATTCAAAAAGTAGTGTGAACAGTATTCAGTGTTTTCTATAATAATACTGTATATATACAGGGTTCGTGCACACTTGAATAGCCTGCAAAAGCAGACGTAATGTTATTACCTGAATTTGAAAATCAAAATAATTAATTGAAGGTCTTGAAATGCCACGGTCAGAGCAGCGATAGACATCAATAACCACTGGGCTAGTAACTTTGTAAATCTATAAGTAAACCCACATTTACCATACTGACTTACTGTTCAAAGCAGGGATAGGCATCTCTTGGCCTAACAACAACAACCTTTATGTGTACTCAAATAAAAACAGTTTACAGTTTGAAATAGAAAGGAAATGGAAATTAAAGTACTGGCTGCCTGGAATAACCATAGAGGCTAGAGGAACCAGGCAGCCAATCAAAATAATTGAATCAATAACCGTTGCATGGGCTATAGTTTACTGTAAACTGTGTGAGAGTATCTATAGCGACTTGGCTCTGCCTCGTTCTCAGGCCGTCGCTAAAGAGCGCGTGCGGGAAACCAGGGTGCCCGGTGCTTGATGGTTAGGAGGCGAAACGTCCACTTTCTCTTTCTCGTCTCCATGATCCAGGCGTCGCTCCTAAGTACTGGTAACTATGTTAATTTATTAGTCTACATTTACCAGACTGATGTACTGTTCTACCAATCAAAGCAATGAATACATCCCACGCGCCAGCTGACACACGCCAGTAGACTACAATCGCACGCCCTACGCCGCACGCTTTTGAAACGCACGCCGAAGATCTTCGACATAAACCTAAAAATGCTAAAATGCACCCTGGTCAGACACTGAGTAGCTTTGTAAAGGAAAGCGCTTATCTACTAGCCCTGACTAGTTCCTGGGGGATGATGGGTAGGGGCAGAAAAGCAAGTAATATCTGTACAAGTTATATTATATTTATTTCATAGCTCTTTATGATTTTACTAAATACAGTTCAAAATTCTGACCAATAAAAGGCAAATAAAGGCACTAAGGCAAAGTTTACAAAGGTGTAATAAAGTTACATCCTTAAAAGTCAGTGCTAAATACAATAAATTAAACAACTGTCAAGCGGTCAAATCAATTTTTATAAAACTTTAAACCTTAGAATGTTTACATGAGGCTATATATATCTATATTATCTATATTACAACGTTGTGACGTCACATCACATTTCGTAGCTATTATAAAACAATAAACGCGCGCACACTAGGCCGAAACATGTTTAGTCTCATAACGAATTAAACATGTTTCAAAGTGTTCTGAGTCATTCTAGTCCCCAGAGCCACTCAAGCCTCTAACTCGGCGCTGGGTCTTGGCACGAGTTTATCTGCTACTATACAATTTATAAAATTTGAAGTTGCTTTTAACAGCAAGTGAGATAGACTGTAGTCTGAGCAAGTTTTGATTTATTTGTAGCTATCAAAGCTATGAAAAATAGCGCCGGTTCGTGGTTACACTGAGTTGGAAAACTAATTTACAAAAGTTAAAGTTACGCTAAGCAATTTTATGAAATTACTGTACTACTGACTCCGATATATCAGCTGACTTGACCATTTTGGAACCGACCATTTCGAAAGACAGCCACTCGACAAAAAAAAACAACGTGTTTGATTGGAGCTCGTCCAGCAAGCTCTATAACTAATCAGGACAAACAGGTTGTTTATGAACCAATCAGAACGAAAAACCAAAGCGTTTTCCCGCGCGTAGCACTAGTTGCACGTTTTCCCGCGCTTTATAGCACCGTTTGCATGTTTTCCGGCGCTTAGCACTAGTTGCATGTTTTCCCGCGCTTTATAGCACCGGTTGCATGTTTTCCCGCGCTTAGCACCGGTGGTATTTGCTTCGTGTTCTGATTGGTTTATTGCTTTATTTGCGATTGGTCAGATGTGCTTTAGACTTTGGTGTTGGTTTTTTTATAACACAGCTATTCGAGAATTTCTCTAGTCTATCATGATAACAATTTCTGCCATTTTACTACGTATTTTCATCCTTCATAAGTTTATTACAGCGCCTTACAATAGCATGCGAATTCTGAGGTTAAAAACTGAACCATGGGATGGGTTTTTATACGCTGCCTTCAATTAATTTAGCGGGCGTGTCAAGAAACAAAGAATTTACTTCAACGGGTTCGAAAGGTATAATATCTCCTTGGGTTGTGACCTGTGGATGTCGATCCATTTTGCTTATTTCCTCCTTTCGGGGCCCGTTGCTTGTCGTCGTGATTCTGACCAAGACGGCAACGCCATGGAAAACGTCACTTAAAAAGTGAATTCACGTTCCTATAAACAGTACTTCGCGGTTATTCCAACTCGTGTAATTTGTCCAATGTGGCCGAACTATCCAGGAGCTGAATTCGTAGAGACGGAGTGCAAGTCCAGATAGAGAAAGGAAAATTCACCGTCGTGTGTTCACGTTCTCGTGAATTTGGTCATTTGACGGTCATTTGACGGTCATTTGACGGTCATTTGACGGTCATTTGACGGTCATTTGACGTTTTTGTTTTACAGAGGACGGCAAAAAATGTACCAAACTGCAAAACGCACGTGCAGAGCTATTGTACTACCATTTAAACCTATTGTTTTGTGACGTTCTCGTTGCCGTCGCCGTCGTGGTTGCTTTAAGGTCCCTTAAAGGGCAGTGTAAAATGCAATCGTTAGCCGGTTGGGTTTCGCATGTTATTGGAAAAGCGCTGTACTGAAGTTGAATGTGTTAGTGGTCATGCAAGAATGTAAAAGTTAACTTACGTATAAACTTACACAGATGTCCAAACAAAGACATCCATCTTTAGTCATTGCTTCAATGTACACAATGTCTTCAAATCGAAGGAAAGATAGTTTACCAAGGTACAACAACACCAAAGAGGTGATAATAAACCAAAGTTAAGATTGGGACGCTAGTTACGAACGACGAACTTGAAACTGAAAATTACTGTGACTAGCCTGTGAGCAAGCTCTTGGGGCTAAAATATGACGTAAGCTCCTGTAAGTTAATTCAGGAGTTGAATCATAAATTAATTATTATATGTTGACCACCTTTAACTATAAATAGGTTGAGTGGTAAAGTGTGACGTCACAAATTCTCAAATTTGCGAAAGTATAAAATTTGATCAGCTATTCAGAGAAAGCATGCCAAGAAACGTCCACTTGCCAAAAATTAGCTCTCCGTTGCAATTTGCGGCCGAGATATAGGGTTCAAAATTTGGTACCGTCCCATACAAACCTCTCTAATTTTACGCCTGTTCCAAACGGAAGGAACAGATGCAAAATTAGAAGGGTTTGTATGGAGAAATCAAAACCTGAAGTGCCCATATCTCGGCCGAAAATTGCAATGGAGAACTAATTTTTGGCATGCTTCCTCTGAATAGCTGATCAATTTTCATAATTTCGCAAATTTAATTTTTGTGACGTCATGACTTTAGTACTCTATGTAAAAGTATTTAAGTTACACATTAATTATAATATATAGCACACTAGTTCAGTATCATGAGTATCTGGAATAAATCATACCTGGCAGAACTAAACAACAAATTCTGCCCCAGGGGAACTCCCATATAAAAGTGACGGGGGTGATCGTCGTACCTTTTAGGCTCGATTACCAGCCGCTGTTCGGGAAAATGAGCCCACGCTCATCCCCATCTCGGGGAGGAACGAAGACCGGACTCGAGAGAGCGGCGGAAATCGAGCCTAGGTACCGCTTAGGGTGTTTAAATCTAAAATGACCACCGTTAGAGTAAAGCCCCTTCCACACGAGCAAGTTTTCCTTGACAAGTTTTCACTTGACAATTTTTCCTTGCTCGTGTGGAAAGGGAACAAGGACACTTGTCAAGGAAAAAATTGCCAAATTTCCCTTCCACACGAGCAAGGAAAAATTGTCAAGTGAAAACTTGTCAAGGAAAACTTGCTCGTGTGGAAGGGGCTTAATCCAGGTACCTTTGTTTTTGAGCCGGAAAACATATGGAGAGAGGAAGGTATCCGAAGCGATCTTCTGTATCGTTATTAAAAAGTGTAAAAATATCAGATAAGGTTTGTAGTAGAATAAATGCATTTTTAAGAGTGGAAATGAATTTGAGCCAAACCCACATAAAACGAAATTCTGGTCCTCTTAAAATTTCCGACGATGGCCCCCGTCACTTTAATACGTGTGCACTCTCCTTCATCCTGCCTTTAAATTCTGATCATTGTGTGGTTCCAGAAAATATCCATACCCCCGACATGGAAGGGAAGGTTTTTTGGTTTCAAACCCCACCCCTCTGGAAATTTCAGTTTAGCTTCATACTTTCCTTTAAAACTTTTGGCTTTTGAGATACCCCTCCACCTCGGAATTTCCAATGACCTTCCTTGGGGTGGGTATATGGATATATTCTGGAATCACACATTACAGAATAAAACGTTGTGGTAAATATAAATTCCGCTTGCATGATCTAATGTGATCACAACTGAACTGAGCTGGTTCTCTCGAAACCATGACCCTAACCAGTAGATTATAACTAGTTACTGATCGCATGTTATTTATCATGGAATGATTACTTTCTCTTATCATAACATTTTTACAAAAACATTTCGTACACACCGATTTGTAGGTTAAGCACAAATTACCCAGCTGGCCTTGTGTTTGTCTTCGCAAAACAGGCTTGGGTCAGTTCTGTTGGTTCAGTAATGATCGCCCAATTGCAATCCACCAAACAACGGCTTCAATTGAAATCTTCGACTTCTTTTATTTTGTGCCATTTATTTTTCAATGCCTGTATGAGTGGCGCCATGAGCACTATTTTATCTCTACTTCTGAGTTGTCTGTACTTGGGTGATGTGATATTTAGCCCATACTCTTTCCTCAGAATGGACACAAAGTGTTTCAGAGAGAGGTAGTACAGGTCTATGTCGTCAGATTTGCACGATTTGGAGGAACTTTTCTCATGCTCATCATTGGGTGAGGAGGTCTCTTCTTGGGGCGGCTCACTTCCTGTTAAATGAAAGACACATTCAAGATACGTTATTCACTTTGGAAAGATTAATCATGATATAGATTATACACAGGCAATCTTACGCTTGCACAAAACACACAAGGAGTTAGACCCCCGGGGGGGAGGGACTCCCATATAAAAGTGACGGGGGTGATCGCAGTACCTTTTAGGGGTTAAAAGTCGTTGTTTAAAATATAAAATAACTGCCGTTAGAGTTATTCCGGTACCTTTTAGGGTATTAAGCTGGAAAAAATATATAACAGGGACTAGTTTTGTCTTAGAATTGGTACCTCTTAGGGGTGAAAATGAATTCGAGCCACACCCGTAAAACAAGATTCTAGTACCTTTTAGGGGTTCTTTTCAAAATTTCCGGCGATCACCCCGTCACTTTTATATGGGAGTCCCCCCGGGAAAGATCCTTCACTAGCTTGAAAAAAACATACAAGGAGAGAAACCTTTCACTTGAAAATACTGCCGAAGATGTCACGATGCTCTGTTCGTTAAATAAACTCCTGCAGGGCCCCGCGGTTGTTCAAAGTGTGGATAACGCTATCCACCGGATAAATCACTATCCAGTGGATAAGTGTTAACAAAACAAACTACGCTATCCACTGGATAGTGATTTATTCGATTGATAGCGTTATCCACCCTTTGAACAACCGGGTGTGTTAACTTACCTATACAAGATCCAATGTGTTCGACGTCAATAAACGCCTTGACTTTGCACACTTCCTCTCGCAAACTGCAATAGTCCTTGTAAGTCTTGTTGTTAGTACCACATATTGTTGTAGGGTTGGGTGTTCTCGGACATTTACTTGAATAGGATTCTTCGCATTTGCAGGTGACACATCGGGGTCCTCCGGAAGCACTCTCCACGCATAGTTTTTCTCCACAGTTGATATTGTCGCATGAAGCATTTGCTGTTTGAAACATGACAATTAACAATTATTGGACAAGGTTCAGTGAGGGTGATAGCGAGAATTATCGAGGCCGAGGTTTGGACACATGACTGTGTTTATATTACTTAATCAAACCGAAGCCGAAGGCTGAGGCGGATAACATAAAATCTCGATATCATAATATCTCACTATTTAATGTGATAACCAATGATTATTTTTGCGGTTATACACGTAAAGTACTACACAGTAAATGTTACGTCATTTATGCATGCAATTAAGTTCTCAAGAAGCTGCTCCAGCTACCCACCAATACATTCTCCTTGGTATGCCACACCAATAGCTTTTCCTTGCCTGCAGGTCGCCAATCTGAGATGACAATTGCTTTCATACCGAACACCATCCGCGCCACACACTGGCCTGGACTGTTTAGAGCAACGAAAGTTACAATCTACACAGTTTGCCCGCTTGTACTGGTCAACCATACATGTGCGATTTTTACTACACTCCACATTAGCGCATCCGGCTGTAAAAGAGGGTTACACAAGGAAACATCAGAGTCCAAAGAGCAAGTTCAGTCTGCTTTCCTGATCTAAAATAGCCTGCTAGAGGTAAATACAGGGTGAGGTACAAGGTGGCTCTAGCTTTTGTGTCTGTGTATAAAACCCAAGTGTGTGACCATTCAAATGGAATTTAAGCTATTGAGCAGTACTTTCATGTGGTACTGTTTATTATGCTGTACAAGGTGGCTCTAGCTTTTGTGTCTGTGGATAAAACCCTAGTGTGTAAACCACTCAAATGGAAGTTAAGCTATGGAGCAGCACTTTCATGTGGTACGGTTTAATATGCTGTACAAGGTGGTTCTAACGTTTTAAGTCTGTGAATGAAACCCTAGTGTGTGACCATTCAAATGAAATCTATTGAGCAGTGCTTTCATGTGGTACTGATTATTATGCTGCAAATGGTGGTTCTAAGTTTTTTTTTATTCATCGGATGAAACCCTAGTGTGTGACATGAAATAGCAATGAAAGCAATCGAGCAGTTCGTTCATGTGGTGCTGTTTTCATATTGACAATTTTTAACATGGGCACACTGTAAAGAGCAAAACCGGTAAGGATGTCCTGTCCTGTCCTGTCCTGTGTCCTGTTCTGTCCCATCCTGTCCTGTCCCCGGGCTCTAGACAGTCAGACTGACAGCAGTTGACACTTACTTTGACAGCTTCCACTGTACGCCACCTCTAAGTCAGGTCTACCATCGCGGCAAGCTTTCTTTCGGAGTTCACATTCATTTTTGTAGGTGCATCCATCAGTAGCACACACTGGCTGGAATGCTCTGTCTTGTTCAGTGCGGCAGCCACTACAAACACATCTCGTATTTCCGTTCTTCACTTTGCAGACCCTCCCCTTCGGGCATGGTAAAGCGTCCTTACATGTAGCCTGCGTAGTAGGCTCTGGAGTAAAATAAAATAGAGCGCGAGTTAATCTCGTACCCAGATGTTCTCGCTCTACGGGTTGAGAAGATCTGGGTAAGAGATTAAGCGCCCCATCGGCAAACTGTTGGGAAAACCTGACAAAAAAATAATGCTGGTGGGACTACTGTAGCATGAGGGGGAGTAGCGTGCGCCTCTCCGGAAAATTTTCAAATTATTTTTATCAAGCCTCAAAATCCCATCATTAGATAAAGATTGCTGCTGTATGATCAGCCACAAAATTTCAACTTGCAATTGTTAGCACGAATAGAACAGAAGATATAGAGGTTCAAAGTTTGGTACAGTCCCATACAAACCTCTCTAATTTTGCGCCGGTTCTAAACTGAAGGAACAGACGCAAGTACAAGTATTGGTGGTTTGCAAGTGACGTCAGCTGGGGGTCATTAACAAAATATTTCTAATTGGCTTCTATTGTTTGTACCCCCAACATGGCTGCCGCGTCTTTGTCATTTGAATCTCTCGGGATTGGTTGCAAACCAGCAATAGAGAAATTAAAACCTTAAGTGCCTACATCTCAGCCGCAAATTGCAATGGAGAGCTAATTTTTGGCAACTGGACGTTTTTGGCATGCTTCTTCCGAAATAGCTGATCAAATTTCATAATTTGGCAAATTTAATTTTTGTGTGACGTCATAACTTTTAGTACGCCATGGGGCGGAGGGAGTGAGAAACCTTCCTCCACCCCAGTCCTCTCGCCGCTTCGCCGCTCGTTTTTGTGGATTCGCTACTGGCCACTCTCATATTTTTCCATCGAACGCCAACAAAACCGCCAGCTACGCAGGCTAGTTGCTTTCCCCCACCCCACCCCACTCCACCCCATGTCTCTTATAGATCATTAACACAAACCTACCGGGTGTACACGATAAACAATTGAAAGCTCCGATAACTCTCAATTTCCAGTCTGGATCGTTGGTAATGACGTAATACAGCAAATTTTGCTCTGATGAAAACGAACAGCAATCGGCGAGGGTTGGAGACAAGAAGCTGTAACGATCGGCAGGCCTGGGTGTTCTGCAAAGGGTGCGGTTGACACGGACATCTCGATCCTCGAAACAAACCTTTCTGCCTGAAAATAAGTGTTATCGTCAATGATCAGTGAAGAAAAAAAACACAAATAGAACGCGCTACAGGATAATAATAATATAATAATAATAATAATGATAAAATATGTTAGGATGAAACGCCCGTCAAGTAAACACGTGGTTTTCAGGGAAGTCCCCTCCTTAAAATAAAAAGTACAAAACACCTCTTTTATAAGGGGACACAAAAACGTTCATATAATATAATTTAAATGTAATGTATTTTTTAGATGCAGGACCCCTCTGGATACCAGCCTTAGAACTGAATGGTCCACTCGCGTGCTCTCCCTGCTCGTAGTCCGGCTAAACTATTCTCCATCATGCGATAAGCTCTAAGCTCTTTCAACGCGCGCAAACGGACGAACAGCAAGGGGCGAGGAAACGGAAGCTAGTGACCTTGCGAAAGAGATCGCACTTTACCCAAGGCTAACGATGGATTTCCGGGATCAAATGATGTTTTGCCGTTTAGTTCTCTCGTGTATCTTGATTAAACTAAGACTGTGTATGCTTGTATGTCGCTACCCGGGTCTCTACCACCTAGTGAGTGCCATCCTAAACAAAACATAACTTGATATTTTAGACATTTTACACCAACTGGCCTATGGTCGCCCTTTCCGCAATAACGGAAACAACAAACTATTATGTTTATTGTTTGAACAGAAGTTGTTCTCCCCGGATGTTTATGTTTGTCTTTTATATTTGTTTTTTTTCCCCTGTTAAATACGTATATACGCGAAACCGTGATCAACAAACCCGGCAACAACTCATGAAGTAAGAATTTCTAAATCAGTCTCATTATTTCTTATAGTCAAAGATGAAATTTATCTGATACCTTTCGGAATTTTGAAAACATCTTGAAAACTGAATAATCATCTTTTCAGTATTTTGCCGGGAGCCGACACTAACTGAAGCTTGGGATCTTCACGATATACTCCACTGCACTCCCAACCACAACTAACTGATCTGTAAATTTTAAGCCAACTTGTTGTTTCTTTCGCTTGCGCTTCACAAAAGGCGTGTTGTAGTAACTAATAAAGGACCTGTGCTTCTTCGGAGATTTCAAAATGTGAGCTGTAGTGAGGGCGACTTTCTACACTTCAGACAGTTATGACCAACTGCAGGTAATTGTTACTTCTATCAAATAAGTAAATAAATGAATAAATAAATCGACTTTGTTTAACGAGGGGGTGACACTTAAGGGGGGACTTCACCTAAATTTCAAGGAAATTTTAAGAGGTTTAAAGAAGGAATAGAAGAAAGAAAATAATTTTTGGAACACAATGTCAATCTACTAATTTTTAACTTCAAATTCTAATTTTAAAACTACATCAAATCTTCAATATTTCTCATTTTCCTAAATTTTACAACTTCTTTGAGAAAAACTATTTCCTCCCAAATATACCCAAAAATCACCCAAAAATTTACAAAACACTCCATAACATAGATTCATGGGATGAGCATAGAGTTTTTGGATTGCTTGAAACGTGAACGAGATATTTCCATTTAACCCATGTTAAGTCGCGGAAAAATGGCATTTAGGTTAAGTCCCGCCTTAACAGTCTTGTGACTGACGAACCTGTGGCCCTCGGATCCCAGATCGAATTGGAATTTAGAAGTGTTGGCTTTTGAGGAGGGAGGAAAACCCTCAAAAGCCCCCATCGAGAACTCTACAAAACCACCTGTCCACACTTGCTGTGTGAATCACTAAACACGACGCCGCTCCTTGCTGTGCCACGTCGCGCCGCGCACGTGAATTGATGCCACGCCCCTAGACTCATGAAAGATGTCACGATTTTACCGACAACGTTTAGTCTTCGTTCAAGACACTCACGCTAAGATTATGATCTTTTTCAATAACTTGGAAACAAAGCCACAAAGTAGTTCCTTTCCTCAGTGCCACCACATGGCCAGGGATCATGTAAATACAGTCAAACCTGTACGCCATTCCCCGAGGCTGACCGCTTTTAAGTTTGACTCAGTATGTAACAAATATATTTTGCAAGCGTTTTTTTTATAATCTGCGAACGTCGCCGGTGACCTCGTTTCACTTCAGTGTTGTTTCACGATGGCAAATTTAATATGATCACGGGACAGATACATTTGTGTCTGTTGCTTTTGAAATGCCGGCTAACAGATAAAACGCACGCGACGTTTCCTGGGATGCGGACTCCCCATCATTAAATGTTGATCTAAAAAACATGGATCTGGTGAGTGGCAAATTCTTCCTAAAACTCATTCAAAATCATAGCAAAGAAGTTGTTTTAATAAAGGTTAAGATTTGTGAGCTGTTGGGACAAATATAAATAAAAATTGGTTGCGCGCAGAAATGCTATGATTCAGATTGCATGAAAAAATAAAATAAATGACGCTTCGCGGTGATGGAGCCTTCATACGTATACCAGCAGCATTTTCGTTCGCGGTCCTTTGCTACTTATTCAATCTCTGCAAAGCATGAATTATATATGCCATGTATCTCTCGCAAATGGAATAGAACAAATGAGAACACACATTACATTTCACCCACGGTCATCTTACGTCTCCCGGGGGAGGAGGTACTCCCGAAAATTTGGGTGCGCGTGTGCGGCGCGCTTCATGAAACCCTTTATATAATAATTTTAATACCCTATTTCAGACCAAAATATGTGGTTTTCCCTACCCTATTTTAGACCTGACCCAAAATTCGATACCCTATTTCAGACCCAGGAACTGCTTCGGTTTGCGTAAGCATTTGAGAAGGGCTTCAAATTCCCGTTAATCAAACCGCACTTCTCAAGAGATTAGTAAAAAAAAAATTAAAAAAAAGCTCTGGGACCGCAGGGTAACATCATACGAAGATCACGTGTGCAAGCACGTGGGATGTGAAAGAACTGGAGTGTGTCAATCAGTATTAGTGGACTTTTAATTGCTCTATCTTGTCCATGGACTCGATTTTCGCCACTCTGGCGATCGAGACCGGTCTCTGCACCCCAGGGTATCGCCCGTCACATGCACAAAATACACTACGTACACTCGCCACTGTATTACTACAATCCTAGTCTCATTTCGTACGTTCCTTTTACTTATCAAAACAGAACAGATATAAACACGGCTTTGACTAAATTCAATTATCATTCTGGAGAAAATTGGGAACGCGACTACTTAACCTTAACCGCAATACATGTAGAACATTTTCTAAAATTAGCACACACCGTCTTCAACCCAGAAAGAAATCAAGTATCGAAGTTCTTTTTTATAGTCACTGCTCTGATCGACAGGGAGAGCGATTTTGTTGTGATCGATGTAAACTCACAAAATCTGCGCATGT
This sequence comes from Desmophyllum pertusum, assembly GCA_029204205.1. Lineage (NCBI taxonomy): Eukaryota > Metazoa > Cnidaria > Anthozoa > Scleractinia > Caryophylliidae > Desmophyllum > Desmophyllum pertusum. The sequence goes on along the minus strand of MU825450.1, from coordinate 250,268 downwards.
ATAAAAGGCGTATTGACCCTTTCACTCCCAAGAGGTACCAAGTTCAAAACTGACAGGAAAAAATATGGAATTTCATTTTGCAAAATTGTCAAAAACAAACCACACCACATGAAGTCCATGAAAGTTCTGCACAATAGCTTTTATTTGAATGGTCACACGCTAGGGTTTCATTCACAGACTCAAACGTTAGAACCACATTGTTTGACACTGGGAGTGAAGGGTTAAACGAAATACAGTATGTACAGACTGAGAGGAAGAAATCACGGTCAGTAGCACTATTGATCACTATTGAAGCAAAGAGCAACTAAAAATGAAACATCTCTCTGAAGGCCACGAAAGTACATTCACACACACACACACACACTGATATATATACACACACCACATGGCAAGAAAAGACAAATACATCTAGCAAACTTGAAGCACACGTACCGTTTGCTCGGGCGTTTGCTATGTAGACACAACGGAACAGCAACAGGGCCACAGGCCAGCACATCAGCACACGTAGAGATTTCAGTTCCATTGCTGGTCACTTTCAAAAAAGTTTAGAACCGAAGCCGGACTGAGCAGATTTCAAATTGGTGCGAGTAAGGCAAGGCAAGTACTGAATGAATGACTTACGGCAATCGCCGGACAATTTATATAGCTGCTGCTGTAACAGGTCTGCTTGATTCTGATCTGACATGTAGACAGGAAGCCACCGGGAATTCGGAAATGGGGGCAAACTTCCGATCCCAACTGCGCTGAGCACAGCGGGTACGAGTCACGTCAGTTAGTGCGACAGAGTAAGTACTAGAGAAGTACATCTTTTACGCTGTCAACTAAACCCTGAGCAAATGTTTTGAGAGCGGGTCTCCTATTAAAAACACGCAAGTTTGAAATGTTTGAAATCGACATTGCCCCAGGAGATAACAATCGTGTTATTTTGGTACTGTCTACCTGTGCCTCGTTTAGCAACAAGACCGTCTGATTGGCCCAAAAACAGTTCCAGTGGAGTGTTTTGTTGTTTGCTTTTCCTTCATTTCTTTTCGTATCCAATACCTTATTCTCACTTATCTGACTTATTTTCGCGAGTATTAATTTTGCGCGGTTTTTGCGATGTGAACAAAAACGCGGAAATAAAGGCCACATTTTCGCCACATTTTAACCCTTTGAGCCCATCTTTTCTCTACAACCGCGAAAATAGCCTAAGAATAGGCTCATCTCCCACCGCGGCGGAGACTATTTAGGCTATTGCGAAAATAAAGTTAAGTACGCGCGAAAATTAATGAAATAAATTATCCAGAATAACAGCAATAGTATTTAACATCTCGCTTACAAATTAAATAGTTGAGGTGGTAGATCTATCATTGAGATATCACAGACACATACATGACCCCAATTTAAACTTCTATAACTTCAAATGCACCTGCAGTACCAATGAGGCAACTGGTTAACAAGATCGGCGTTCAATTCGGCGAGTAATACTGCTGTTGGTTCAGTGTAGTGGCCTTTCAGCTAGGGCTTTTCGCGTTGCCTGAATTTCAAGTGTGTGTGTGTGTGTGTGTGTGTGTGTGTGTGGATTTAGCCAGGGATTAACGAGGTTAATCTCATGCTAAATAATCCTTATAAAAATAGATCAAAGCTATAAAAACTCCGCGAGATATAGAGAGGTACAAATATAGCAGTGCTCTTGATTGTTTAGAAAACAGGACGGAATAGATTAAATCATTTCTTAGTATTGAATGCTTTTGTGGTCGTAAATCAATGGCGGCCCACGTTGTAACTTACTGACATTGATTAATTTAATAAACGTGTCTGCAATTAGAGATTAACTTTCTTATCCAAAAAACAAACTTCGACAAGACTAAGTAATTTAGCACTCGAGGTTTTACAAACAATTACGAAACGAAATCCTTAGAGCTGGGACACTTGCTTGAGCTGATCGGATTGGCGCCTCAACAGGACGCCAAACTGTCACACTGCTTAAGCTCAGCGCTCTGTACCGTATATATTTTGTCTACCGGTTTTTTTACGGGCGCTGGAGGCTAGCTGAGAGAATGATCTCGAACATGATCCACGCTTGTAAACCCATATGCTATAAAGGAGACTGAGAAAGAAAATTGACACACGGAAGTTAAGTTACACCAGTAATTTTGACAAACTGGCAGGTCTGAATTGGCTTGTGACAAGAATTAGTTCACTGCTCACTTGATCAAAACCCAGTTTAGTAATGGAAGGTACGTTAAAAGGCAATTTATAGCCTATTAAAAAGGCACTTGAGTTTACAGCAAAAGTTTATGTAAGATAAATGAAGATTTGGTGACATAAGTACCAACTGAGCAGAACAACGTGCTGCAGCCAGACGCTAACGAAATTGGAAATACTGAAAGGAACACGCATAGATTCCTGCACGTTGCTAATACTGCTTAGCACGCACTGCAACTCAACACTTTAACTGTATCACGCTATAAGCATATGTAAAAAATAGCAGGAAGACTGAAACGCGACAGTGATGATGATGAAAGCCAATCTCTGCATATCCATGCCCGGGGGGGTACTCCCTATAATGGACTATACGGGGAGGCTCCGCCCGAAAGGGGTAGGGATTTCACGAGTTTGAGTATAGAAAAGGGTAGGAATTTCACGAGTTGGAGTATAGAAAAGGGTAGGGAAAACTGTCATTTAGGTATGAGGTGGACTGCAGGTTTGAAGTTCTTAGCCATTGTAATACAGCTTCCTCCCACTTCCTTCTGGAGATATATATCGGTTCATTAAGCTCATTCCAAGGGTATAGAAAAGGGATGCAGTGTTTCTACTGTAGGTATGTGAAAGGGATACCATTTTCATAATTTCTATGGAAGGTATATGAAAGGGGTACCATTTTCCATGGAAGGTATATGAAAGGGGTACCTTTTCTGTCAAAAATGGTATATAAAAGGGTAAGGGGTTGGACCTCTGGGCGGAGCCTCCCCGTATAAAACATTTTTTAGTACCCTCCTCCCCCCCCCCCCCCCCCCCGGGTATCCGTGCAGCTTTAATATTTGGCCACTGACCAGTCAAGGTCAATTAATTTTCATGATTTTACCTGTTTGATTCCTCGCCAAAAGTTCCGCCCTTATCTAATTATTGAAAACTGACATCATCTTCCAAAACTGGGGCTTATCTGAGGGAAGGATCACGTATACAGCTATATCGAGAAAGGCTGTCGGAAAAAAGCGCACGCGACAATCCCGAAAGGTATTGCGGGTAGTTTTAAGTTCACGGTTCCTTGACTTCAGCATTTCAGGGAAATCTGAGAAAATGGCACGAGACGCCATGGACGTATGTTTGCGAGTGCTAAAATAAAGCAACAAAAGTAGGTTCGACAGCTACAGTGTCAGGAACGTACCTTGCTGATCATATCCCAGATTACCTTTCGGGATTGTCGCGTGCGCTCTTTTCCGACAACCTTTCTCGAAACAGCTATATACGTGCTGTGGGTTTGGGTTGCTTCCGAGCCCTCAAAAGCCTGTTAACGCGTCACGTTCGATGTTGCGGCCGGTTTTCTGCTCTGAGTAGAACACTCAGCCGATCTTAACTCTTTCAATCCCACGAGTGCTAAGTTCAAAACTGAGCCGGAAAAATCTTGAATTTCATTTTGCAAAATTGTCAAAAACAAACAGCACCACTTGAAAGTACTGCTCAATAGCTTTCATTTGAATTGTCACACGCTGGGGTTTCATCCACAGACTTAAAAGGTACAACACTGAACATTTATTGACTAAGGTTCTGGGATTGAAAGGGTTAAAACTCCTCGTGTATCTGCCCTCTCCTATTCTTCATTCTTTCCCTTTTGTAAATATTTCCCTTGTGCGGAGAAGAGAGCATCGTCCGCCATTTTGTCTCCTTGTGTTGAGAAGGAGTGGTGAAGAAACTTGTCTAAATGGCGGCTCGTGCTTGGAGAGAACCAACACAATTCCCTTTTGCAGGTAGGCAGGTGATTCGCCTTAAACATTTTGGAGCTTGGAATATCTGGAAAACTAGACGTATGTAGTTCCTCACTAGCTTATGCTCAACCCGAAGCTTAAGGCAGGGGTCCACCTGAATGCCATTTTTCCGCCACTTAACATGGGTTTAATGGAAATATCTCGTTCACGTTTCAAGCAAAAACTCTATGCTCATCTCATGAATCTATGTTATGGGGTGTTTTGTAAATTTTTGGGTGATTTTTGGGTATGTTTGGGAGGAAATAGTTTTTCTCAAAGGAGTTGTAAAATTTAGGGAAATAAGAAATATTGAAGATTTAATGTAGTTTTAAAATTAGAATTTGAAGTTAAAAATTAGTAGATGGACACCAACAGACAGTTGATACCCACGCAAGAGCACCCGCGTGGGTATCAACTGTCTGTTGGTGTTCCAAAAATAATTTTCTTTCTTCTATCCCTTCTTTAAACCTCTTAAAATTTCATTGAAATTCACGTTTACCCCCGCCTTAAGGAAATAGCACATATGAGCGTTCGTTCGTTCGTCCATTCCTTTTTTCCCCCAAGATATATAGGTTGAGTTACATCTCCTTACATAAAACATACAGATTACCCCACAAATGTTGGAGTTTAATAGATAGCCTGCGTGCAAACATCCTGCCTTTGCAGTACCACGGAATCTCGCAGAATCTATGCGGTGGGCTCGAGCAAGATGAAGCTTAGCTTTCCCTCTATTTAGCCTCTGGAAGGTCACAGTATCATTTAAAGGGGGAATTCAGCCTGGATTTCAATGAAATTTTAAGAGGTTTAAAGAAGAGATAAAATAAAGAAAATGATTTTTGGAACACCAACAGACAGTTGATACCCACGCGGGTGCTCTTGCGTGGTTATCAACTGTCTGTTGGTGTCTATTTACTAATTTTTAAATTCTAATTCTAATTTTAAAACTACATTAAATCTTCAATATTTCTTATGTCCATAAATTTTACCAATCCTTTGAGAAAAACTATTTCCTCCCAAACATACCCAAAAATCACCCAAACATTTACAAAACACCCCATAACATAGATTCATGGGATGAGCGGAGAGTTTTTGGATTGCTTGAAACGTGAACGAGATATTTTCATTAAACCCATGTTAAGTGGCGGAAAAATGGCATTCAGCTAGGTGGACCCCTGCCTTAAGCTTCGGGTTGAGCATAAGCTAGTGAGGAACTACATACGTCTAGTTTCCCTGGCTAATAGTTCGTCATCACTCCTTCTCAACACAAGGAGACAAAATGGCGGACGATGCTCTCTCCTCCGCACAAGGGAAATATTTATGAAAGAGAAAGAATGAGAGAAAGAGGGCAGCAGGGTCTGCGGTGCGCGCGGTTACCGTTAGAATCCCGCCTTAACGCGTCGTTTTGAGAATTTACTGACATGAGATACATAACTGCTTTCCCTATAAGAGTATATTTTTGTATAGGAAAAGGTGTCTTCTCTCTCAATTTGTAATTTTAGAGCGCCTTCCATTGGTAACCTTGGGGTGCCCCCGTGGGACTTATCCTCTAGTTAGTTCCCAAGTAAATTCCTCACTTATACTATATTTACGTCAACAACCAGTTGTAACTTGTAAGTGAACTGAGCCGAGAACAACGAGGTCACGACCACAAATACACATCACGCCTTACAAACAACAACCATAATGATTCGATAAGCGCCCGAGAGCAGAATTCAGTATCTTTGGAAAAGCTCCAAGCTGGGCGCTTAATAGAGACCGAGCGTCGGCTTAAATTGATAATTTAAATAATACGAAACAGATTAAAAGGGAAGGGGGAAGGAATGGCGCTTCAAATCCTTACTGCATGTTACAGGAAATTTCAATGTTTAAATCCGCAGCAATTTTTCTTTTACCTTATTCTCACTAATTTTCGCGCGCACTTAGATTTCGCGAAATAGACAGACCCGGTGTATTTCGCGAGGCTTTATTTTCGCGATTTCAAAGAAAAAAGGGCTCAAAGGCTTTAAAATTTTGCAAAAATATCGTTTTTGTTTTCGCGTTTTTTGCAACATCGTGAAAACCGCGAAAATTAATACTCGCGAAAATAAGTGAGAATAAGGTATCTAAAGTGCATCAGTGGTCAATTTATATCAAATAAAACAAACTATTCATATACAAGAGAGATACATACTAGTCTGAAGGGCGAGGAGACCACTCACACTTCAGACACATACATACATGTATAGTCTATGATTCCTACCTTCAATCGAGGGCCAGGTTATCGAAGCATAAATCACCATTAAGGCAACAGGACTGATTATTCCCAAACACCTCGGACGCATGTTTGTTTGACGTGCTGGTTTCACTCGTCTTACTGCAATAAAAGTATATACAAACCGTACAACGTTATCGGACTTTTGGGAGTTTAAAAGCAACCGCGCGGACGGCAACGCCAAGGAGGCGATTAAAAAATGAATTTATATTTTACTTGAGAATGTCGCGAATCTCTAGTTCCATTCAGTTTGTCTATCGGTGTCAGAACTCAGGCGCACCCAACGACAAAAGTTTCCTGTAGGTATCGGAACGTTATAATTGTGCTTTTTGTGCAGTTTAATGGCTTATTTTTAAACGCTAAGAAAAATGTATCTGTTCGGATACGTTAGCTGAACAGTTTCAAACTTCAGAAAATTTTAGGGATTGAAATATTACCCGAATTTATTAGCTGCTTTTTCCTTTCCGAAAATCCTAGCTGACCTGTTTTTGTACCCAAAACGACATTTTTATCTCTCCGAAAACAAAAGGCATCAATTTTCCCATATTTAGAAAGTTCGAGATGACATTTCCCTAACCGAATATCTGAGGCGATTATAGGCCTTCCGAGCAGATATTCCACCGAAACGATCCGTTGGGTGCCCCTGAGAACTATCCTCGGCTGAATATGTAAAGGTAGCGTTCAAATCCAAATTACGAGGGAAACTTTTAAAATTCGTCGTTGTGGTTCACGTTCTCCGAACACTAAGAATTTGGTCATTTCACGTTGTTATTTTGCAGAAATGTACCAAGATTAAAATGCACGTGCAGAGCTATTGTACTGCTCATTTCAACTATTGTTTAAGCCTGGTTTTCACTAGCAACGCAAGCACAAGCGAAAGCAACATACGCAGACGCAGTAACGTGTTGATTTGTCGTAAACAAAAGACACTGATGATCAACACGTTACTGCCGGTCTGCGTATGTTGCTTGCGCTTGTGTTTGCGTCGCTAGTGAAAACCAGGCTTTAGCGACGTTCTCGTCGCAGTTGCCGGCATGGTTTGCTTAAACTCCCTAGATTTATCCTCAAGATTAACCATTTCTGTGTGAAAACATAAATTGTAAATGACAACAATTATAATATAGATAGGATTGTACACGCGCTCTAAATAAATAAAATAAAATCGACTTTGTTTAACGAGGGTAACACTTAACGGTCTTTCGACTGACAAGCCTGTTGCCCTTGGATCCCAGATCGAATTGGAATTTAGAAGTGTCGGTTTTGATTGGATAAAAAACATGCCTTATTTAAAGTGTAAAACACACGCGAATAATACAATATATCAAAAAGCACACAAAGAAGCCAAAGCCATGTATTATACTGTCAAAAAACGCGCCGGTTATTCGAGAACGCTTGAGAAATATGGAACTAACACATGTCCGCTTCATTTTTACGAAGTGCAAAATCACCTTCAAATTGAAGAAAGCCTCAAAATAATAGTTTACTAAGGTAGAAAAACACCAAAGAGGTAATAATAAACCAAACAGGAACAAGGATGGTTGAGGATGGAGAAGATTAAGACGGATTGCGGACGGCGAACTTGAAAAAATTGGCTGATATTTTCAAGATGCGCCATCCGTGACATACTCCTTTAAAGACATATCCATGGCTTTGGCTTCCTTATTTGCGGTTAACAAAGCGAAGCTCGTGAGTTGAAAGATACTAAACAATAAGAAAAATACGAACTATATCTGAGGGAAACATTTCTGGTAGTAACATAACAATAATAACTGTTTACCAGTGATGGCAGTGATCGTTGTACCTTTTAGGGGTTAAAATTTGTCGTTTGGTACCGCTTAAGGAGTTTAAAACTAAAATAGCCACTGTTAGAGTTATCCCGGCACCTTTTAGGGTATTAAGGCGGGGGTAAACGTGAATTTCAATGAAATTTTAAGAGGTTTAAAGAAGGGATAGAAGAAAAAAAAAAAAATTTGGAACACCGACAGACAGTTGATACCCACGCGGGTGCTCTTGCGTGGTTATCGACGTACTGTCTGTTGGTGTCCATTTACTAATTTTTAACTTCAAATTCTAATTTTAAAACTACATTCAATCTTCAATATTTCTTATTTCCCTAAATTTTACAACTCCTTTGAGAAAAACTATTTCCTCCCAAACATACCCAAAAATCACCCAAAAATTTACAAAACACCTCATAACATAGATTCATGAGATGAGCTAAGAGTTTTTGGATTGCTTGAAACGTGAACGAGCAGTATTTCCATTAAACCCACGTTAAGTGGCGGGAAAATGGCATTCAGGTGGACCCCCGCCCTTAAGTCGGAAAAAAATGACAGGAACTACATGTCGTTTTAGAAATGGTACCTCTCAGGGATGGAAATGAATTCGAGCCACGCCCACGCAAAAGTTCAAAGGTTCCGACAATGACCCGCGTCACTAGTTTACATGGAAGTCCCCCGACACACGGAACATCAAGACTAGTAAAATAGATATAAACAACGCTTTGTTGCAGTACAGTTTTGTCTGTCTTTCCTTCTATGTACAGAATTGACAGTTCTGACGTTTTTAACTGTGAGGTTACGTCCAGGGGGGGGGGGGGGGGGGGGGGGTACTCTAAGCCCGAAAATTTGTGGGGATGTGCGGCACCGTCTTACCCTATTTCAGACCAAGATATGTGATTTCCCCTACCCTATTCCAGACCTAATTTGAGGCCAAAATGTTCAAAATCTATACCCGTTTTTACACCAACAAAACGGCTCAAAAACTATACCCTTCTTTATGGCGCCCTAATTCGCTTATATAAGGGTTTACCCCCCGAAGGTTACGTTACTTGCTTCAAGTGAAATACTTAATAAACTATTTCATGGTTTCATTGCATGTCTCGTGTGTAATCCAATTTGCAGTAATTGATTCCAAACGATTTCTAATGTAACAAGTGCACAGTCATATTCCAACTTCTTTTCCAATCACACAGAACGTAATAAGAGATTCGGCTTTTGATGGTTACTAGTCACACAGACAGAATTTTTATTGGAATCGATTTAGAATCAGGACGTTACAGCAGTAGATTTGAATAAGACCTTAGAGTTATGGTCGCTAATTATAACGTTAGAGGTCTTAGAGCTGACAATCAGATTAATTACTGAAATATTTGCCTGAGGCCGCACTAGTGAAATCACAGTTATTTCAACTGGCTGTTTTCCAAGCTCGTACTTTTATAAATGTGGCCTTATGAGGTAATTCCCATTTAGGATCTTATCGCATGTTATCTCTTCGTCACAATGGTAGGAGTATGCTTGAATTCAAACTTTCTCCAAAAGCGTTTCAAATCATGTTAACCCTTTCACTCCCAAGAGCGCTAAGTTCAAAACTGAGGGGAAAAAGTTGATTTCATTTTGCAAAATTGTCAAAGACAAACAGTACCATATGAAAGTACTGCTCAATAGCTTTCATTTGAATGGTCACACACTAGGGTTTTAACCGCAGACGCAAAAGTTACAACCACATTTATTGACTCTGGGAGTGAAAGGGTTAAGGAAAAATAAACGTGTCTGACCAGAATACTATCACTTCCGGTCCCTTTGCCCCTTGGTAACTTTCCCGAGCTTTTAAATAGCGTTCTCTTCAAGGGTGGTTCTTTCATCGAAAATAGGATCATACAAAATGACAAGATGTAACAGATGTGGACGTACAGTACCGCGGCCAGTTCATACAGTGTTAGGGCGACAATATGAATGGATTTTAATCTTCGCCGTTGACATGTAATCCATTCAGGTTATGGTGGTCTTCAGGAAGGGCTGTTGTTTCAATGATATCGTTTGGTAATGTAATATTTATTGGATTTCCGTGGATGTTGTAGTGGACCGCAATTTGTTTGATCTATCTATCGGCAAAGTACTTAACAGTTTCCAATTGCTCTTCAAATTGTACCAATTATACATGGCAGTGCATCATAATGCCTGAATTCTGCTGGCTGGGCATATTGGCAAAGAAAAGGGCTTTAAAACTTCCAACAAACCACCCAGAAATTTGATGAACTATAACATGTAGGCTTGAATGATGTTGCATGACATTGTTTTAACTTCTCTTTGTTCTTAGCGTGTCCGGGTTTAAGTTCAATGTGACACATAAAATGCCTTTGAACTTTGTAGTGCCAGCAGGAGTATTTGTGACATTTGTTGATTATTTTTCATTATTAAGTTACTTGAATTGGTTATCGCTCCTGTTGCAGTCGTGTACTGTGCCAAAACTAGTGAAGCTACTCTGAAACAACAGTCCAGAGACATATTTTTCGTAAACATCAGTGACATTGATTACAAACGGCTCAAACTTACAACAGTTTGAGAATGTGAGCAATGTCCTTGAATATCACATTCTTATTACAGAGAATATTATCGCTTTTAGGTAGCTTGATCTCATATGTGACCCAGTCTATTTTGATGAGTATAGAATTGCTTGGTAGCAAATTTCCACTGGTTACAAACAAACTATGCCCGATAGCTACGCAAACATTCAGCCATCAATAAACGTTTCTTATGAGCTCGTCAGTAGAAGGATATTTTGAATTTGGTCAAAAGGCTACACAGTTACTTTGTACTTGTTTTGTTATACAGTCAACTCTCTCTGAAGCGGACACCCTCGGGACCAGCTCTAGCTGTCCGCCTTAGAAGAGAGGTGTCCGCCTTAATTACACTATATAAACCCGTGACATCAGAACTGGAACGAGATCTTTATTTAGGCAAGTTACAAATCCATATTTACTAGTCCCTTTCAAAGCTGATCAGTAAAACCATTTTACAGCTTGATTCATGCAAAGTGAACGATAAGTCCACCAGTAGGTCAATTTGAATTAATATTCAGCCTATAATCTATTGATTGTACAAAAAATGCACTTCTAGTGTCCGCCTTGATAGGTATTTTTCACCAGAATTTTGCTGTCCGCCTTAAAGAGAGTTTAGTTACAGACAAACAAGTGAAATTCGGCCGGGACCAGCCATCCATGTCCGCCTTAGGGAGGTGTCGGGCCTTACAGCGGTGTCCGCTTAGAGAGAGTTCGCTGTACTCGGCATATTTATAGCAACCTACAAACGGGGGGTGACAACCCTAACAAACGCTGTTTGAGCAATACTATGTGTACATGAAAGGTGTCCCGAAAATTTGGAATATCCTCCCGATTTTTTCGGAGACATTGTGTTCGATGTCCCAGTTTTTTCCTCCAATGTCCCGGAATTATCTCATGATTCCCCGAAAATTCCCGAATCTCTCCTGAATCCCGGCAAAATCTCCAGATTCCCGGAAGAATTTTGTTTTTCTCCCGAAACAGGCCTTGTTATAGAGTTGTCACCCCCCGTCTACTGACTTCACTAAGTCCCACTGCAGGCGCAACAACGAACTTTATTCTTAGCGAAAACCTATTTACAACACAATAATTATTACACGTGCACGGACGTGCGCTGACTCACGCGCGATAACGAGGTCTTAAAATACCCGGATGCGAAGAAATTTTATATTTTAGACCATTAGATACCTAGGATCGAGGGCCACTAGTTTATCAGTGTTTAACTGTTATGTGTTTACCCTCGTAAAATAAAGTTGCTTACTTACTTCCTTACTTACTCATAACACGAACCACAGATCTGCAGATAGCAAAGGCTAATCGAAGCGGGAAGTCGGGGTGGAAAAAAGATACAATAATAAAAACAGGAAGCTTAGAAGCGGACAGGATTGAATGCCAAGCGCCGATAATTCTCCAAACGCTTTAGGGGATTAGAATCATCTTGCAGCCGGTCTAGCCAATAATGAAACAACCATGAATTAAGCTCAGCTTAGTTCAGCTCAGTTGATTTCAGCTGTAATTTGGTAGGTGCATGAATAGGACTAATTTGGTGAATCATCACTGTTTCGCCGGTTTTGATAAAATAAATTGAATACAATGAACATAAATGCAACGTGACTTTGTTCAATAAGAGGAAGATAGTGGTTTGATATACAGTCGAAGCTCCCGTAAGCAGACACCCTCGGGAAGCAGAAAAAGTGTCCGCAACTGGAGCTGGCCGCTTATATAAAATACAGAGTTTGTATGAGCTAGAGTTCAAACGTGGTTTTGTCAAGGTAGCCGTAAGTAGAGCTGTCCGCTTACGAGAGAGCTTCTACTGTATTTCCCTTTCAGCAAACTTTGTTAAACATTTGACCTTCTTTATCTTCTCTTGAATTGCATCTGAGACGCAAAACAACAAAGCGACAGTATATTGTGACCTCACTATGGCTGGAGGCGAGTCTGGAGGGCACGGTTATCAGTTCGTTGGAATTAAATATCCTCTAATTGAGCTACTAGACAAAACACGTACTGAGGACGTGGACTGCGGGAACACCATGACACAACATACACAACATTTGCCCGTTTCCCGCGCTTTTTCGCAGGTTGACAGTTCTGTCAGTTGCCTACTTCGAGTTCTTATTGAATTATCTCTATTGGCAGCAAAAATGATCATTCTATAATAGCAATTTTATTTATCTAAGTCTCTCAGTGGTCATCAAACTGATTAGTCAGTGTACGTGACGTAACTGAGCAGAAGTGAGCGTCAATGAGCTCCTTTGACCCCACTAGACTGAGCTGGTTCGATAGTCTCTCATTCCCGGCTGAAATTACAGTATAATTTCCATGCTTGTCAATTAATGTCCAGTTATCAGAGGAGACAACAATGACAGATGCTCTGCGGCTCGCGTTTTGGAAAGAAGAGCCAAGAAATGTCTATATGATGACCAGCTATGATCAGTAGCGGCCATCTTGTTTTCTTCACATCCGGGTATTTTAAGACCTCGTTCATCGCGCGTGCGTCAGTGCACGTCCGTGCACGTGCACGTGTGATAATTTCTCGGCATGAGTCAATGAGGGTCGACTTCTTATTTCAACGTTCTGTGTTTCTTCTTCTTCTTGTTTTTTTTTCTTTGAAAAAAATTATATCAGCTTGGAGCAATGTTGCACGCATATTAATATCATCACGTATGGACCTCCACGGGCTGATATTGAATACCTGATCGTTTTACAGATCTAGAGTAATGTTATCGTATGTAGACCGGATGGTGTCTACATTACCTTAAAGTTGTTACAGGTCATGTACACGATACATTGTTTAATAATAAGTTTTTTCTCTGGTGTTGGCAAAGGAGTACATTACTTTTCAGAACTTCCACTTTCGATTTCACTTGTTTGTTTGTTTGTTTCGTTTGTTTCAGTTGAGGCTCTTTCGACGACGAATAGTTATTTTGTTTATTAGACCGCTGATTGCTTCATAATAGGGTCTCCCACCTCAATCAGTGTAACCGGTAAACCCCAGAAAAAAATAATTTTCTCAATTTTAAAACTCAAGTTGATATAGAAAATTGCACAATAATGCCATGCTGTGAATTCTTTTTAGTCTTCAGTCATCCAGCCATCGTGTCGTCAGTCAGTCTATGCCGCCGGATGGACTTGTGACATGATTCAGTTGGTGGTGTTTTGTTGAGGCTGTTGTGCATGTTTTCTGCGTCTTTCTATCAGTAAGATTTGCCAGTGGCTAGTCTCAGAGTCGACCGAATGTCTTTTATTTGTTTGTTTTTGTGTTGTTTTTGACCTCCATCCAAACGCGTAATGGACTTAATTACAAGAACGGTCAGTCAACGCATAACACTGATAAATTGAGTCTACTTTTCCAAAATACCTCGGTATCGAGTTGAGGCTTAGTAAATACCTGGCATTTTCGTTTTAGTTATTCCATGTTTTTGTATTTTTTTTTTGTAATTGATGAAGATGGACGAAAACTCCAGAAAACAAAATCTTTTGACAGAATAGACCTTGGGTGAACACCATGCATGTTGTTTAGCAAATGTTTGGTTGCTTTCGTACACAATCCGAAAAGTTGATTCTAACAGCGACAGGTGAAAGTCGTCAATACAGTCAATATAATGGGTTTCACTCACACGCTTGGTAAGTAGAGGCTCAGTTCTGTATAGTTGAACCGAACAGCCCCTGGTACACACGAGACAACTCAACACGGTGTTTATTACCCAATATGTTCCACATTTTTGAAAAAGTGTCAGCCACATGACAAATATTGCAAAATTCCGCCGAGCGAAGTGAATCAACAGAGAAAAGAAAAACAAATAACAAACTAATTGTAGCGGCCAACATTAGCCAGCATTGTTTTCAAAAGACAAAAGAATATGATTAAGCCATTCTTATCTAAACTTGCCGCCGCTGTGTTTTTATGCGATTATACGAACAGAAAGTTCTGTTTGTAGTTTGATGCTATTAGTTGAAGAATACCTATCCATAGTCTATTAATGTAAGCGACGATCGTTTTGTCGATAGCAGGTCAAAAGTAGGTACACTATTGTCAACTCTATGCCAAAACTACTTCAATTAGTTCTAAATCGCCCGCGAAACTGTAACACATGAACGCGAAACCTTCAAATTAACTGGTTAAGTGAAATAAATGTCAAGCTCTACCGTGCCGTCATTGTGAAGCAAAAATGTGATTTTATTGTTACAATAAAACAGAAAACATTACGACTTCATTAGCTTTCAATGAGCGGAACTGATGTTTCACTGGGTTCTCTAAAATACCCACACAGGTTACACTGTCGAGTTCTGTCTCTTCTGCCCCCACGTTCCGGCCTAATAGTCACTTAATTCCTATCTGTAATGTCTACAAATTTAATACACGTTTACAAGCAAATGATTTCTTTGTCACATCTCCTGAAGTTGACTTGAAATATAAAATGCTTTACTTACCAAATTGACTTGAGATTTGTGCAGTTTGCTTCGGAGGGTGTTCTGCGTTGACGAACTCTTCTCAACGTCTGTTTAGTTCCGTTAATGGCAGGACGACTAACTCGTAGAAGTATTCTGCCTCGCTTTTTACTTGGTATTAAAATTGACGTCAGAAAGCATACTTGGAATAGCTGTGTCTGAGTGAGCACAAAAAAGGGACGCAATTAACGCCGTTTTATGTCTGAAACTGCCGACATCATTTTCAGTGGTGTCGAGTGGTCTCTCACTCACCGACTCATCAAAGCGTATAAAAGAAACCGCTTTGCCACGCTACGTTTGTAAAATGTCAATGTAATCTATTTCTGCTTTTCAAAATCTTTTCCGCGCAAGTACAGCATTGAAATTTTATGTCATTCTGCAGTTGTGGAATCATGCATGATTTCAACGGGCGAGGCCGTACGGTGTGACGCTGATTTTTTTTTACGAGGTCAGCTTTGTTGAATGGGGCTAGGTACGGTATTGGATTAAGTAAGTAAATAATTCACTACCCATTTATCATCTCACATCGAAAACAAACAGTGTTTTGTAGTGTATGACTCTTATTTTACGAACTGAACAAATAAACATGAAAGAAATTGATCTCATTTCGCATTGCGGTGTAACAGGCAGAAAGGGTGTCAGTTTGGGGTCGCCTTATCTCTGATATCTTTGTACTTGTTAGTCTATAGACTTCGGACAACGAGTACAAAATCCTTCACTCTTCTACTGACTACATTTATAAGCTAAGGAACTGAATCGTAGTTAAATTCGCCGTTAAATCAAACGGTTTCTTTTTTTGGCCAAACTACAAAGTAAAAAAACAGCAGCGTAGTTTGGACTTGTCCATCGGATCATTTGTATCCGAACCATGACACGAATGTACCATCGTTTATCTTTAAAATCGCGACAAGAAGTTTGTATTGTTGTCTTTTTGAGCACGTTTCTCGCGACAGCACGCAAGGCAGAAATTTCTAAAGGTCATCAATAAAGTGGCCCATTCTGAGAGATAGGAGAATATCGAGCCAATTTCCTGCTTCATTTTAAATGAGTTATGGCTTTTCTACTACAGCGACTGATAACAACGCCCCCAAAGAATATGCAAACGGCGGGAATCAAGAATTTGATGGCCCAATATGTTCTTTCTTCGTGAAATACGGCAACATTCTGTTTATATCTATCTTGCTAACACACATAACTCTATTTTTATTAGTTTTCAAACGTACATAAGTTACCTCCCACGCCGTGGATAGAAGCGACAACTAAATCAACAAATTAAAAGCTAAAAAAGACTTTAGTCCCTTTAACACAATTTAGAGCATTCCGATTGGTTGGCTATAAATGGAACAATGGCTTTTTTACGACGATTTGTTCCTTGTTTAAAATAGAACCTTAATCTTATCGCTCAGAGTGCACCTCGTCTAAGCCGTCTACCATAAATATTTATTCAAGGCTGCTAGTGCTGCATTTGGACTTCATACTTTTAGGACGTACTCATCGTAGGGAATAGAGGAGGATAGAGAAATAATGAGAATAGGGATCGAGCTATAGGGCAATGAAATCATTTGGGAATAAAAGGAAGGGAAATGAAGGACATTGTGGGGGATGTTCCCTTAGTTCCCTCCGTTTATAACACTTCCCCGAAGCCGGTATCCATGATTGGAGACCGCGGATCTCGGGCCGTGGATTGAGTGAAATTTGGAGTACCGTAAAAGCTCTATTTAGGGCCTCCACAGACTAGAGAGATAGTTGTCGACAACTATTCAGTTGTCGACAGTGGTTGTCGATCATAAAAGGTACTCGATAACAAAAAAGCCAGTGTGTGAAACGAGTTATCAATAACTAAGGGCCTTAGCGCCTTAGTTATCGACAACTAGCTTCCGCACACTGGCTTTTTTGTTATCGACAACTTTTTATGATCGAAAACTAAATAGTTGTGGAGGCCCTTAGGCCCCTTCTCTATTAAGCCTCCCCCCCCCCTTTGGAAGTCAGATTTTGTAATAAGCACCCCCTCTCCTTCTCTCCTTTAAGCCCCCCCCCCCCCCCCCTTTTGTCAGGCTAATGTAAATTACTTTTCAGCAATATTTTCTGGCGTTTAAGTCACTTTGTATTGAAAGATAAATTTATGATTTGAAATAAGCCCCCCTCTCTAATAACCCCCCCCCCCCCCCCTTCTTGAGGCTTAAAATTAAATAAGCCCCCGGGGACTTAATAGAGCTTTTACGGTGTATATGGAAGCAAGCTGAAGCGTGGGAATTCAAAAGGACTATATTCCATTAGTGAGTACCGCCTTTAGTGAGTACCGCCTTTAGTGAGTACCGACTTTATATGCCTTCCGGTTAGTGGGCCGTAGACTAACTAATCAGCTAAGTATCTGTCGCTTGCTCTTGAACTTTTACCCATCTTACGCAATTAGCACTTAACGTAGTGCTGGCTCGTCGAGGAAAGAAATTTACATACTACTGTATGCACTTAGTGACCGAGTTAATACGTGGTCAGACCAGACGGGAAAATATCTGGCTCGAGGTCATTTCGAGCTCAGACACGTTCGTGTAATATTTTCTCATCCAACCTAAACCAGTTAATACATACCACCTTTATTTAAAAGCTGCATGGATTTGGCCGGAAAGTCGACGAATTGTGCGCGCCAAATAAATAGGTCCGCACGGCGGGTTAACGCAAGTAAACCCGTTAAGCTTAATGCGTTGTTAATTTGGACACGGACAGACAAGTCCGTATTACATAGGTACAGTTGACCTGAATTTTGGTCTCCCCAGGAGCAACTCCGTAATCAAACAATTGCAAAAGTGTCCGAAATAACGCCGAGGCGCCCGTGTCATAGAGGTAGAGTTTATATGAATTTTGATCTCTCTTTAATACAGTCGAAGCGACCGTGAGCGGACACCCTAGGAAGGGTCCGGAACTGGAGCTGGCCGCTTATGAGAATGTGTAAGAGTAGAGTTTGTTTGAGCTAGAGTTCAAATGGGGTTTAGTCAAGGCGGCCATAAGTAGAGCTGTCCGCTTATTACGAGAGTGTCCGCTCAGACAGCTTCGACTGTACCTTCAAATCAAAGAAAGCCTCAAAATAGCCTACTAAGGTAGAAAAACACCAAAGAGGTTAAAACAAACGGAATAAGTGTTTTTAAAACTGGGACGAGGCTAAATTTTTCTTGATGTTGAATTCACGCGAGACAAGAACACAACAAACGTAAGAATCTCTAACAACAATCTTTTATTCACAAATTGTGATACACGTGCACACAGTTTCTTTATAAAAACGCTATCATTGGAAGGCTGTCGATCGTACCGTCTTTTTAAAAAATAGTACTATTCCTTCATTTCAGCGCGTTGCGAATTTTTTAAACAATTAAAAAATCTAGGGCGCTCTGATTAAAAAATTCATATATTTTTGCCAATTATCAAACCGATATCAGCGAAAAAACGTAAAAAAATTAGACCTGAATTTCAGATATAGGCGAGTGAACAGGGATTCTTTTTCATTCAGTTTTAGCCAGAACTTTCCATTAACCGCCCAGTCAATGCAACAGTCTACATTTTGAAAGTTGGCTGGGTTTTTAAAACACTGGTGTCGAGTTTAGTGACGTTTTATATTTCCTCGTCAAGAACGGGCTTTGGTTCATTATAAACCTTGATGCATTAGACGTCAAAATCTGGAAGGAAATGAAGCGTTCTTCTGCTATATTGTAGCTGACTCTCTTAAACTACGAAACGTAATGCTATGTTACGATATTTTACTGAAGTCATTTTCTGATGAACAAAACTTTGTTTCGAATAGAAGGAAACCTCAAAATGATAGTTTACTAAGGTAGAAAAACGCGAAAGAAGTAATAATAAACGAAACAGGAACAAGGATGGTTGAGATTGGGGAAGATTAAGACGGATTGCGAACTACGAAAAAAATGGCTATTTTCAAGATACGCCATCCTCCCATCCGTGACGTAGCTAATTTGATCACGCCCTGCTGTCATCCGCTATTGTAACGATCGTGTTTCGAGGCTCGTTTCTGGGTCTTCTTTCTTGCACCACAACCTGAATGGTCGACCCTGATGGTCCATCCTCTCTTAATGAAAATGAGCTCTGTTCATGTTCTTGAAATGACTGTTGACTCTTTTGAAGCCTGTACCGTCGCAGTTCCAATTGGAAGCGGTATTGTCTATACGATCGTTGAATTATGGTAGCGGCGCGAATCTCCTGAATTCGTTTCAATGTGGTGCTTTCCGTCTGAGTTTTTGCGCGCTTAGGAAAAGCGCTGACAAAATGATGCTCCATACGAGACTTCATTAGAGCAAACGCTACGGAGTCCTCTTCGTCAATGTCTCCTATAATCTTTCGTACTAAAGCTTGCATTACATCAAAACAGTGAATTCTATCACCTTGTTTGATGGGAATATTCAAATTAATGCACGCAAATTTGTTCGGCTGTGGGATTCTCAACGGTTGTTCGAGACCGTCCACAAAGTCTGACAATTGTGAATGAAGAATGTACTGAGAAGCGCTAGGATCATAGCGCTCCCACTGCACGTAAAACATTTCCAAATCATCATCCGTGATACCAACTTCGTCTTGTTGATGCGCTTGGCTTAAATTCTCCAAAATGATGGCTATGTACATGTTGATGATGATCAGAAATGTCGAGAGTATGAAAGTTAAAAAGTAAAGAATCGCCAGCCATGGGATCCCACAGTTGCCGTTTGGTTGTCCTAAGTAATCCTCGTCGCAGTCAGGTGGTTTTATCAACAGTGGTTCAAGCACATCATTCCAGCCTGCCGATGTAGAAAGCCTGAACAATAGCAACATACTACTGCCAAACGTCTCGAAATTCACTAAATCGTTCAGCGCACCAGTCTTCTTAACATAACCAAACGATGACATCCCTATAATAGCGTAAATGAACATTACAAGGAACAACAACGCTCCAATGTTAAACAGAGCCGGGAGAGAGATAACCAGTGCGAACAGAAGCCGGCGAATACCACGTGCACCTTTGTAGAATCGTAACAGCCTGCCAATTCTGAATACTCGAGCCACACGGAACAAGCTTGGCGTCACAATAAACCTGTAGTCAAGATACTCCAGGACGATACCTGCAAACAAACAGAAATATATATATGAAATAAACTGCCGCTCAAAGAATTAAAGAGAATTAATCTTCGCAGTTATGTGTTGCACCTAAATCAGTTTCAAAGAAAATCTGAAAAAAAGAGGCTTCAAATGGTCTTTGTGGTCTACTGAAAATAGGTTGTTCAAAACGTACAAGCCAAAAGCCACCAAAAATGACTGATTTTCGGTTTTGTTGGCATTAGACCCTTATTTAGACTGTTATTTTCAGGTCACGAGAGTTAAATTTTCGATATATTACAATACATACACCTTATTCGATGGTTTAACATATAATACGCGCGGATATTTTGCGAGTTGCGTACTATTTTTCCGAGCCCCGTAGGGGCGAGGAAAAATGTGAGCAATGAGCAAAATGGGGTGCGGGTATTATATGTTAAACTATCGAATAAGGGATTTATTATTCCATTGCAAAATTTCCCTGCTAAAACCAAGACACTACAGTGTATTACGTCTACAGTGTAATACGCTCTCTTATTATATGGCAAACTGGTCCACGATGAAAAGGAACATTCTGATTGGTTCCCTGAGCGGTCCGAATTTTGCAATACGGACCCCAAAGATGGACCGCTCACGAACTCATTTCGCCAAATTCCTTTTATGAAACATTGAACAAAAGAAAACTGTTTTCTATTAAGTAGAAACATTTTTCCTCATGTCTAGCGGACAATTTTGGTTAAACTTTTCGCAACGTGGCCTGAAAAATGCAAGAATATGCTTAGCTTTGGCGCGCGCGCGTTAGCCGAGAATGGTTGCATTAATTTCTCAGCAGATTTTTTAAAAAGCCATTATAATAAAAACTTTATTGAACTAGCTTGTTCGGTCCGTATTGGGAAATATTGGTCGAGTTCTTTTTTTGCAAGTTTATGGACCTCGCCTTCGGCTCGGTCCATAAACTTGCAAAAAAAGAACTCGACCAATATTTTCCCAATACGGACCGAACAAGCTAGTTCAATAACATCTATATATTGTGCGCGTTCTCTTGACCTTTTATGGTGAAATGACGTAATACTGAAATAATAATAATACAGTGGAATCCTGATTTCTCGAGCCTCCAAGGGAGACGAAAATTGGTTCCGCGAGAAATCGGGATTTCGAAATATCGGGGGCAAAATTACTGTGAAAAATCCAAGGGAAACGACTTTTGGTTCGGGGTTTTTGAGAAATCTGCAGCAATAGCACCTTTTGGCTCTATGAAAACATTACTTCAGCTTTTCGAGACTTTTCTAAGAGAAGGGAAGGGGAGGGGCTTATTTCAAATCTCAAATCAACTTACGTACATGAAATATATAAGTTGATGCGAACACTTGAAAGACATGACAAGTAATCTCTAAATAATAGGCTTCCTGTTTCAGGAGTTGACTTATGCTGTCTCTTGGGAAGAAGTGGGTTGGAGCTCATTAGGCTGAGAGAGGGGCGGAGACGGAAAAGGAAAGTTTAATGGAGTTTTTATGACAATAAGTGGTGGCATCAAGTATGTTCTCGAAATAGTTCCGCTCGCCTCGCTTCGTTAGTTTGCGCCGAGAGCTTCCATACATTTCAACTCTACAATGATATCGCGTGGAATATGAGGCAAACGTAATGAAACTTAAAGATAGTTACACGCTACGATTTGTCAGCCCAATTAGTTGGTACATTCAATACAGGCTAATTTACACCTCAAATCGTAGCGTGTAAAATACTCTGCAAGACAGCGGAGGAGGAAGAATGCATGCTCGACTGACTCTAAGTACACAAGTTTCCACTCGTAAATCACTTAACAAGCCATATTATCAAGAGCTAGTAGATTCGGGGACGGCATAATCATCGATCCTTGTCGTGTCTTCCGGAGCACAAGGCATAAGTTCCGGACGGTTGAGGGTTCTCCAAATTGATGACGTCATACTACGCACCAAATTATATTGTCACTTGATTCATGAACCGTGCGTCTGCATTTTTTCGATGACTTCATGATCATGATCATGACTTTTTGATCATGACTTCTCGCTGTGGTTTTGGATTCTTTTGAAAACCAGTGTCGTTGGTCAATGTAGAAAGATAAACGCCGCAAATATGCAGTTTCAAACTCTTCTGTCAGGTTAAGGCGGCACGTACCAGAAGCTGCGCATGCGCCATAGCTCGAGTGAAAGCCTGGGACGAGACTGAACGCACGAGTATTTTTTATTTTTTATTTTTTTGAGGGGGAGGGAGGGAATGTCGTTATAGCATAAGTCTGAAGAATATAATTCACTGTTCAAAATAATCGATAGAAAATGTAATATGAATATATGAGGTTAACAGGAGAAGTCATTCTCTTTCACCGCGGGACCAGTTAGTCTTATCATCGAGAGACTACAAACAGTTGCCGCGCGAGAACTGGAGACGAGGGCCTATATCATTTCATGCGCCTTCTAGCTACAGTTCAAGTTCACGTGGAAAAGGCCATTTGCACCGTATCTGGGCAATATTTGTAAGAGAAAACCTTACGTTTTACGTCATGTTTTACGTCATGCAGGGCCCCTATGAATACCAGCCTGTAGTTGCTGAATGGGCCACACTGGATAAATAGAGTTTCATCATCATCATTACGTTTATAATGCAGGAAAAGTCTTCAAAACGAACTGGCTTTGATGAAAATCGGTGCAAATTGTAGCGAGCGAATCAAACAAAATCGTTAAATCACTTAAGAGTATTTTTGTGTACAAGAGAACTATATTTAACATCTATTAACACTAAAAGCAAATTAATATTACAATTGCACGCAGTGAAAAGGTTTGAAGGACTTGAAGTGTTAAAAACAAGGTGCTTGAATGACAATGCACAAAATTGCGCTTCAATTACGTAAAAGACCTTTGATTACTTTCTATCTTGACAATATAAAAAACAAAACAAATAAAACCGGAATTTAACGTCATAATTTCCTTTTAGTGATAAATGTTGTACTTTCAAGTCTCGCCGCAACAGACAATATTAAGTGCTTTTAAAGCAATTAATTTTTTTTTAAAATGTAAAAACAATTCTTCATTTCTAGACACTAAATATGATTGTCGTAAATAGTTAAAACGCACTCAAAAATGATTTCAAGTGAAACGCCAGAGTCTGAGTGCTGTCTCTGGCAGAAATTCAATTTGAATACTGAAACTTAAGATAAACAGCAAAAAAACTGCATCAACTTTCTTTCCTTCTTACTAGGAAACACTAACGAAATTCTGACAATTGTCTTATACAGTAAAAACCCACGTATAAGAAACCCTATTTTTCCAAGACAAGCTGAAATGGATCTTATATATTGGATGTCTAGTGCGAAATCAAGAATTTAAAAATACGTCAGTCTTATTTTTGACAGGGTAGAACTTTCACTTATGTTTGGAACTACCATAGAGTTACTACCATACGCGGGTTTTTACTGTAGCTCGTCCATCACTGTTTTGCACCTAAACCTTACTCGCCGAGCTTTATTTACTTGAACTTTTTCAGAATCGCATATTTTAACCCTTTCACTCCCAAGAGTGCTAAGTTCAAAATTGAAGAAAAAAATCTTGAATGCAATTTTGCCAAATTGTCACAAACAATCAGCATCACTTGAAAGTACTGCTCAATAGCTTTCATTTGAATGGTCACACACTAGGGTTTCATTCACAGACTTAGTTCAAACGGGGTTTTGTCAAGGCGACCGTAAGTAGAGTTGTTCGCTTACGAGAGTGTCCGCTCAGAGAGTTTCGACTGTAGTTTCTTTATAGAACGTTGCTTGCACGTTTCAATTCGAGCAAGATAGAGTCAGGTCCAAACTAAGTCAGCAAGTGTATGTTGTACATAGAGTTTGCAGAACGTACGTTTGAAAGGTAAATCTCGTACCCAGATCCCACTCTGACACTGGTATACCGCATGGTTTAAGGAGCTATGTCATGATATTTTAAGTCATTTTTGCAAAGTGTAAAATCACCTTCAAGTTGAAGAAAGCCTCAAAATAATAGTTTACTAAGGTAGAAAAACACCAAAGAGATGATAATAAATCAAACAGGAACAAGGATGGCTGAAGATGGAGAAGATTAAGACGGATTGCGAATGGCGAACTTGAAAAAAATTGGCCAATTTTTTCAAGATGCGCCATCCGTGAAGTAGCTCCTTTAACCATCATGGCGGCTATTATGTCTCAGCCAATCTGAGCGTGTGTTCAGTTGTTACTATATTATTATGCTTACCCATGATGGATAGTATCACAATGGTAAAATCGAAGATATTCCACGGCTGCGTGAAATAATGTAGACGGAGGGCAACAATTCTGACCACAGCTTCCAGGGTAAATATGGCAGTGAATACGAGATTTATTGTATGTGATGACCCGAGAGAAGTCGGGTTCGCAGTTAAGGAATATAAAGTCCTTACATAAACCTGTCTATTAAAGAATTAAAGTGACACATGACCACTGTTCCACGTGTTTTTATAGAGCTAGTAAAACGTAAGTGGAGGTCTGGGGAACATGAAATGGTGTGGGAAAACAAGAGTATACAGCTGTTTCGAAAAAGGTGTCCTACGACAGAAGCGTAAAGCGTACGCAACAATGCCAAGAGGTATTATAGGTAGCAGTGGCGGATCCAGGGGAAGGGTCGGGGGGTTCGGAGCCCCCCATCAGACCTGAGGGATTTTTGCTTTCTCCATTATCCATAGCAAAACCATCTCCAGGATCAACAAAATGCACTTTTCAGAGCCTGAAATCTCAATTATTTTCTGGTGGAGGCCTCCAAACACCCCCTTCGCACCTTTTAATAATAACTCAGTACTGCCGTCTACTTCCAAAAATTCTCCTTCCTTCTACTTCACATTTTCGGGGAAAACCCTGGGGCTCCCCCCCCCCCCCCCCCCTCCCCCCTGTCAAAAATTCCTGGATCCGCCCCTGGGTAGTGGCAGTAGTGCTTGATTCACGGTGTTTCAGCGCGATGGCAGGAGAAACCATCAATATATGTTTGCGCATATTAGAAGAAAACAACAAAAGTAGGTTCGACGTGTAGTCTGTAAAAGGCCTTTATTACAATTTATTGATTACAGCCGAAGCTCCCGTAAGCGGACACCCTCGGGAAGGAGAAAAAGTGTCCGCAACTGGAGCTGGTCGCTTACGGGAATGTGCAAACACAGAGTTTGTATGAGCTAGAGTTCAAACGGGGTTTTGTCAAAGCGGCCGTAAGTAGAGCTGTCCGCTTACGAGTGTGTCCACTCAGAGAGCTTTGACTGTATATCCCATAGTACATTTCGGCATTGGTGCGTACGCTTTTACGCTTCGTTTGGACAACCTTTCTTAAAACGGATGTATATAGGACTAGGAGGGTGGTTACATAGTTTTTTTCAATTTCTCCCAAACTTTAATCAGTGTATCTAACTTTGCAGCCCTGTAAAAAGGATATTGAGTGTGAAGGTGACTTCCACGCTTTGCTCGTGATGTTGAATCATCATAACCAGCATGTTGAGGCAGATCATTGCCATTATTAATGTCTCAAACTTTGAGCTGTGAATCATGTCAAACAACCGAGCTTGCCACCTCACCTGAAACACAAACCAAATGCACTCAAATCAGCTTGCATATGTCGAGTAACAATTGAAAATATATTGTTTTTTCACTCCCAGAGTCAAACTTCATCCATTAAATGTGTGGTGCTAACTTTTGACTCTTTGGATGAAACCCTATGCTGTACAAGGTGATTCAACTTTTAAGTCTGTTGATGAAACCGTAGTGTGTGACTATTCAAATGAAAGCTATTGAGCAGTACTTTCATGTGGTACTGTTTATTATGCTGTACAAGGTGGTTCTAACTTTTCAGTCTGTGGATGAAACCCTAGTGTGTGACCATTCAAATGAAAGCTATTGAACAGTACTTTCATGTGGTACTGTTTATTATATTGTACAAGGTGGTTCTAGCTGCATGTAAGTCTGTGGATGAAACCCCAGTGTGTGACCATTCAAATGAAAGCTATCGCGAGCAGTACTTTCTTGTGACACTGTTTATTATGCTGTACAATTAACAAGGTGGTTCTAACTTTTGAGTCTGTAAATAAAACCCTAGTGTGTGACCATTCAAATAAAAGCTATTGAGCAGTACTTTCAAGTGGTACTGTTTGTTTTTGACAATTTTGCAAAATGAAATTCACGATTTTTCCGGCTCAATTAACAAGGTGGTTCTAACTACTTGCATGGTACTCACTTGAGGCCTACTGATCATTTTCTTTGGTTTCTTATTGGCAGCTTTTTTCAGAGTAGTAAACCACGCCTTCTGAGATGGCGTCAGGAAAATATCCAGTGCTCCACTGTCCTCGTACTGCAGAAATAAGTTCACAAATAAGTTTACAAGGTGAAGCATATGTGTGAATTTTCTCTCTATCACCATTTTCGACTGAGTGGCCACGGGTACACGAAAAAATAATGTGAACATCTTCTACCTCTTGGAGTCTTCACCGCTAGGCGACACTAAGGCTATGTTCACACTTGATGCCGTAGCACTATTGCCAGGGTACCGGCTCAAAATGGTGCTACAGTGCATGGGCCCGAATTCTGGCGTGGGTATACTTGGGAAAAAAAAAAGGTGTGTTCACATTAGTGCCCAACGAGAATCGTACTCGAGCACCGTGCTCGGCCGGGCACCAAGTGTGAACATAGCCTACGTACTAGAACCCGGTAGATTCAGTTAAAAACGAGGCATAGGCTAACTAATTCTATGTTCACACTTGGTGTCCGAGCACTAGTGCCTAGGCCCCGGCACAAAATGGGGCTGTGTTCACACACTGATTACCCAAGATATCGACATGTTTGCCGTGCCCGAGTACAAGGTCCTGGCGTGGGTACTTGAAAAAAGGTGTGTTCACATTAGTGCCGAGCGAGAATCAAGTGTGAACATAGCCCTAAGCCTTTATCTGCAGGAAAATAAAATTTCAAAGTGCAGACGATGCGAAGAGAGATAAACAGATTTTTACGTCTTTCGGTATTGTTTTTTGATGCCGTTTACCTATGATGTATATATACGTGTGTTTTAACTTGATTCAGGTTGGTCGTTTTCGTCCATAGCTTGTTTTAGCAATCAAACAATACGCACTGAACAGCATAGCAGATTAAAACCGGTTTTTACCTGTTTCTTCAGTCGATTGAAGTTATCAATGATGACTCCAATAAACAGGTTCAAGGTGAAGAAAGAACCAACAATTATGAACACAACAAAATAAAAGTATGGAATAAAACTGTGTTGGCTCTCCGGCTGATCGTCAACCTGAACGAGAGAGAAAATCAACATAAAAATATATGTTAACTCAAATAAATTTCTTATACCGTAAATCTTCTATCAAGCTCCCCCTCTCTCTCTCTCAAATAAGCCCCCCCCCCCCTCTAATAAGCCCCCTTTTTTGAAGGAAGAAATTTATTAAGCCACCCCCCCCCCCCCCCCCCCCCCTCTCTTTTAAGCTTTGTTTCAGTTACACTTCAAGTGACGTCTCGCACGTACATTTCTAAAACAAGAGATCCGCAAGACACGCTAGCCAAGCGTTTTATTTCTATGTTGTGTGGTCCTCTGCATTCAATAGTTTTCAATTTAGCATGGCTTACCCCTCTGGCGTCAACTGCATCTTTCATGATCTCCATCCATCCTTCAAACGTCGCCTAAACAAACAACACAACACACAGTAAGTCAACTTGAGGATGGCGGGAAAGCTCGGAGGGATTGGTGATCCTTGGGTAAATAGCTCGGGGGCTGGGTTGTCTGTACAGTCAACCCTCTCAAAGCGGACACCACTGTAAGACAGACACCTCTCTAAGGCGGACATGGTAGGCTGGTCCCGGCCGAATGTCACTTGTTTGTCTGTAACTAAACTCTCTTTGAGGCGGAAACCTCTCTAAGGCGGACAGCGGACACTATTTTCGCAAAATTCTGGTACAAAATACCTCTCAAGGCGGACACTAGAAGTGCATTTTTTTGCACAATCAATAGATTATAGGCCGGATATTAATTCAAATTGACCTACTGGTGGACTTACCGTTCACTTTGCATGAATCAAACTGTAAAATAGTTTACTGATCAGCTTTGAAAGGGACTGTAAATAATTATGCAATTCGTTCCAGTTCTGACGTCACGGGTTTCTATAGAGTCAAGTTGCATTAACTCTTTATAAGGCGGACACCTCTCTAAGACGGACAGTTGGTGCCGGTCCCGATGGTGTCCGTCTTAGAGAGAGTTGACTGTACATCCATAAATACAATTCAAGATGTAAGCTTGACGAAAAAAATAAAAATAATTAAACTCACCACTTGAAAAAGAGCGATAAAACCATTACCAGCGTTGTCAAAGTTGATATTAGAATTAATCCACCGATATCCCAGCCTGTCACAATCCGATCTGTTTTGTATAATGCTGATAGGCAGACGCTCTCCTTTGTTGTCGATGCATTTATAAAATTTCCCGCCAAAAAACTGAACTCCGACGATGCTGAAGATGAGCCAGAATACCATGCACACTAACAACACATTCCCTATTCCTGGGATGGCAAACAGTAACGAGTTCACCACAACCTATGAAGAAACAGTTGAACGTCACAAATTTGCAAATTATTTTTATCAAGCCTCAAAATCCCATCATTAGATAAAGATTGCTGCTGTATGATCATCCAAAAAATTTCAGCTTGTTAGCACGAATAGAACAGAAGATATAGAGGTTCAAAGTTTGGTACCGTCCCATACAAACCTCTCTAATTTTGCGCCGGTTCTAAACGGACGGAACAGACGTAAAATTAGAAGAGTTTGTATAGAGAAATTAAAACCTGAAGTGCCCACATCTCGGCCACAAATTGTAATGGAGAACTAATTTATTTTTGGGATGCTTCTTTTCATATTTTTCCCCGCAAATTTAATTTTTGTGAGTCATATTACTCTAGTACTCTATTGTTCAGAAAATTAAAAGCGCTTGGTTTGTTCAAGGATTGTTTACCCCAAGGATTGTCATACCCTCCCCCGGGGATTGTTTACTTTCATACCCTTCCCCCAGGGATTGTTTACCTTCATACCATCCCAGCGTGAAATGGCTCTCAGAGGTCTGAGCGCCCGCAATGTGCGAAGGGAACGAAATGAGGCCAGGCTACTGTCGTTATCTGTGGCTTGATTTTTCACGCTGGCGAGGGTAATCTGCAAGGAAAGTCAAATTCATAATTATTATAAAAATTATCATAATTATCACTAGTGATTCGTAATAATTATTACCACAAGTTGATTCAGTCCGTATTCAGTCATTGTGCCGAGTTACTGATCCATTACAATTTATTCACATTCTCGTCCCCAGAGGCCACGATCCTTTTGGTCAACACCAAGAATCGAGATGCTGACCAAAAGGATCGTGGCCTCTGGGGACGAGAATGGTTTATTCATCGAATGACAGACCAGTTTATTCTCATTTTATATTGATTTGGATCATAATGATAAAAAAGGTTATTGACAGAACACTACTTGACCTGTTTTTATATTTTCCTGAATCATTTATTTTATAGAAGACAAATGGGTTCAAGTTTTTTAATTTTATTTTAGCACAAGTTAGAGAGGGAAAAGCTATAAAGAACAAGACACGTAACCGTAAACTTATAGTTGTCATGTACTTGAAATAGGCATTTTAGGGCCGTGGTTTAAAAGACTGATTTAATGAGGTCTAAATCTACTTATAAGCAGGTCAGTCTTAGTAGCTAGTCGTTTTTTAGTCTGTGTTACACACCTTCTAAACAAGGTTTACTGTAAATGACGTTAACACATTTAGGTTGGCCAGTTTAAAGTCGGGTTAAGCCACAATTTTGTTAAACCCTGAATAAACCTTGTTTAAATATTCGGCCCACAGTTATTATAGTTGTCACGTACTCGAAATAGGCATTTAATACTTTAAATACTTTAATAAATACTCTTAAAGGAGAAGGTCACTCCAGAAAGCGCATTTTTTGACTCACTACCATTAAAAAGTAAATATGAAGATTAATTACTGACCGTAGTTTGAAGTTCCAAAGAGCCTCATAACCTCACGAAATTGACCTTCAAAGTGTTGAAAAATTCGACTTCGGCCGCCGCCATTTTGAAGACTATTCAGCAGCCTGTCCGCATAATCGTGACGTCATTCCGTGCAACCTGAATTGGCGGGAAGCGCTGTGAGAGTTTAACTAGCCATTTCTTGGCAAAATCTTTTCAATTAACGGCAAACGATGAAATGTAATTCCTCTTCCATCCCTTTGTGACCTGTTACGACAGTTTGGAGCTGCTCGCAGCGCTTCCCGCCAATTCAGGTTGCACGGAATGACGTCACGATTATGCGGCCAGGTTGCTGAGCAGTCTTCAAAATGGCGGCGGTCGTAGTCGAATTTTTTAACACTTTGAAGGGAAATTTCGCGAGGTTATGAGGATCTTTGGAACTTCAAACTACGGTCAGTAATTAATCTTCATATTAACTTCTTAATGGTAGTGAGAAAAAAATGCGCTTTCTGGAGTGACCTTCTCCTTTAAGACATTTTTACACATATACTGCCTAGAAGGACTACAACACACTGATTTGCAATTGTGAGTCACTTTGTCCCATGATCAAAATGTTTATTCTTCTTACCAGCTGCGATACATTTCTTTTAATGTCAGCTCTGAGAATTTCGTGGTACATCAAGACAATATTGTATTCCCAGCTGATAGAGTGGTAAAGTGTGACGTCACAAATTTTCAAATTATTTTTATCAAGCCTCAAAATCCCATCATTAGATAAAGATTGCTGCTGTATGATCAGCCACACAATTTCAACTTGTTAGCACGAATAGAAACAGAAGATATAGAGGTTCAAAATTTGGTACCCTCCCATACAAACCTGTCTAATTTTGCGCTGGTTCTATAAACGATCTAAACTGAAGGAACCGACGCAAAATTAGAAGGGTTTGTAAGAAGAAATTAAAACCTGAAGTGCCCACATCTCGGCCACAAATTGCAAAGGAGAGCTAATTTTTGGCAAGTGGATGTTTTTTGGCATGCTTCCACCGAATAGCTGATCAAAATTCAAAATTTTGCAAATTCAATTTTTGTGACGTCATACTTTAGTACTCTATTATCATCTTTATTTTTATCACCTGTGTACTTGGCAATGTATTGATATTATAAGGATAAATTAGATGTTAATAATAATGGGTTAAAGAAAATTTAATGAATATTTAACAGCATCAGTTTATGATTATTTGACATTCTTACAGAGTTTAGTTCTTCAATAGATTCAACAGCCGTGAGAATCGATATCTGAAAATAAAGAATGTTAATGAATGACAGCTGTCAGTTTAAGGGCTTTGTTCACACGATTTTAAAACAAAGAACAAATACGTCACTTGTGAAAAGCGTAAAACGTTTCCACATAAATATAGCCCCGATTAAACGGTCCCAACATTTGTCTCAACATTCTCTCAACATTTGTTGAGAGCCGATGTTGAGGCCGTTTGACATGACACTCCCTTTGTCTCAACATCTTCTCAATATTTCATCATTTTGAAGAATAGAAGATATAGTACAGATGTAACCCTGATATAACGAACATTCATACATTTTTCCAGTAAAGAAATCAACTGTTACGTATTTAATGAACCAAACTGTTGGCATTACGTCTTATCGCGTCTGCACTTCTTTATAGTTTCGAGTTGCCTTTTGCCTCTGTTTCAAAACGAGTCCAAACATATGAAAAAATGAGTTTGATTTGCATTGGAATGAACCTGTGAGTAAAATCATTTTCATATGAAAGGTTTCGCACCAGGACTCGTTTTGAAACAGAGGTAAAGGGAACTCGAAAATGGACTATTTTAAAACAATGTACTTACAGCAACGATAACCACGTCCAAACAGTTCCACGCATTCTTGAAGTATGTAACAAAACCCAAGCCGATTATTTTAAGGAGAAACTCCAGAGTAAACACCACTGCAAACACGATGTTTAGATAATCTAAAACTTTCTTTAGTGTTGGGCGGTTACTAAGATGAACATCCTCAAAAACCTGAAAAGGTAAAGACAACAGCTCTTTATCTTTTAACATCTTGGTACATTTATTAGATGTCCTCTGCAAAACAACAACGTGAAAGTCACGTGCACAACAAACGCAAATTAAGCAATGAACCAATCAGAATTCGCCGTTAAGCAATGCGACCGGCGCCAAGCGCGGGAAAGCCGTGTAACCCAATTCACGATTGATTTCTGATTGGTCGACGAAACGGTATGTTTTGCTCTGGTTGGTCAGAGTACTTGCACGATTTTTTTTAACCAATCAGAGCCGTTCAACAAACGCAAAACGAAAAAAACAAAACATAACTGCTTTCAACAGTCAACAGAAAACCGTTCTGTAAGCTCTTCTATTGACGATCGGATACATTACTACAAGCAAATGTCGCAAGTGGCTTACCGTAAAAGCTCTGTTAAGCCCCCGGGGGGCTTATTTAATTTCAGGCCTCAAGAAAGGGGGGGGGGGAGGCTTAATAGAGAGGCGGGGGGCTTATTACAAAATCTGACTTCCAAAGGGGGGGCTTAATAGAGAGGGGGGCTAAATAGAGCTTTTACAGTAGTTCCCAGTGAGATCAGGGAGTCGCTGCCATAGCAACTTACCAGCGTGACGCTACTAGCCACAATAATCACGAGAATCGCCCAATCAAAATACCGGTGCTCAACCAGCTTCTTCATCTTATGGCGCATGTTCCTCCAAGCACGATAACCGCTGGATTCCTTCCACATAGCAATGCAGTTACACGTGCAGCGTTTCATCCAGCACGGGCAGCACTCATGCACCTCTGTCATAGCGGGATCGTGCGTGGGATCGCCCGAGCGGTCCATCTGGACACTTTCCCGCGGGCTGGAGAATATTGCCGACGAACGAGCCAAGCTAAGCACGGTGCTGGAGGTTGCAGAGTCTTTATTTGCTGCTTCGATTGCGATGGAAAGCTGAAGAAATGACATAGAGCGGATTAGTTAGGAGGATTTACAGTCGGAGGAAACAAGTGCCGCTTTTAGTAAATCTTCGTTGAGCAATCGAAAAGTTTCCGATTCTTATTATCCAATCAAAAACTACAAAAACCTACGCACAAGCATGAGAAGAACGAACACACTTGTTCTTCTCATGTTGTCCGGAGTCACCGCGGTATAAGCATAAGCATAAGCATAAGCAAGCACAAGAAAAACAAACTTGTTCGTTCTTCTCGTGCTTATGCTTATGCCGCGGTGGACCAACATAAGAAGAACAAGTGTGTTCGTTCTTCTTATGTTTGTACTTATGTTTATGCTTATGTCGCTATTGTCCTCGCTAGCATATGCTTATGTTTATCCTTAGTGAAACCCAATGCAAACTTAAATTGTAAAGCGCCATTGGACATTTCTAGACACTAAATGCTATCATGTCACTGACGTCTTACCCTTTTGACGGTGTCTCTGTTGAGTTTTCCTTTCTTTTGGAAAGCTGTTACCGCGTTCATTAGCGCCGGTGAAGAACCGTTAAGAACATCTGTTATGAGATAATAAAGAAAGTATAAAGGGAATTTTAATTGATTTGTTAAAATAACTGAAGTTTTAAATACGGTCGAAGCTCCCGTAGGTGGACACCCTCGGGAATCAGAAAAAGTGTCCGCAACTGGAGCTGGCTGCTTACGAGAATGTGTAAATACAGAGTTTGCATGAGCTACAGTTCAAACAGGGTTGTGTCAAGGCGGCCGTAAGTAGAGCTGTTCGCTTACGAGAGTGTCCGCTCAGAGAACTTCAACTGTTCAAGATAAATAATAAACAGAATCACCTTTGCTGTCTGAACTTTTCACTGATTCGGATCCGTCATCCGCGGGAGTCTGGGACCCAAGTGAAGGCTTCACCTGTGTTCGGCGCGGTATCATACTGTTAAGACGCAGAACTTTACTGAGTCGCTGGACCCCCTGATAAAACTTGCTTGGCCGGCTCTCCCCTTTTCTCTCTGCTTCATCTTGCATGGACTCGCGCGCAAAGGCGTTAAGCAGTAACGCAAGAAACAGATTCAAAACCTAAGATGGATAAAAGAAAAAGGATTTTAACAGTCCTTGGAAAACACACTAAGTTTCTGGATTACAGATATATATGAGCATTCCCCCATACATGGGTCTCTTCCAATGATAATTTTTTGAAATCTATTTTTAACTTTCAGTCCATAGCTGAGCTATTTTAAGAGCGCTGCCTGATTGATCAGTTCGAGTAACGTGATGTCGGAACCTCGATCAGAAGGAAATAAAAATAACTTTCACATCATGGCGCAAAACTATTAATAGATTTCAAAAAATTATCATGGGGCACGGAGAATCCTTCTCTTAGATCATCCTCTTTTGACTCAAGCTAATTACCTCAAATGGCCGTACTTTTATAACAAAAACAATTCCAAGGACAAATCTGTCACGTGACTCACCAGAAAGTTTCCAATGACTAAAGCTGTGAGAAAAAACAGGAAGGAGACAGGACTTGTCGCCCGCATGCTGTCGTACAGCGGTTCAATCCATTCTCCACACAGTACTCTGAATATCATCATGCACGATTGACCAAAATCATTGAAATTCCAGCGAGGAATGTCACCATCGAATTTGTCTTTGGTGTAGGCACTGAAATAAAAGAAAACAAATGTTTTTAGTTTATTCGTTGAACTTGAGCGGTTTTCGTAAAAACAAAAAAATTACAATGGCCAATCACAACAAACGTAAACAACACAATGAACCAATGAAAACTCGAAGCAAATACACGTGACCAGTGCCAAGCGCGGGAAAATTCGCGTGACCAAGTCGCCATTGGTTTTAGTTTTGCATCTCATTGGTTGAGAAGGTGGCGCGAATTTTTTAAACAAATCACAGAGCGTAGTAAAGCAAAACCATAGCAATTGCGGATTACTTTCGAAACTCAATTGAAAACTGCTCTATTAACTTAAAAACAAATTTCCTCAGATTACCTTCCAAAGAGCTGCATTCCGACCACTGCCAACATGTAAACAATGATCCCAAGAACCAAGGTGAGGTTACCAAGCTGACCGATGCTGCTTGCTATTGTTCTCAGTAGCATGTTCATTGTCTGCCATGACTGTGCTAGTTTGAAAACACGTAGCTGAAATAAAAATGTCAAGAATGGATACATTTGATATCGAGCAGAGAGGGGAGAAGTGAGAGGAAACCCTGGGAACGACTCAGTCTAAGTTAAGCTAAAATTATCGTGTTTTTAAAGGCAGTATTTTAGAAGAAAAGGCACGAAACAAGACGAGAAATGGAAAACATTTTATCTTCATTTCTCTCCGCCCAATGGGCCATTTCCGAGTTGCCTTTTGCCTCTGTTTCAAAACGAGTCCTGGTGCACAACCTTTCATATGGAAATGAGTTTTACTTGCAAGACAATGACCGTGCAATTAAAACTCATTTCCATATGAAAGGTTGTGCACTTGG
Organism: Desmophyllum pertusum; assembly: GCA_029204205.1. Classification (NCBI taxonomy): domain Eukaryota; kingdom Metazoa; phylum Cnidaria; class Anthozoa; order Scleractinia; family Caryophylliidae; genus Desmophyllum; species Desmophyllum pertusum. The sequence continues at coordinate 214,731 of MU825450.1, read as the reverse complement.
ACTCGTTTTGAAACAGAGGCAAAAGGCAACTCGGAAATGGCCTATTCGGCCCCAAGAGAGGATGATCTGGCCCTAAGTCAGTTACTTTGTATCACGTGAACAAACTGCGGGCGAGGACTATCAGTTGCCGGCCCGACCGCCATCTTGGAGTTGAACCGACTCTCGTGATCGTTAATGGTACCACTCACTGATATTAATGCGACAAATAGTCACCTGGGTATAGTATCATGTACATAACGAGAGAGACGAGACTTGTTATAGTTAACCGTACCGCATTCTCTGTTGGGCGACAAAAAACAGATACAGCAAAGCTACACTACCGAGCACTTACCAGTCGGAATGTCCTAAGAACACTGAGTCCTGCGCCATTACCAACTTTAGCCAGCTCAAGGATGAGGTCTACAATGCTTATTACCACAATGAAGCCATCAAATATATTCCATCGACTCTTCACGTAACCGCGAGGACCAAAAGAAATCAACTTCAACACCATCTCCAGTAGAAACACGCATGTGAAAACCTAACAACAGTTGATGGAGCAGTTTTCAATTGAGTGTTGTAAAACCAAAACCAAAACCATTACAATGGCCAATCACAACAAACGTAAACAAAACAATGAACCAATGAAAACTCGAAGCAAATACACGTAACCGGCGCCAAGCGCGGGAAAACGCGTGTGACCAAGTCGCGATTGGTTTTGGTTTTGCATCTGATTGGTTGAGAAGGTGGCGCGAGTTTTTTTAACCAATCACAGAACGTAGTAAAGCAAAACCAAAGCAATTCTGGATGACTTTCGACCCTCGATTGAAAACCGCTCTATGAAAACTAAACAAGCTCACCGCAAAACAAATATGAATACGTTGTCTATTTAACAATTAGATTATGAGCTCGAGATTTCTATGATGCGATAGTTCAGTGAGGCCGCAGTCCGAACCAACTATTACTCATAGAAATTGAGAGCGAATAATCTAAGACATCTAATTGTTTTAGTAAAAATTATAATAAAACGAATTGAATTGTCTGGTAATAACTCTAACTCTGAAACTTCGGAGAAACGAGAAGAAACCGCCATTTTGTAGACGACCTCCAGCCACTCGTATACTAATGCATTGATAGTATACGTGTAGCTCAGCCAATTAGATTGCCGCATTTGCATACTAGTAGATTTTTACTAATACACTACATTGTACCTACCATATTTCCGACATCCAAGGCCATTCTAAATTTCTCGTTCATTCCTTGATACTCCAAAGTTAAAAACACAGTGTTTAAAAGAATACAAAACGTTATGAACATATCAAACAAAGGGTCCATCGTCAGCTTAGAAATGAGTTTCCGAATATGTTTCCGCCTGGACAACTCCTCTTTCCGATGTTTAGCGTCTTTTCCGTGGGGTTCCCATCTCACTGACCCCCGGGGACTCCCCACGGGTGATGCCACCAGGGATATCCCAGGGAATTTCACTTTTTTAACTCCGTTACACTCATCTCCATTCACAGAGCTAGTATCAATGTCTGATGTCTCTTGTTCACTTATGACACCCAACGTTCTTGTTGTCCATGATGACTTCTTCACTTCTAAATATTTCGCATTTGAATTTCCATCAGTCTCTGAATTAAAATCATTGGGTAACGAAGCACTACGAGGTTGATACCGACCGGGTGTAGAAACTGCGGGTGTTAGCCGTATATGGATGTCTTTTCCATTTGATGTTTTCTCGCCGGGCTCGTTTTCATTTTTATCCGTGACAGTAGAATGCTCCGGCGTTACAGTCTTCATTTCCATCACGTGAGAGCCACATGGAGAGTAACGCAAGCTCGTGTGACTACCTTCAGGTTCATTTGCATTCTTCGCTTCGTGAAGTTTTGAGCCCGCGGAGCTTTTAAAACAAGGAAGACAAAGTGAAAGCTTGCATTTTGTTACCAAAGCTTCAGGTTTTGATTTGCCGTTTTCAGCAAGAAGTTTTGGCACCGCACGCCCGTGAAATGAATACGACGACACGACAGCTTTGAGTTCTTCGTAATTTTTATCCTGGAAATAAAAGACAAGCGTGAATTAGATGTAAGGTTAAATAAGGAAAGTCTGCCTACAAGCCTAGTGGCTTATCGGGCCGGCGCTTAACACCGGATTCCATGGCATGAAGGGACTAAGAATTCTACTCCCCCTGGGTGGGATGCTAGTCCATCGTAGTCTTTCAGACCCTCCCGCCCCAGACTCTCGCGGCTGTGCCGCTCGCTGTCGCGGCTTCGCCGCTTACGAATTTTGCCTTCGCGCGCCAACAAGACCGCCAGCTACGCAGGCTAAGTCCATCGCAGGTCACCTACCAAAATTTTTTAGGTTGCCATGACAATTATCTGATACCCATTTTAAGTGTCTTGCCCAAGAACACAACACAATGACCCAGGCCAGTGCTCGAGCCCGGACCGCTCGATCCGGGGTCCAACGCGTTAACTATTAGGCCACCGCGTCTTCAATAGATGAAAGGTAGCTGTATAAAATATCTTCTTGGCACATCGACTTATTTACTAGCCTTTACAATATCGTAGTCCGTCTAAACAAGGAAACAATGCTGCAGAAAAAAATGTTGTCCTGTTAAGCCGCGTCCAAAAACTCCCCGCCCTTCTCGGTGTTTGGAAATGTGATGAAACACTGTCTCGGGTGTTTGATATATTACTTACCCTTTCTTGCATGGCCACCACTTCCTGTTGATATGAGACCGCCACTACAGCAAGCACCAGATTAATGAGATAGAACGAACCAAAGAACACCACGAACATGAAATAAAACACGTACCAAGAACCCATAGACGAAAGAACCTGAATGATGGGAGTAAATAGGAAAAAAATTGTCGCAACATACGTAATATTTTGCAATATAAAAAGCAGAAAGAAGCGGGAACCAAACAGTAGGGGCGGAAACCCGGAGTGGTGGCGGGTGGCCCCCTGAAGGGCCGAAACTTTTTCTCGTCTTCACCTAAATTTGAAAACTTTTTGGGCCCCCACCTTATAAACAGGTCTGGATCCGCCACTGAGTACAAGGTACGGGAAGTGGGAAGGTCAGACCCCCTGTCAATCCCACCCCCCCTCCCCCCCCCCTCTTCTTATCGTGCCATAAAAAAGACGAAATGTTCAAGCAGGCAACCGTGGACAACAATCCTGCTGCTGTACGTTGGATCAAACTAGTGATCTACTCGGCTAACAAGTGAAAATATACTGTAGAAGTAGAGACCGATACAACGTAAATTGTTGAAGTTTTAAGTACTACCTTCAAACTGAAGAAAGCCTCAAAATAATATATTACTAAGGTAGAAAAACACCAAAGAGGTGATACTAAACCAAACGGGAACAAGGATGGTTGAGGATGAAGAAGATTAAGACGGATTGCGAATGACGAACTTGACAAAATTGGCCAAAAAGACGCGCCATCCGTGACGTAGCTCCTTTAAGGCAATACTCACATAGTTAAAGACGTTTTTCCCAAAAGTCCATTGTAATAAGTTGAAAAGCAGTTACTAAAGACCAAGCGAAGTTGTCAAAGTTAGTGTAGTCATAGTTTGGGTTATCACCGACAGACAAACATGTGTAGTTCACAGGACAGGGACTGAAATTATAAGAAAGAAAACACCACGTCAATATAGAGCGGTTTTCAATTGAGTGTTGAGAGAAATCGCTAAATTGGTTTAGTTTTGCCTTACTACGCTCTGCGATTGGTTTAAAAAAACTCGCGCCACTTATATACTCAACCAATCAGCACTTTGCACGAGTTCTTTTTTTAACCAACCAGAGCTCGTTAAGCGTAAAACCAAAACATAATTAATTTCCGCAATCAATTGAGATGGATAAAAAAGTTTTTGTTCTTACCCTGCAGTTGAAGCATTTCCACAAACCACTGGCTTCCCATTGCTACTTTTTAAGCCAGACACCTATAAAATAATAAGAAGAAATGAAGTTTTTTAAGCCAATATCCTTCCTATTCACGAGTACACTAATACAATGTGTGGTACTCTGTAGCACATACAGTAGCCTGCAGTGCAGGCGGTTTGTGAGCGAGCGATGGTTTATCTCGTTTAGTGGAACGTCTACTTTGGAACAACTCCTTAAAGGGGACACAAACTTTTGTGCCGGCAAAATTACAGCGAGGAGCCCAAAAATGTGACTCTCGCGCGCGCGTACTATCCAATCAAAACACGAGGATAGCTATCTTCGGTCTCTGATTGGATAGTCCGCACGCACTTTACTACCTCTATTAAAGGGTACACTTCCACTTGTCCCGAGGGTGTCCCCTTAATGGGGGTTTCACTGTAGCTGATATTGACGAGATGTTTCAACAATGTTTGAAATTATTTTAAGTCATCGGAAATTATTACAGTCAACTCTCTCTAAGACGGACACCATCGGTACCGGCACCAACCGACTTATAGAGAGATTAGATGCAGTAAAATGACTGAAAAACTGCGCGCAGGGATCAACGCCAGGTGTCCGTCTTATAAAGGTGTCCATCTTGTAGAGGTGTCCATCTTATAGAGGTGTCCGTCATATAGAGGTGTCCGTCTTTTAGAGGTGTCCGTCACGTTACCAATTACTGTAAAAAGCCTATTCCATCTCGATTGTGATTGACAGGTGTCACTTACTCTGATTGGATATATATTTGTCGTATCCAATCGATCCATGCGGCGGCGGTGAGGCGATGCATTTATTTCTCAGCTGACCAACAAAAAGCTGCATTCCAACCAAGGCGAAGATGCACAAGAAAAACAATGTGAGAATCAACACATCAGATAACATGGTCATTGACTTGAGCAGTGCATTCACCATCGTTTTCAAACCTGTTAAAGAAAGTAAGAGAGTTCGTTCAGGCGAGCGTCATGATTTCCCACCGAATTCTAAGAACTAACATTAGAGCAGTTTTCAATTGAGTGTCGAAAGTAATCCAGAATTGCTTTGGTTTTGCTTCATTACGCTTTGTGATTGGTTTAGAAAACTCGCGCCACTTTCTTAACCAATCAGATGCAAAACCAAAACCAATCGTGATTTGGTCGCACGCGTTTTCCCGCGCTTGGCGCCGGTCACGTGTATTTGCTTTGAGTTCTGATTGGTTTATTGCGTTTTAAGCAATGGATGGAAATCAGTAATGATAATTAATATATTGAGCTTCTGAGTGAAAGTATCAAGATTACTGAACAATATAAAATGCTGAGTCAAACGACTGCGGATATTCTGTTGTACAAACATGGTAAGGTAAAAAGGTAAACCGGAGCTTATCCCGGTTTGTGTAGCATGAAGCCGACCAGGAGTATTTCTACTCCCCCTAGATGGGATGCTAGTCCATCGCAGGTTAACCCCAGCATTTTGTCGCCGGTACCCATTTATACTCCTGGGTGGAGAGAGGCACTGTGAGAGTGTCTTGCCCAAGAACACAACACAGACTCCGGCCATGGCTCGAATCCGGACCGCTCGATCCAGAGTCCAACGCGCTAACCATTAGGCACCGTGTCTCCCACAAACATAAGGTAATAATTTATTCCTCAGTGCATTTGGCGCATTTAAAAAACTACCCATTTAAAAAGTTTGCAATGTTCTGGTTGATCTCTATAGTGTAGTCATTTTGGGTTATGAAGGATTACCCATAAAATATCTTTAACATACCCAGACCTGAAATGCGACCTCGTTCCGTTCTCACCTTCAACTGTTGAAATAGTTCTAAGAGCTCGAAGAACTCTGAACGTTCTAATGCCGGACAGGTTGTAGACATTAGGTAGAAGAGTAATATACCTGTTTAGGAGGGAAAAAGGAAAGATGAAATCAGTGATCAGAGACAGCAGTAGATCCTTACTCACGAACTGGTACGGTCTGTCAAAGTAGCCTTACGATCCGTACAGACCGCGAAAGCGTTACAGTCGGGGGAACAAGTACCAGTTGATGACGAAATCCCGCCTTCGAGATGGGACTGAGCCCGCGGTGTTTCTCCAGGAAGTTGCTAAGCAACATGACGTATTTGCTGGTGCAATTGCTTTCGGAGTACTCGTGAGTGCTCGTGCTAGTTTTTGATTGGATAAAATGATTCGGAAACTCTTCTTGTTCCCCCGACTGGTTAGTCAGTCCGTGCACGGTCCGTATACGGACTGACTCTCGCTTTTAAGGTCCGTACGGCCGCAAAGTTAGATGCGTCACTCCATAGTTAACTCAAGTTTGAACTGATTGAAAATCAGTGAACACTTGTGTAAGACAAAGTTTTCTTTGTCAAATAGTAAGTAAATAAAAGTCCACTCGTGCGAAACTTTCTATTGTGTTTTAAAAGAAAAGATAGTATATACTAAATATCGGTGCTTATATATTTAGATAAGCCACTCCCCCTCACGAGAAACGTGAAAAAATAAGCGAAATATTCAAGCAAGCAACCGTGGACGACAATCCTGCTGGTGTACGTTGGATCAAACTAGTGATCTAATCGGCTTAACAGACCGACACAACGTGGATTTTTGAAGCATAGAGTACTATATTTTGGCTGGCCAAACCAGCCTTCTTCAGGTATAAATAAAAAATATAAAATACGCCCCTTCTCCCTCCTCCCCGTCCAAACAACATCACGGTTCAGTTTACTAAAACAGCAATGTGAAAAAACTTACCCCAAAATTACAACAACAAAATCTAGCCAGTTCCATGGATCTCTGAGATAGGCAAATTTGTGCATACAAAATCCTTTAGCTATAATCTTAAGAAGCATTTCAACCGTGTATATTGCGGCAAATACATACCTAATGATAGAAGAAAAAAAAACAATCATTGGTTAAAACAGGACTAGCATCACAATAACAGCATTCTTCAATTAATAAATGTCACACACGTTTATCAGCTATTACTTACTCTGGTTCCTCTGGAGCATTCTTTATGGCCAGAAAAATACAATTTACAATTATGGTAAGAAGTATAAATAATTCAAAAAATCTACAATGGGGTTAAGGAAATCAATTTTTGTTAAACATAAGAAGTCTACAAACAGAAAGAAAACCAACAATATCGTCAAAAAGAATGGGGCTTGTCCGCGTATTCTGCAAAGCCGAACTACGTTTAAATCAGTCGCAGATAGAGCGGTTTAAATTGAGTGTCGTAAAAACCAAAGTAGCAGGCGTAGAAAGGGGAGGGAGGTGGGTGGAGGCGAGGAGTGCGGGCTCCCGCCAATCGCGCTTCGCGCTCGAACTCCCCTCATCCCTCCCCTTTCTACGCCTGCTACGCAGGCTAAAACCAAAGCAATTACAATGGCCAATCACAACAAACGTAAACAACGCAATGAACCAATGAGAACTCGAAGCAAATACACGTAAGTTGACGTAACTGTCGCCAAGCGCGGGAAAACGCATGCGACCAAGTCACGATTGGTTTTAGTTTTGTATCTCATTGGTTGAGTAGGTGGCGTGAATTTTTTTAACCAATCATAGAGCGTAGTAAACCAAAACCAAAGAAATTCCAGATTACTTTCGACACTCAATAGCCCTTTTCACGGTTAACCTGAAATATTTGCATAACAATACAGCTAAACATAGAAGCGAGGCAATTTCGGGCACAAGATGTAAAACATCGTGATTTTCTTGAGCTCCTTAAACTATGTTAGCATAAAAATAGTTTTAAAACGGAGAAGAACTAAATATGCAACTATTTTAGTTAAAGTTTGCCGTAAAGATCGTAATCCGATGTCCCTGTTGCTTATGCGAGTCTGTAAACTAAAAGAATTGTAGTTCTTCTACATTTTAAAACTGTTTTTATACTAAAAGAGTTGAAGGAGTTCAAGTAAAACACGATGTTTTGCAGCTTGTGCCCGAAATTGCCTCGCTTCTATGTTCAAGTGTATTGTTATGCAAATATCGCAAGTTAACCGTGAAAAGGGCTATTGTAAACCACTCTATATTATTAACCTCTTATGAATTTTGCAATAGCTTCATTGGGTCGTCATAAAACGTTTTTTAGTTCTAAATGGCTTCTACATAGAGAATTCATCCTGGACCGGCTGGTTCAGCGAAAATAAAAATATTTTAAATGTGAGAAAGATCCTTAAATCTAAACAGTCTTGCGACTGACAAACCTGTGGCCCTCGGATCCCAGATCGAATTGGAATTTAGAAGTATTGGTTTTTAAGGAGGGAGGAAAACCGAAGAACCGGAGAAAAACCCTCGTAGCAAGGACGAGAACCAACAATAAACTCAACCCACATATGACGGCGGGTTCGGGATTCGAACCCGGGCCACATATTGGTGGGAGGCGACCGCTCTCACCACTGCATGCGCCATCCCTGCTCCCCTCCCATGTTAACATCATCACACCCTCCACTCACAGGGCTAAAAATTCAATTTGTCAAAGGATACTGATTTGTAATAAGAACAATGATGGCTTTCCGTACTGCATTTAATGGTCCAAATAAAAATAATGATTTCTCCTTGCTAAATCTAAATACATATTGTCTGCCAAGCCTGGTGGCTACGATCACAAATGTCTGCAAAACAAACAATATTCATAAGTTAGACCGCGGTGGATTACAAATACAAATATTGTGCTTCCCGCTATGACGTGCTGAAAATAATTGCACATTTACTCTGGTTTTTCCATTTGACTTGCCTAGGATACTGTTTTTTTTTTGTTTTTTTGTTTTTTTTGTTTTTTTTGTGCAAAGTTTATTTTATTGACATCTCACAACACTACTTACACAAAGATACTAAATTATAAACTATAAACTACGTACTTATATTACTCTTACTTTCAATACTCTTACTTACAATATTCCTACTTACAATACTTTTACTTAAATTACTTTTACTTACAATACTCTAACTTAGTAGTAGTACACAGAAAAAAAAAAATAATACTAATTTACAACTTACACCAGCACTACTTACAACAGCAAACACTTTTGCTTAGCTTTTAAAAAAGCTAAGCGAGAGCCAAAAAAATAAGGGGGGGGGGGGGGGGAGAAAAGGTAGGTGTTGTATATACCAAAGAATGACACAGGCATAAAACCAGCAGTAACTAATGTACATACTGAAGGCATGTGAGAAAAATAAAACAAAGGTGCATATCAGGGTCTGAGAGATAGTGCATTTTGAAATTTACCCTAAAAAGGCAGACAGAAGTTCCCATTTCTTTGGTAGGATACTGCCTGTTTTAACTTCTATTTTAAAGATATATTTTAGGTATCGCAAAAAACCTTCCAATCTTGGTATAATTTCTTTTGTTTTGCAAAGCCAGATATAATGTCTAGCCAGGAGGAAACAGAAGTCAATTTGGCAATGGTGTTTAGATGAATCCGGCTTTAAACCTAACGCAACAGTACTTGTTATGGAGTCGTTGTCAGAGACAATTTTACAGAGTTTTAACCTTGTTGTTATGTTTTTCCAGAAAGAGAGCACCTTTGAACAGGTCCAGAAAAGGTGAAGGAGTTTCTCTGGTTCTTCTTTGCAGAAAGAACATTGAGGGTCGTTTTTAATTCCTATTTTAGTCAGGAAATTATTTGTTGGTATTCGCCTGTGCAGAAGTTTGAATTGGAACTCTATGAGTCTTATACTTTTTGTGCATTTAGAGGCTAATAGCCCTTTTCACGGTTAACTTGTGATATTTGCATAACAATAGAGTTGAACATAGAAGCGAGGCAATTTCGGGCACAAGCTGTAAAAACATCGTGATTTTCCTGAGTTCCTTGAACTATGTTAGTATAAAAATAGTTTTAAAACAGAGAAGAACTAAATATACAACACTTTTGGTTAAAGTTTGCCGTAAAGATCGTAAAATGTTCTCGCTGTTGCTTATGCGAATCTACTCTTTATTAATAAACAAAAGTCGTTTGACAATTTTTTCTAAAAACAACGTAAACTAAAAGAACTGTAGTTCTTCTACATTTTAAAACTGTTTTTATATTAAAAGGGTTTAAGAAACTCTAGAAAAACGCGATGTTTTGCAGCTTGTGCCCGAAATTGCCTCGCTTCTATGTTCAACTCTATTGTTATGCAAATATCACAAGTTAACCGTGAAAAGGGCTATTGGTACGCAGGGCTCCACGGGTAATTTCCATCGTTTTTAACATCGCAGTCTTCAAGCCATTTTTGCTGACTTTTTATCGGGGCGGAACTTTTCATGGCAACAAGCTTGTTATACACCAGCTTGTTTGCTTTTGAAGAGTTTGCTAATTTCGTTGAGAAGCTTTCGTATTCAGTACTGTTGTTTGTGTCGTATTTACAATTACATACTTTCCAGAGAGTTTTTAGTGCAGATACTATTCCACAGTATTCTAAAGGACGAAGTTTAAGGTTGTATTTATTCTGAAGTACAGCCCAAGTGAGGAAATTGTCATCGTCATCTTTTAAGTCCTTTACCTTTGTGATACCTTTCTTATACCATTCTTTATAGAAGATCGGGCGGTCATTAATTCTGATAAGTGAGTTGTGCCATATAAACTTATGGCCTAGGATACTGTTCCGGCATACGGGAACAACTCCCACCGGCATAATAGTAGCCTGAGTATCAGGCTTTTCAGGGTGGGGAGGAGGCCTGATACTCAGGCTAGCATAATAGATCATCAGACTACCGTATTCCCTCTATTTAGCCCCCTTCTAATAAACCCCCTTTCATTTCAGGATTTGTAAATCACTTTATATTATGTCCTGTAAAACTTACCCTGGGTACCAGAGGTTTGCTTCTTTTTTTTCTCTCTCGCGTCGCGTCGCGTCGGGATCGGCCGGAGACCGACGCCACGAGCGGCGTAACCGGAAACCGCGCCGAAAAAAGCCTCTGGAACCCAGGGTATGTAAAACTATGAGCAACAAGTATTTGATCAAGGAGTAAACATTATACAGTTGTTATTGAACTGGCTTGTTTAGTCTGTATTAGGGAAGTATTGGTCGAGTTCTTTTGCAAGTTTATGGAACGTGCCGAAAGTAGTCTGTTCACAGACGTTCTATTTTCTCTTTTAAAATAACATCGTCCAGAGCGCGAGCGGGGGATTTAACGAACGCGAACGCAAGGGGGCGGGGTGGGTAAAGAGAAAATAGGCGTTTTATTTTATTTTCTCCCACTCCGCGCTCGCTCTCGTCCTCCGCGGTCGCTCTCACGCTCCGCGTTCGCTCTCGCACGCTCGCTTAACTATATCAAAAAACAGCTGTGGACAGACTATGCCAAAAGTGAGGTTCGTGAACTTGCAAAAAAAAAAAAAAAGACTAGACTAGACCAATACAGTCGAAGCTCACTGAGCGGACACTCTCGTAAGCAGACAGCTCTGCTTACTGCCGCCTTGACAAAACCCCATTTTAGCCTGCGTGCAGACCTATTTCTCGTATTTCCTTGCTGCACGCGGAAATACGAGACCTCTGCACGCAAGCTACCCCGTTCGAATTCTCATACAAACTCTGTATTTACACATTCCCGTAAGCGGCCAGCTCCAGTTGCGGACACTTTTTCTGCTTCCCGAGAGTGTTCGCTTACGGGAGCTTCAACTGTATTCCCGAATGCAGAACGAACAAGCTAGTTCACTAAAATTGTTATAATGGCTATTTTAGTACTTCGCTGATAAATTAATAATGCATCGATTCGTGGCAAACGCTCGCCCCAAACTTAAACATACACTTTCATTTTTCAGGCCACTTTTTAAAAGTTTAACCGAAATTTTCCGCCAGATATGAAGGAAAAATGTTTCTATTTAACAGAAAACAGTTTTCTTTTTAAAAAAATTGGCGAAATTAATTCGTGAGAGATCCATCTTAGCGGACCGTATTGCAAAATTGGGGGAACCAATCAGAATTCTCCTTTTTATCTCATGGACCAGTTCAACATTATAATAAATGGTATTAAAAGAAGGTCTGGCAGGATTTTATCTAATAAATGGCTCCAATTTGAACACAGTGACAGCTGACATTTCTTTTCTCTAAAATGCGGGGGATCTTTTCAAATGCAAATGGTTGAAGCTATTTTTAATGGTATTTTCTCGCATTAGCCTCCATTGCAAGCTGGCTCCAGTTCAATAACGGCCTTTTCTTGAGCTCATTCGATCCCGCGTGATGCCGCGTGAATCCCGCGTGATAACTGTAGAGCTACGTCATCAGTATGGAATAGGCTATGGAATATTTTTTTACTCGAGCCTCGCGAGGGAAGGAAAAAATCCCGCGCGAGGACGAGAGACGTGTTTTCTCATAAGGCTAGGATGGTCGTTCTGTAAAAGTTCTGTGTCAAACGGCCTCAACATCGGCTCTCAACAATTGTCGAGAGAATGTTGAGACAAATGTTGTGACCGTTTGATCGGGGCTTAAGACTTTGTGCGCCCACGCCTATTTGGACTGATCGAATTTTAATGTTTGTTATATCAAGGTGAAATTGCAATTTATGATTACAGTCGAAGCTCCCATAAGCGGACACCCTCGGGAAGGAGAAAACGTGTCCGCAAAAGGAGCTGGTCGCTTACGGGAATGTGTAAATACAGAGTTTGTATGAGCTAGAGTTCAAACAAGGTTTTGTCAAGGCGGCCGTAAGTAGAGCTGTCTGCTTACGCGAGTGTCCGCTCAGAGAGCTTCGACTTTATACGATTTGTCAGCCAAAAGGAAACTCCAGTCAAACGGCTGTTCGTATACGCAGAAAACAGCCTAGCTTAGCCATGAGATGTCTAAAAAAAAAAAGTGTCTGGCTGGTTTATTTTCATAAGTCTGTTCTTTTCTACCCGAATTTTAATCAGTGTTAACTTTGTTATGTCGGGGTTCACTTCAGTTCATAAGCTATGCCTCGACCTTCCGGCAAAATAAACGTTTCTATTCAAAGCGAAGAGTTGTCTATTTCGATAAAGAGAAATTGAATACTCTTTACTTAGAGTTTGCATGTTCATTATACATGAAAACCGAGGGGGCCTTTTTTTAAACGCATTGCTTATAAATATTTTACAATTTACAGAAGCATATCATTTGCATGTGAATTCGCGCTCGAAATTATCAATTTCTTTAATTGTGTTATCTGACAGTCATGTCGGAGGTAAATGTGACTTGTTGTGTAGCATTGTAGTATGGCAGATTTTCTTAACACGTTAGAAGAATAAACGCGCTGAATTACATTTACAACCTTGAATCATCAATTCAATTTTTGAAGGAAGATTTGAGGGTTAAACGCCAAAATGTATATTCGTTTCTAGAAATGGTCCGAAATGACTCAGGGTCTAGCAAAGTACTTAAATATTGAAATGGTGGCAGGCCTTTACTGTAATATTTCCCTAACAACGCTTAATAGTTATTTTTGCGCCGACGTTGGAGCTATAAAATTGACTTAATGTTATTAGCTGCAATTTTGCATTAAAAATAGGCTAGAACCGGAAAAGATTAACTTGAAAAGCAAAATCGCTTTGGTTCACGGTAAGTATATAAATATCAAAGGTTTCTTCTCCGAAAGTCTTTTTGGCACTGAACTGACTTACACGTCTTATTACAAGCGCCAAATATGTGTTACAATTACTTTTGCGCGTTGGGTTGAAACAAGTTAAATTGAATAATAGAAACGTTAGACGCATTTACAAACCTTTTTTAGAGTTCTAAATCCTAATATTTGATCGCCATAAAAGCCGCGAAATATATTCGGCATTTCTCTGACTTCATAGAAAATCATTTAAACTCACACACGGAAATCTTCACGGGTGATCTATACTTCTGTTTAAATCATTATTTTTTTTTTAAAGAACAGTGTTTATTTTTAGGTCATAAAAATACAAGGAGGAAGATTACTGAAACGCATACAATTTATACAGTTTTAATTTCAACTAAAATGACAAAGCATAAACCCATCTGGACTAAAAGCGTTCGCGCCATCGACAATCATAAAAATTATCTCCAAAAAGATATAATTTTCCCGTCTCACTCATATTCGCTATTTGGAACTTATCTGTCGCAAATTTTAAAGCATAAAATAACCTTACGATTTTCACCAGAGAAAATTAAATTTTGGGAAAACCTGGACTAATAAAAATGAGTATGTAATGTCGTGTAGTTTAAGCAGTGTTGCCGATTCGAAAAAAAAACCACTTTAAAAAAACTATTGCCGAACGAATAATCCGCCATAACCCGGTTATCAGTATATATATGTAGTGTTTTAACGAGTGATATTCTGAATACAGGAAGCAGGAAAGCATTAAACTTAAACTTCAGTTTAGACCAATATTTAACGAAATTATTTGACTTACGTTTGTTTGCGGGGAATCGAAATCCTCCAGTGGCTCCCGCAGATATTCCACTGATATTGGCACGGCGTTGCGTGTTTGAGATTCACTCGAGCTCGAATTAAGAGAAATTCCATTTATAGAAGTCCCCGACGAACTACTAGTGATACTTCTGTGGCTTGCTTTGGCGCTAAGATTAGAAAGCTTTGTTGATATTCTAAAACTCGCGCTTGATTTCATGGTCACACGCAATTTGCATTTTTAAAATGCTTTACCACGTTGCTTTCTTGAAACGAGCGATTTTCCTTTCTATCGCTGGCGGCCAAAACAATCATCAAATCAACAATGTTTTCCTCGTCCACTGCTTCTCAACAAACAAATTAAAAGCACGCTTCATGGTTAGACAGCCGTATGGAGCTGTTAAAAATACATCGCGGTCCGATTATCCACTTAAAATTTCAGCGAGTAACAGGCGTGCCACATGAACGTTCAAAACTCCCACAGAATAGTTTCTTCTCGCCCTTGCTTTTTTCTGCCAGGTTTTATAGTGGCTCTCGGACTTCTGTGCAACTTTATACTTCATACACGAAGATTGTTTGGTGTCAAGATTATATGACGTATCAGGGTCTCGTCGCCATGGTAACCTTTGTATACGTCGCACCTGCTGTAGAGGAAATTCGCGCTTGATTATGTTTCGCATATTGAGGTTTAGTCGAATTAATTGCTTGCATATAAACAAATGTATACTACGATACATCCCAGAGGGCTGTATAAGAAGGCTAGGAGCGTTTAAGGCTGCCTGGTCAACAAATTGAGGAAATCGAATGCTACTTGAGTTTATTTTCATAAAAATGAACGCTTAATTGTTTAGAAAATCGAGCGCGCGCGTCAACAGCATTCGAAAATCCATTGAAAAAACAGTTAATGAAAATGACAGTGGCGGTCGATCGCACTCGAGATAAAATCATATTTTCTGAGCGAGTACGAGTCTGGGGTTAATTCAGCAACTTAAAAACCCGTTGCAATAAATAGGATCTTCATTTTTACATTCACATTAGTCGAGAAACATGATTATTGGAACTGATAAAATTGTCAATTTGGCATTCTTCCATGGAGATTTCGGTTTCCTTAGAGAGCCTCAAAACACTGAAAAAAATTGAGCCACAACTCCTTGATTTGATAAGCAAAAATGTGGAAGAAATTCAGTCGTCTATATAAAAAATATAGTTCCATAGCTAACCGACCCTCGAGTTAATTTCTCGTGAGCGCCTTTTTTTGGCGCAAGCTTTATTTACTTTTAATAAGAGATAGGTGAATAACAAGGGATATACATAATGCAACATGAAATAAGAAAGTTATCAAATGATGGTTGATATTTATATATATTCTTAGCGCTTCGTTTTCAAAGTCTACTTGCAGTGAAATAATTAGATTATTTTCTAATACATTTCAATAACTTTCGAAATTAAAGCCATTTGTAACCTTCACTGGTTTATTTTAATGGTAAAAAATAAAATAAAAGTATTTTCTTTTCATACACTTTAAGTCAGAGGCGTTCGTAATTAGAGCAAAATTCGATTTTTAAAGCAAACAAAACAACCGAACTAATAAGAAAAAGAAAATTGCTGGACAATTGTTTTGCTCCTTTTAAATTCACCTTTACTTGTAAGATTTTCCTTTTATACCGTATCTGCAATTTTCCTGAACTGATCATGTGCTAAATTCTCATGGCCTGTCCACTTGAATTTGCTATAACAAGGTAACAAGAAGTTAGGATTGGATCACTGTTGAGGATTTTAAGCACCGAGATATTGTTGAGAATTTCAAAGAGGGACTGCTAAATGTGAAAATGTGGTAAAAAATTTAAGGCCCGGCCGAACACACGCAACATTTTAAAGCAACGTTGCGCACAACATGTTATAGACACGTTTGGTCACCTTGTTGCAATGTGTTGTAGCATGTTGGATGGTGTTGGATCGAGTTTAAAAATGTTCAAATTTTTCGTGCAACATTTTTTAATGTTGCAAGATGTTGTACTCTTTTAGCCACGTTCTTGCACCGGAGCATGCGCACTAGTTTGATTTGCTATTTTAAAGCGCCATCCAACATGCTGCAACATATTGCAACAGGGTGGCCAAACGTATACAACATGTAGTGTGCAACAATGTTGCGCTATGTTACGTTGAAATGTTGCGTGCGTTTGGCCGAGCCTTAGGCAATCTCGTTCCCAGAGTCCTCGTTACCCTTGTCCAGCGGTGAAGCGCAAGGACCGCTGGGATAATGCGATCCGCCTGACTTGCGCAGTAAGACCGGAAGTCCAAGAATCTTGGTGTCCGTTAGTTGAAACATGCGGGGTCGAACACATGCGCAGTAGAGCCGAAAGTCCTTTATCCCAGAGGTCCTTGTTGGCCGCTCCACCGCTGGACAAGGGTAACGAGGACTCTGGTAACGAGATTGAGCCTTAGGGCCAATTTATACGTCGCATTTCAGTCGCGTCGAATGTAATTCAAGTCGCAGAAATCTCGCTGGTATTACTTGATTCGACTACGTTGCAATACACCATGGAAGAACATGTTGTACTTTTGTGTGATTATTGCGCTGATTTAAAGCGATTTCAGCGAATTTTCTGGGACTTGAATTATATTCGACGCGACTGAAATGCGACGTATAAATTGGGACTTCGAACAACTACAGTGAGCAGATTTTCCCAACTGCAAGTATTTGATTAGCCTGCCTGTTCAAGCACTGCTTTGTGGCATGTATCCAGCAATACTCCAGTATGCATGGGTAGAGAGAAGGAAGTGAAATTCAATCGTTTTGCCCGACAACTAAACACACGACTATATGTTAGCACCTTGTTTCACTTGTTTTTAACTTGTGTGTTACGTAAAAACTGAAGGAAATGACAAGATATAGTCTGATATTTTAAACGATTATCCTTGGTTAATATCCCGCGGGTAAACACGTAGACATAAACTGCAAGCTAACAGTAGAAATTACTATCACGGCGTTCTCTTGAGCTAATTTGTAAGTATACCCGCGTAAACTTCCACTTACAAATGAAAATGTTTTGATTTTACCCTCTAAAACGCCATTTCCTGCATTCCTGAAACTCGAAAAGCGTTTGTGAAGTCAAAATATAAACTCTGGAGTATACCTTAATTCTCAACCAGAAAACCAAAATTTTCTGTATTCTCTGTTTCTGGGAATTTTAGTCATTATTATTCTGATGACATTAGAACACGTGTTTTCAGAAAACGTTTCATTTATATTTTCACTTTTAGATGGAGACATCGCATTCTTTAATATTTATCTATACATCAGGGTCCTCATCAGGCCCAAAGGCTGAGTCAACATCATCAAGCGCATGTCTGAGAGATGGAGAAACAACCTCGCTTGAAACAAATCGAAGGGCTAAAAAACACGCGTGTGGGAGACGTGAATTTAGGCTTGTCAACCCCATTAAAAGTCGCGAAATGTAGATTATCTTTTTCTAACTTCACAATCAGTCAATCGGTGTAAGTGAAACAACTGCGTATAAAACAATTTTATTCTATTTTTGCTGCTCAAAGGAGGGGTTGCAACCCCCTCCCCTGGATCCGCCCCTGGTTGACTGCACTGACGTTAAGGGATTAAAGACCAGTAAATGGAAAATGTATCTTGATATTGCTGCATCAATTTGTTTCTTATCAGCTCATTCTGAAACACTTTTTTTATTCCGCTTATAAGTGCCTCCCCCCCTCCCACGTTTATAAGCCCATCCAAAACCACTTAGGAAGTTGTATAAGCCCAGGGCTTATAAGCGGCAGTTTACGGTAGATGCCATTTTTTGCGTACAAAGAGTCTTTAAGAAGCTCTGACTGATTAATATCTTTCTGACATTTCTACCAAGCTTAACATATGCCATCCGGCATTTCTTTCCAAAACCGGATAATGTAATAAATAATCCTAATGATTTATTCAGAACGGCGACAAATTAAACAAATTAATACGCCACAGGAGAGTTTTCCCTAAATCTGTTTTCTTTGTTCAGAGCGGTGGTCCGGCCATTTTTACCTTGGCATTGGCGAGCTATCGGCAACACCTATTCAGTTCAGAGATCATTTATAATGCAAAAAATTAATTGGTTTCATTGTTCCAAGTCGACATGAAAAACGAAGGACCACACAAGCTTTTATCAGTCATCCCGAGATACGACTTGCTCGCAAAGTCATGAAGACAAAACATCTCCGCACGATCAGAGGTTTTGTTATGACTTTTCTAAAACCAAAACTAATCACATCTGGCTAGTCACAACAAACAGAATATTTACCAAGCTATGAACCAATCAGAACTCGAGGTGAAAACATGCAGCGCGAAATAATATGTAACCAGTGTCAAGGGCGGGAAAACATGTAACCAGTGCCAAACGCGGGAAAACATGTAACCAGTGTCAAACGCGGGAAAACATGCAACCATTGCTAATCGCGGGAAAACACGAAGCCAGTGTCAAGCGCTGGAAAATATGTAACCAGTGCGAAGCGCGGGAAAACATTCAACAGGTGAACCGTCCGTGTCAAGCGCGGGAAAACATGCAACCAGCGCCAAGCGCGGGAACCAAGCGCGGGAAACGCGCTTAAGCCAGCCTAGTCACGATTGGTATAAATTTGAATTCTGAATAGTTGCTATCGTTTATTGTAGCACGTTGCATTTTTTTTTATCCAACTAGAGAGCTCAACAAACGAAAAACCAAAGCAAATATTATTACTTTCGACAGTCTCTGCATGCCTTTATAAGTATGGCTTAAATTAGTTAATAGAAATAGTTTTCAGTTTCACAGTTGTCGTGTACTAAGGAAAGTTCAACTGGTACATCGATATAGCAGGCAGGTTTAATAAAAGATCAACAACGAAACGAAAAACATGTCTAAAGTGAGTTTAACGTAAACGGGATGTTGAACCTATTTTCATGCAAATATTAGACATAAGACAGGGTTTCATTAGCAATAAAATCAACGCTGTATAGATCCGAATAGATCGGAAGATTCGACTTCAAAATGAGCCGTGCAGTCATTCCCAAAACGAAAGATTTATGGTTATTTACTAGTGCAGAACAAATCTAAACGAAACAAACCTATGCCATTAAAAAGGGATATAAAATAACAAGGGTTTCACCTTGTAAAAGCATACCCCACAATCTCCCTAGAAAACCCTCTTCAGAAGAGGGTTTAGTCGGTTTAGGAGTCCCCTATGTGAAGCATACCCCACGATATCCCTAGAACGTCCCCTTCAAAGTTTAAATAAACGTCCTTAAAAGGTGTTCTTGTCCTAACAAAGCCTTTTACTGCCTACAGAATCGACTTTCTTCCCACTCGATCGTAAAGTTGTGATAATTTATACTAACTTTACACGGCACATAAACTGACATATTTTTAACAATTCAGTTAGATAGACTGCGAGCCCGCCTTAGGTTCTGTCGACTATCAAATCGATAGAAATCAAGAACGACTGATGTCTTTTAGCATAACCAAGTTGCGGTTCTTGGCAATTGATTATTATCGATAAGACCTGTGAAATACGTTGGAAAGTAAACATTTACGAAGTGATTTATTATGTTGTCAGCGCGTGCTCTTTGCGCTCGAAATTCTCCATCGATCAGAGAAATCAGATATCTAATCAATATGGAAAAAATCGTGCATGTTAATGTCATATTCACCCTGATGCAACAACTGATAAGAATCGATCCTGTTACTCATACATATCTACCCACATTTACGCAGACATGTTTTAGCATTTTAACATTTTTCCTGATACAAAACATGCAAGTTTGCCAGGCCTTTTGTAATAAGCAGCCGGCTTTTATGCCTTATGTGCATGATTCCAATAAATACAACATGAAACAACCAGTTCTGTCACATTCAAATATGATCATCATATTTGATGATGACTGCAAATTTGTGGCAAAAATCATGAAAAATAATAAAATATATATATGGAAATTCAAATCGAATTTAACGAATGAAAGACCAATCTATTTTAATATATTTTAATATATAAGGGAAACACTACCCATGTCATAAATATAGCTACAACAACGAAAAATTAACATGCAAAATAAATTTTAACAAAATTAATTAAATATTTGAAATGACGAGGTATACAAACGATATTTTTTGAAAATAGGCGCCTTTGGTGAGACAAAACAAAATATTAAACCAATAAAAAAACAACGGTGAAAAAAATTATTTTAAAAAGAAAAAACGCGAGGAACTTCAATCATCATCTTCAAGAACACACGGGATTACTGCAGCTGACTTAATTTAAATTTAAACACTATATATGTAAATAATCTACTTTATCCAATAAATATACGTTGGTACTCGAATACAACAATCATTTCTCATGACAACGCAAATTATGTTTTTTTATTTTTCTTGAAAAGCTGTCCCTTGAAATATTACGTCTTCCTGATAAAATGCTCGTTGCTAGACTAGTGGAATCACTGGTTAAACCAAATTTGAATCTTAGGCTACCTGTTTCTTCACATTTAAGTTAATTTGGTCTCAGTGACGGTGTTTAAACACGGTATTAAATTGCCGCTTCCTTTGAGCTCAAAACACAACTGACTCGCGACATAAAAGCTAAAAAGACAAATGTCAAGAAAAACCCAGTAAACGCAAACACAACGTTGCCATGGCAACCAAACGAAGGACACATACATGGAGCGAAATTTTAATCACGCGAATTTCATTCACAGCGCCAAGCGAATATCTAATTTAGCAACAAACACTTAATTTGAAACGAGGAAGAAGGACCTTTGCGACAATTTTATACACCACACTGTGCCGGTCTGCAAAGAAAATCTGAAAATTTGAATACAGTAGAAGCTCTCTGAGCGGACACTCTCGTAAGTGGATAGCTCTACTTACGACCGCCTTGACAAAACCCTGTTTGAACTCTAGCTCATACAAACTCTGTATTTACACATTCCCATAAGCGGCCAGCTCCAGTTACAGACACTTTTTCTGTTTCCCGACGGTGTCCGCTTACGGGAGCTTCGACTGTATTCGCATACGATTCTGAACCGGAATATTTAGCACAGGCTAAATGGAATAAATGCTAAAATTGAACGTTGATTTCAGACGAGTGCAAGAAGCTATGATATCGGCTAACTTTTTGGATGATTCTTCTTGCCATGTCGAACATAAACATCATTTTGACTTACAATTATTTTGAACTAAAAGATTTGCATCAAAAGTAAAACATATTCTCGTTGCTAAGACAAGGATATAGTTAAAACACCCTGTGAATATGACAGAAATTGATCCTAAAGGTCACTGTAAAGACTTGCATCGCTTGGTTCTTGTTCGTAAAATTTTATTTCATAAGAGCCGTTGTCACACAACAAAAATAAAATACTGAGTGAGCATGTAAAAAGCGAACGTGATCGACGCACTGACCAACGTGACGAAATGAAAAGGATATATTTGCGTTTTGATTAGCTTGAAGCGGGTATTACTGAGCCAAAACAGCGAAATAATTACAGTTGCTGGCATTATTACGAGGAAAACCGACATCAATAGCACAGTGTGATGTAGACAAAAATACACTGGCAGCTTTACACACATTGTTTTCTCGCATCGGATGTTAGAATACAAAGAATCGAAGAGACCGGAATAAAAATTACTGGTTGCCCGTCTGAAAGCTGCGACTGAAGAACCCAACATTAACAGCTAACTGAATAAATATCGAGATTTGTAACCCTATTTATTGTCACCTTGCATGGCGACCAGCCGAATCTACAATATCAACTCCCGGCTGCTTCTTGATCGAAAGAGTTCAGTGTCCCACAATACATATCACCCACAAGTTAACCCTAAATAAAACCAAACAACACTACAATATGAGCTGATAAAGACATTAAGAAATTCAGATACGAAAGTTATTTACCTCGCATTCCGGTTCTTCTATTTGCTGTTCGGCCTGTTGAACGGTTGTTTCTGCTGTCGTGTTATCTACCGCGAAAGCCGTTGCTGCCCGCAAAATGCCGGCAGCTCCCACCACTAACGAAGTGCTTTTAACCCTTGGCGAAGCGCCACCGTTTCTATCGTGCAACTCTCGTAAAACACTTGTCCCGTCTCTGTCCAAGTTTTGTTCTGTGATATCAAGAGACTGCGACGATTGTCCTCTATTAAGACGGGTCGCTGTCGACTGATCGCCATCTGACTCTGCATTGCTTGATCGTGAGTGTAAAGATTTTAGTGAAATTGCAGGGTATAAAGAAGGTAGTCTTACACGTCCACGCGTGCCACTCTTCCCTGAACTCAGATCGCAGTTAGTTCGTGTAGCTCTGGTTCGTTGGTTGTTCACCTGAGCGGCTCTCGCCACTGCGGCACTGGAGATAACCGGGGCGAACTTCACCATTGTGGTTCTCAGTGGTTCATCCCTCTAGCTTGAAAAGTTTCACTCCAATGCAGCAAACCTTCCAAACAAATTGTCGAAATTAAGACACAATTTTCTTGATGTGTGCCATCGAAGAGCCTTATATGCTCTTCAGAGTTATTCTAACTGGTGATTCCTACATAAATATTCCTAGCTGCTACCCGTGCTTATACAATGCTAAACAATCATTTGCTGCGTAAAATTCACGGTAGCCCTGCTAATTCATGTTCAATTATTAAAATTTTAAGTTTAGCACTGGCTAACAGGCATGACTCGAAGGAAGAAATGACCGGTTTTGAGGATCGTAGAAAAGCTTGAACTTTCTTGGTTCAATCTTCACACACTTTCCGTAAGCGCTCGTATTTTAGTAACATAGTGTTGACCGGCGGAGTTTTAGTGAGTTGTTTTCATGTTTAATATTCGAGGCGGCTTTGACAACTCGTTCACTAAAGCAGGTGGCTTTAGACGGCGCAGAAACTAAATTTATGTAAATGAAAACGAACATTAACGGGTTCACTTGACAATGAGTGCCTTTCATCCCTGCTGCTGATATCAGCTTTTACGTGATGGCGAAAAATTGAATTTCCTCGATTACAATCTTAAACGCCCCTCTATTAAACAAGACGAAAGCCTATAAGATATCTATTTCAACCCAGAGACGATTTTTATTTCTACAAGACTTCATTTTCGGAGACGAACAAGATAGTCTGGATGCTTATAAAAGTTTACGTGTATAATGAGAAGGGTTTCTCGGGTGGGCGAGCGAAACGAATCGCCGCGAAATAATTAAAACAATCTTGTCTTTCCATAATCGACAGCGGGTTTTTACTTCACCAATCAAACTGCGACGTAAGATGGTATTATATTAAACTACAACCCAAAGGAACTTACAATTTACCGCCCTAATGGCTTCACATAACAAATTAAATCGTTTCATTGTAAGACTTGTGGTTCTCAAAGGCGACTAATTTTGTAGTCAAACGAAAAAACTTCCATGCGGTTTATAAATTACTTAAGTTTCGTTAACTTTTTTCTTTATTCATAATAGACAGGAAACGAAAACAACAGTAGTTTCGCCGAAAAGGGAATAAAGAAGCAAAAATTCTAATGCTTCCAGTAATCGTGATGTAAAAAAGAGACTGCACGGTTATTTAAAGATTGTCTTAAAGTTGATCATCAGCAAGTGCGTCAGGAATTGATGTAAAGCAAGGCCGGCTTGAATAAAACACATTCATATGCAGTAACCCCGTGGATTTCTAGTGCATACTATAAATTATTTTCAAAATAACACTTTCCGTGTTTAGTTGTTCTAATTAAAGCTTTCGGCGACGGTGCGAAAAATAAAAAAAATTGGATACGTGTGTACACGAAAAACTACATATTTTAACGTACTAATTTGTACTTCCGATACTATATTTATCCATATTTTTTTACGATCTCTCTTTGCGCATATTTTTTTCTCGGCAAAACAAACGCTGTTTGTTTTGTCTAGGAACCGAGTTATTTTGAGTAATCATAAATATTCTCAAAAGTCACCGAGTTGCTCCGTGGGTGCGATTATGGAAATCAGGTCAACGTAACATATAAAAACGAACCCTCTTCAAACTGTAACTTCGAGTACTGGACTCAGTTCCGAGTGACTGAAGGGCAGAAAAATATAACAGCGATTAAACGATTAAACGCGGAAAAAGTACAGAATTCAGGCTTGAAGGGAAGAGAAAAACTACTATGTTAAACAAAACCCGTGTGGCACCGGATATCAGTGGTAAAAATAGATGGATGTTTGAAAACCAGAGAAGGAAATACGATAAAGTGAGATCGATTAGACACGGTGTGATCACTGGTAAAAATTGAGGACATTCATGGCAGAAAATATGAATATTCTCTTTGACAAAGCCTTAGGAGATTAATATAAGCAGGGTTTTTTTCTGGTAATGTTTGCATTAATCCCAAGAATTTTCTCTCCAGCTTGATAACATCAATATGGCTGTTTATCCTATAGAGGAAACTATTAAAATATTTCGTCGCTTCGCTTTGCTTCTCGGAATCACTTCCAATGAATTGCAGTTTTGGAAATCTGAACTGTATTCAAAGACCCCTGCAGTCTAAAAACTTTATGAAGATGAAAGTTAAAAATAAAACTAAGCATGGACAGATTGAAAGGACTTCTGTGCTGATTAGACGCAGGAGATTCTATTGATGGAGGATAACTTAATTTGCTAATATGTTTCGCATTCATTGCTTGGTTTTATTCCGGGAACCCAATCAATCATTTTACATCATGACGCCAAATTGAAATATTGTTTGGAGCTATTAACCTTTTAACTTATCATAATCAAATTTAAGAAAGGTTTTATCGATGGAATCAACGAATCATGAACGCGAAATGTTACAAGATATTTACAAAAACTCGATTCCCAATTATGATCTGAAACTGATGAATGAGACAAAAAAGCGATCATTCAGTTGTTCTTAAATGACGTCGTTTCTTGACATGCGAACTCAGTCATGATTGCCAATTTTTTCAAGTTCACCGTTCGCAATCCGTCTTAATCTTCTCCATCCTCAACCATCCTTGTTCCTGTTTGGTTTATTATCACCTCTGGTGTTTTTCTACCTTAGTAAACTATTATTTTGAGATTTTCTTCAAGCTAGCTCTCATGAGAGTTTTCTTCAACTCTCATCAACTGTCATCACCTCGGGCCACTGAAACGAGAGAAAACTCTCGGCGACTCTCACCGAGATTAATGATTTCCATGTCTAGAAGATATATAAAGAATAGCTTTGTAGGATTAACAGTTTAGATTTTAGAATTTTAATGACGTCAGATGAAAACAAAGAATTGAGTATTCTTTGTTTTCATCTGACGTCATCAAAATTCTAAAATCTAAACTGTTAATCCTACAAAGCTATTCTTTTTATATTTTCTAGACATGGAAATCATTAATCTCTATGCAAAGTTTGGTATCGATCCAGTAATTCCTTTTGGAAATTTGAAATTTGAAATTTGTGATGTCCCGGATGAACGTGTTTCTGCCGGAACTGTCACAAAAAACGGATATTTTTATATCATTTTTAAATTTTCAGACGTGATAATAATTTAGAAGTGATGTCTAAACAGATTTGAAGTGAAAGCTTATGATATTGCAATTGACGGTAGAATTTACTCTACTTTGTGTAATTTTATGGCGGCCATATTTGTGCCCCTCTGAAGGACACAAACATGGCGGCGGCATACTAAATACTGTAATTTTCTGAAAATTAGTTTGGCAATAACTCGGTTATGAAAAACGCTACAAAGGTATAATTTGGACAAAACGTTTCTTTCTGTCAGTTCTTTTACCCGATAATTTGCTAATGTTGTTCATGCAAGCAAACCGGTTTTGTAATGTTGATGAAAACCACCAATATATAGGTTCACATTCGATGAGAACGCATGAGAGTCGCTGAGAGTTTCAGGCCAAACGAGAGCGAGAGTTTGAACACTCTCATCCTCGTTTGGCTTGGCTACAATGTTTCTTATAAAAGCAAATGAAATATAATTGAATGGCAAGAAAAAAATTATTGGTACAGTCCGCGAACCGAATGCTCTAGGGTCTGTTTAATACAGGGTGACCTAATAGAGTTATTATTTACAGTAAATAAGGGAACTGATAAATGTTGCTACTGTCCGCTTAATAAAGGGTGTCCGCCAAGAGAGGATGATCTAAGAGAACACATCCCCCATACATGGGCCTCTTCCAATGATAATTTTTTTTCAATCTAATTTTAGCGCGTGGTCATACTGCGCGGCTATTTTAAGGAAGACACCTGATTGGTCAGTTGTAATGACGTAATGAAATTTAAGATTTGGCGGCTTTTTAAATTTCGATTTCAGTAGATGGACGTCAACACGACGGCGAGAAAAATATTCGCAATGACATCTGATTCTCTGATCATTGGCCGCGCGACCATGGGGACGAGAACTAAAATAACTTTCACAGCATGGCGCGAAGCTTAAAATAGATTGAAAAAAACTATCATGGGGCATGGAGATGTGTTCTCTTAGATCATCCTCTCTTGTGTCCGCTTAGTACCGGTTTGACTGTATTACGGTTAAAGAAGAAATTATCTAATAGAAGTAAGCATCGCTATAAAATCTTGGAATTTTTTCAAGCCAAGTGGCTCAAGAAGAGTTAAATCCGGTTTCTGCAGCTTTTGTTGAATATGTGAAATTAGAATAATTTTGAAAATCTAGATTGATATATCTATAGTCTGATACGGATTATCCAGGAGTGAAACCCACCACAGAAATGGGGTCATTCAATATTCCCGTTATTTACTTGTCCAATTTCGTTATATTAAAATTCTAACTTGGCTCCGAGGCTTAGCGGAATAAAAAAAAGGAAATCACATCATTGTTGAGGGATGAATAATTAATTTATTTTGTTTTATTCCCCTAAGCCTTGGAGCCAAGTTAGAATTTTAATATATCGAAATTGGCCTTAACTCCTGTTGATTATATTAAGATTGTGGTGATGTGAAAGTTAATTATTCCAATATTGAAAAACTAACAGAAGAAAATTAAATTGACCAGGCGAAATTAATAATATAATACCTAACGCCGGGTCAAGGTAGAGTTATTTCGGACATCTGAATTATACAGAAAGGATACTTCAAATAAATAACCGGTGTCGTATTGCCATGTCAATCTTTTTAACCGCAAAGCAGCCAATTTTCAAAAAGTACAAGTATTTATAAAATGGTCAATAAGGTTATCCAATAAATGTCAACTGCTTGCACCTAAAACAACCTAGTTCCCCAACCTCGTTCCCAGGGTCTCTCTTCTTCCCGCCAAAAGCGAGAGAAAGAGACCCTGGCTCAGGCTGGTCACGTGTCAAAGTGACATTTTTAAACCCTTGGCCGAGACACTCTGGGAACGAGGTTGCTAGTACCCAGGCGTTCCCTTACCGCTTATACTCGATTTGGAGCGAAATTTAATGACGTCAACGAACGAATAACACAGAGCTCGCCGGCACGCAAACCCGTTCCCAGGTCCTTACGTGTACTTCGCCCTCGCTCGAGAGAGAAAGAGAACGCCTGGGGACAATGCTGCACCTGAAATATACTAAAGGAGCTAAATATGTCATGATATTTTAAGTTATTTTTTCTGATGTACAAAATCACCTTCAAATTGAAGAAAGCCTCAAAATAACAGTTTACTAAGGTAGAAAAACACCAAAGAGGTAATAATAAACCAAACAGGAACAAGGATGGAGAAGATTGAGACGGATTGCGAATGGTGAACTTGAAAAAATTGGCCAATTTTTTCAAGATGTGCTGAGATGAATGAAGAAATATCGGGACAGAAGAGCTAAACACTTCAATACCTGACCGCGTTTTACCGGATATTGAAGGCGGTCGTTTACCCCCAGAGAGCCGAGCAAGATCAAAACTTGCGAATTCTCATATAATTTTGGTTAATCACGACTCTGTTTGGCCAGGGCTAAACAACAGCTAAGTGCAGTGTATTTTTCAGATTTACGCTACTACAAGTAAGTCTTCCTTAGCTGAACAATCCGACTCACAAAAATGATTATAATGGAATTTTATAACGCTTGGTGTAGCACTTTATCAATAGTGTATCAATGCAATAATCCTCAAAAAATGTTGTTGTTTCAGTTTACTTTGATGATTGCTGTTCACATGTACATGTACCTGCGAGACTCGCATTTATGACATAGAGCAGTTTTCATTTGAATGACCAACCAAAACAAACGTAAACAGCGCAACGAGCCAATGAGAACTCGAAGCAAAAACACGTATCCAGCGCCAAGCGCGGGAAAACGCGTGCGACCAAGTCGCGATTGGTTTGGGGTTTGCATCTGATTGGTTGAGAAGGTGGCGCGAGTTTTTTAAACCAATCAAAGAGCGTGTTAAACTAAAACCAAAGTAATTCAGCGATTACTTTCGACAGTCAATTGAAAACCGCTCCATTTGAAGTTCAGCTCCTAAAGTTAGTATTCTAGTTCAAGCTAATATCATGTGAATTGTAAGGAAGCTCTACTTCCACGAATTTTTTCAAAGTTGGAGTCCAAAACCTGGTTACCATGACAATTAAAGTATTAATTACATCAGTTTATGATGGTGAGTCCAAATGGTGCTAAAATGACTTGGGTACATCAGAAGATGAAACAAATTCAAACGAATTCAGCCACAACTCAAATGGACACACGTTAATATACTCGCAAAACAACAACAACAAAATTGTGCATGATTCAAGCAAATTCACTCACGGCGCATACAAAATTGTCCACGGCAGCAGAAGTAAATCACTATTCTCTCGCTTCAAACAAACTGCTAGCGTTAATTACTATTTTCACTAATTCCGAAATTACACGCGGTGGCCTAATGGTTAGCGCGTTGGACTCCGGATCGAGCGGGGGTGTTCTTGGGCAAGACACTCACTTCACAGTACCTCTATCCACCCAGGAGTATAAATGAATACCGGCGACAAAATGCTGGGGTTTAGCTGCGATGGACTAGCATCCCATCCAGGGGGAGTAGCAATACTCCTAGTCAGCTTCTTGCTACAGAAACTGGGATAAGCTCCGGCAGTGTGGGACAGTTGTCGACCCGAGTGCGGCTTTACCTTCTCTCTCTCTGCGGCTTTACTTATCTGCACGCTATCAGATTTTTCCTACCCACACAAAGAAATCAAAGTACCTGGAAATCCGTTTGCCTTCCTCGACCAGTAAAATATGTAAACTGATGTCTTCAGTTTACACTGAATATTTCAGAAATCCAATTGTCAAATTTCACACTATGCATGTATCTCATATAAAATGATTGAATAACCGCATATTTGTCCATATTAGTCGAAAATACCGACAACTACATGCATGCATAGCATTGTTTTATTTTTAATTGTTTTGCATTGTTCTATAGTCTCTATATTGTATTGCGTTTTTTTAATTATTGTTATGTCTGGAAATAAATGACGGTTAATGTTAAGCTTAGTACATACACAATGAGAAAGTGATTCAGTCAGTGACACGAGCTCAGGGACAGAAGCTACTCAGAAAAAGAATTCTAAGTTGTTCCAACAGGAGTCAGATGACCTTCCCCACACCCGTCCGATATGCGCCAAGGTCACAGGTTCGACTCCTGTTGGGGGAACTCGGAAGTTTATCACTTATTCATCACTGACTGAATAATGTATTTCTTATTGTCATGTCGTTACAGTACAATAAAGATATTTCGCGTTATGTCACCTATTGTTATAAATGTGCCAACCAGAGAACTCAACTCTCCCCAATCGGGTCGGGCATTAGCCTTCCTGTTTTTTACTTCAAAGAATTCTGGCTTCATTTCCGGTGATCAGCTCATCAGCCAAAACGATAAATTTGTGGGTAAGTAGTTCCCGGGGTAGTTCTTAGGATATGTCAAGATGAGATGATAGATCCACAGAGAGATCGGTTAGCTCTTGTTTGTGTCTTGTTTTGCCCTAAATTATAACTTTTGGATGAGCCCAGAGACGACGAATGTGCCTTCTTTTTAACCGTGGGACATTTGAACAGCTCAATTGTTCCCATTGTGAGACGTTTGCCCAGTTTTTTCTAAAACGTGTTAATGCCCGGATATTGGCAGTGAGGGGGGAGATGTTCGTAGAGAAAAGTAGACGCAAAAAATGGCCACTTTCCCCAGTCCCCGCGCATTATATTTTCGTCGTCCCCATTAACTGAGAGCCTGGAACAGGCTAATGAAATAGAAGCCTAACAACTTGCACTGGAACCGGAGATAACGTTTCTTCTCGGACTCCGTTAGCTAACTACCTTATTGTTACTTTATATTTTCGCGGGAACTTAATTTCGCGAAAATGGAAGAGACAAATTTCGCGAGACTTACATTTCGCGATTTGGCAGAAAAATCGTGTTCAAATGGAACTAAATTTCGCGAAAATTTTCCAAATGCTGATCCGCATTAACAAACAGTAGTCACAGAATCAGCGAAATGGATGCTACGACAAGGAAGAAAGCAATAATAAACAAGTATAAACAGGTCGTTGTTGCCAATTGCATAGTGGTTTTCATCAACATTACAAAAACTGTTTGCTTGCATGAAAAACATCAGAAAATTAACAGGTAAAAGAACTGGGACAAAGAAACGTTTTGTCCAAATTATAGCTTTGTAGCGTTTTTTCATATCCGAGTTATTGCCAGAAAATTACAGTATTTAGTATGCCGCCGCCATGTTTGTGTCCTTCAGAGGGTCACAAATATGGCCGCCATAAAATTGCCCAAGAAGTAGAGTAGATTCTACCGTCAATATCATTAGCTTTCACTTCAAATCTGTTTAGACATCACTTCTAAATTATTATCACGTCTGAAAATTTAAAAATGATATAAAAATAT
This sequence comes from Desmophyllum pertusum, assembly GCA_029204205.1. Lineage (NCBI taxonomy): Eukaryota > Metazoa > Cnidaria > Anthozoa > Scleractinia > Caryophylliidae > Desmophyllum > Desmophyllum pertusum. The sequence continues at coordinate 183,758 of MU825450.1, read as the reverse complement.
CCGTTTTTGTGACAGTTCAGAAACACGTTCATCTGGGACATCACAAATTTCAAATAGCGTTATTTCCAAAAGGAATCACTGGATCGATACCAAACTTTGCACAGAGATTAATGATTTCCATGTCTAGAAGATATCAAAAGAATAGCTTTGTAGGATTAACAGTTTAGATTTTAGAATTTTGATGACGTCAGATGAAAACAAAGAAATACACGGAGCCAGGTTAAGATGATATGTGGACTGCTGCACCAAGGATGTGTTGCAGGAACTACGGCAAGAACAGTATAGTGATTCTGAGGAATAGAGCGTGAACACGGAAGCTTAAATGCGGGACGAGGACAAAGGACAAATTAATCATGTAAACAGACCTCTTAAAAAGTTAATAAAAGGGCAGGGTATTAAATTTCGTAGGAAACTATAAACTGCAGATAGCACACTACTACACCAAAAATTAAATTTCGCGTCGCTAATTTTCGCGATAACCTTTTATCGCGGATCTTTAATTTCGCGATTTTTTTGCAATCGCGAAAATCGCAAAAATTAAGTCCCGCGAAGATAAGTAGCTAATCAGCTAATGCAAAGCAGTCTGCATTGAACACCTAAAAGGTGGCAGAATCTTATTTGGGGGCGTGATGCGAATTTATTTAGTTTTGCCACTAAAAGGTGCAAATTCTAACATCAAATCGGTTCCTGAGATAGTATTTTTCTGACCTTCAAGTCAGAAAAATAATAAATCTGGAATGTTACCGAAAATAAATTATTTCCGCCTTCAATTCCCGCCATTTTTACGGGTCTCTTTTTTATTACAAAGCATTTCATTGGATACAAATAACCAACCAATCAAAAACGTTGTAAGAATGCGGCGCGTCAGTCATCACGACGCCTGGTAGAAATTTGCAAATAACATAAAAAGCTGCACAAATTTTCATCTAATTTCAATAACAGATATCGGTCCGGCTGGACGTACTCTATCCCAATTTTTTTCGAAAACCATTGATGGATCACGTTAATAATGACACGACAGAACAAGTAAAGGTAAGGGGATCTATTTTTGTCGTTAGAACATGCCGTAAACGTATGCACTTTTGAGTACAGTAATAATAATCGAAACTTCCAAATTTCCACTGTGTATGTATAAATACGCTCTCAGAAACGTAACCATGTGTCTGTATAGACATATAAACATGCTTAGTTAAGTGTACACGATAATAATATTGTAAATGAGAATAATCCTGCGCCTTGCGGTAAAAATCTTGAGCCATGAAGAAAGCTCAAGCTGTGAGCGCGTTTTATCGACTTAGCGCTGAAAATTGACTGATAATAACAACAAAGAAGATGACTCGTTCCCTATCAGTTCGCTAATTAATCGTGAAGCGACTTCCTAGCCTGGTGGTTTTCATTGAAACTACACTAAACAAGAATCTGTCGCTACAGTCGTCACGTTTTGGTTGATTTTGTAACTGATCGTGACTCGTTTTAATACAGTACGAGTGTGTGCATGTTCTTTCGGCGTTTTGAATTGATAATCTACCTGGATTAATTTGTTTACACTTTTGTATTTACATAAGTCGAAAGCTAAAATTATTGTCCATTTCACAATACAGGTCACTGTTTTGTTCTTCGCCAAAAGCCGTGAATTAGTTGAACAACGTTCAGCACAAATCCTTCTTGGCAAACGACTCACGGGAAGAGATCTGATCGCCAACATTCTCAACAATTTTCCGAGGTAAGCTTTGAGGGTTGGTACTAAGTCGGTGTGAAATTGGTGTTCTTGTTGATTTAAGCGCGGTAAGATTAATACGAACGTTCAGTCAGTTTATTAAATGTTACAAACATCTTGTTCCCTATGCACTAGCTTAATTTTCCCTTTTAATTTAATTGCGTTACATTTTGCTAGATACATGTACATGTATAATTGCATAATTTGTGTTTTAAGTCTTGCAGTTATTGAAGAAAACCTTCTGATCGCTGTGAATCAGAGTTATATCGAAAAGGATTCAGAAATTAACTTTGAAGGAGGCGAAGAGGTTGCAGTTATCCCACCAATCAGCGGTGGGTAGAATGAAAAAAGAAAGGTATTTACAATACATTCTAAAATTGTCACAGGAGTGATTATTCTTATGTATGAAGTAAGACATGATATAATAAATAGCATTTTATAATTAAGAGGCCAAAGTAAAGCGGATGCAATTAAGGGATTCGGCCAGTAATCCCTATGATCAAAGACACATTTTGAACTGAATACAATATTATCCTTAGGCTGGGCAATTTCATTTCCAAGGCAAATCCTCTCTTAATCAGCAAACTGCATGTCTAGCTATTAAGATTTTATCAAAGCAAATACACCACTGCAATTAAAAGTACTTGACAAATTGAAATTGATTTCTTGACCAATGGTTGACAGTAATCTTATTTCAAAGCAGGTGCATGGCGTATGTAGGTGTGTCGTTCATCACTAAAGTTTGTCAGTTGCAATCAGTTGACTTACGACACTGTCAGTCAATACTACTCACTGACGTCGTTATTCAATGTTCTATCAAGGACAGGTGGTGATAGGCTTTGAGAGGATAATGTGATGTTAGAATCAGAATATATCCACTCCTGTTTGAACTCCTTCATCTCGAATTTGAAATATAATTTGCCTAAAACTTCAATACAGTAAATACTATTTTGGGATGTTAAAGGTTTAGCTCAACATCTAAATTCTCTTTAAAAACATCTAAATTCAACATTGTCGATGTCAAGCAGACAGGTAGATTACGAGCACTCCTTTGATCTTTCTCTATAGTCTGTCGAGCGAGAAGCAAAAACCTGGGCATGGTTGCAAGGTCAGGGAAAAGTCAGGAAATTTTATTTTGAGTCAGGGAAAATAAATAAATATAAAAATTATAAATATAAATATATAATATTATTGACAATTTGAAGAAAAGTCAGGGAAAATTGAAATTATAACACCACTGACAGATTTAATTAATAATATTACCATTGAAGGCTGGAAGAAACATTTCAGGTCACTGTGATCTCAGCGATGTTTTTGCTGAAGAAGGGGAACTGGCACTGTCAAGGTTGTGACTTGTTGAAAACTTATCAGTCTTAAATAAATAGGTGGAAAGGATGGCTGCAAGGGGAGGCTGGAGGTCGCTACTATATCTGACATTTTGCATTTATTTGGTCAGGGAAATTTTACTTTTACCAGGGAAAAGTCAGGGAATTTTGAAAACTGATGTCTGTGGCAATCATGCTGGTATTTCACTTCTCACTCAACGGACTAGGGGAAAGAGGGACTGCTCTTAATCTAGGAGACAGGTGTCAAGAAAAGTAAATCACCAACTGTGGGATGTGTTTTGATGTACCATCACCAAACTATCAATCGTGACAACAAACACTGATAAGTTACCCTTTTCATCCAACAGTCGACCTTAAAGGTGTCATTTATTTTGTACAAAGTTATCTGATCAAAGTCTGTATGTGCAAAGTTATCTTCTAACAGAATGAAACCTGATCATTTAAAGTGCCCCTTCAATCAAATTGTTGATATTCATGTTTTTACATTTTCGTGTACAATACAACTTTCTTACTCATCTTGCCAAATTTCAATCCATTACAAACATTAGAAGTTTCGTAATGGGTTGAAATTTGGCAAGATGAGTAAGAAAGTCATCTTGTACACGAAAATGTAAAAAAATGAATACCAACAATTAGTATCAACAATTTGACTGTAGGGGCACTTTTAATTATAGTTTACCAACTCTTAAGATAGAAAAGCATCAAAGACTGAGGTAATAATAAATCATACATCAAGTACAAACCATACAGTACATCACATGAAAAAATATATATTGGCTAAATTTTTCAAGTTGCATGTGGTTCTAACTTAATTTGTGGATTAAAACCTAGTATGCGAAAATCCAAATGAAAGTTATTGAGCAGTACTTTAACATGGTTCTGTTAATTATGTTGTGGCTCTAACTTTACATCTGTGGATGAAACCCTAGTGTGCAACCAATTACCATTTAAATGAATTAAGCTTGAAAGCGCAAGCAACCTACCATGTGCACATATAACATTTTTTTTTTCTTGACTTTATTTTCTTCTCCATTTGTGCATTATTTAACGAAATGTGTTCCTATGTGTTACATATTTTATCTTTCATAAACAGTGAGAAATAATAAAAGTCGGAATCTTATAAGTACACGTCTGCATGGTACTAAATATTATGCTGTACAAGGTGGTTCTAACTTTTCAGTCTGTGGATGAAACCCTAGTGTGTGACCATTCAAAATAAAAGCCTTTAAGCAAATTACTTTCCACCTGTCGAGCTGTTGATATTTCACATAATTTACTTTGGCACTCCTTGGGGCCAGCCTGTGCAGTGGGCTAGTGATTAGTGCATTGGGTTCTGCAATAAAAGGCTAGCATCTCCCTGGCTGGGGTCGTTTATTGTGTTGTGTTTTCACCATTAATTTTACTCTCGCATACAGTGCCTTTCTCCACCCAGGAGCAGGGCTGCAAATAACAGTTGGTCATCGGACAATGGCCGACCAAAATTTGCCAATGTCCGTTGAAATTCCAACTGTGGTCAGACATCATGTCCGGACAATTTGCGACAAAACGCGTTTTTACGTGCATTTTGTTCTAAACGCAAACTATAGTTTACTCTGCATTGACAATGCGTTAGATTAGCAGGTTCATTTATCAAGCAGTACTGTATGATGGCCGACCTCATTTTTTGTTTTGTCCGACCAAAACGGTGACTTAGTCGGACACATGTCCTTTCAAGAAAACAAAATAATTTGCAGCCCTGCAGGAGTATACATGTATTATAAATGGATACACTCACAGGCAAATAAAAAATTGTTAGTTTGGAAATCTGACAAAATGCTAGTGATCCCATCCAGGGATGATAGCAGGCTACCCTGTCTTACGCGAGTGACGAAGCGGCTTCATGCTCCACTGAAACCATCGGGCTGCGATCCCTAGGATTTTTTCCCTAGGATTGGTTTACTGACCTAAATAATTAAGTAATGTTCCGTGTAAGAAGTAGGCATCCGAAATACATCCGACTTAAGGATTTTTGTCTACCTCTTATGTGGAACATTACTGAATGCTAAACCTTACTGTTAAGAGGTACAAAAGTTAAAAGAACCATTTGTTATAACTTATTAAAACTGTATCAATTAAGTGACTTATCAATATTTGAGTACTTAGTACATTTATTTACAAGAAGTTCCACTATAAAAGGGACGGCAGCACACCTCCTAGTAAATTTTGCACCTTTTGGGTACGGAATGCAAATTTGTACTCTGTAGCTTGCAGTCGTGGCACGTTGTGGAGTCAAGCGTCATGTAAATTGTAACCATGCTTCAAAATCTCATCAAACTATAAAATATACCATTCACAAAAATAAGATATAATCACAAAATGTTTTAACAGAAGTTCATTTTCAACAAAAATGAAACACATTTTATCAGTATCGGTCATAGGAAAATTATTGTTATTTTTTCTGGAAGCTGTATTTTAGACTTTCAAATCATCAACAGCTATTACCGGTTTACGTGTAAAGGACATCATTTATTGCAGGTACAATTTGCAATCACTCAGCAACTAGCACTTATTTTATGATGTGCCTGTGTTGTAAAATGATTGTTATGGCAGTACCATGTGGCACAAAATTTTTGGAGGATCTAATTTTCGTGAATTTCGCGGGTTTTCCAACGATCTGCAAAAATTAGATCCCGTAATAATAAACTGCTGCAAAAAAAAATCCACAAAAATTGACTCCATTTATTTAGATTACTGAATTTCAACTAAATTGACTGCAAACAATATTACGACCTTCTTCTTTTCAATTGCAACAAAACGAACAATCTCTACAGTCTCTGGGTAAATTTGAAGACAAGACATCTCAGTGCCACAGAACAACAGTGGATGGCTCCGCTACATGGGAACTGTTCAGTTTATAACAATGGGTTGTCCGAAGGGACACCATTCTCAAGGGCATCTGCGATGCCGCATTTACGCTACCCATTAAGAATAATAGAAGGGTTGTTGTTCATGTATTTGTAGAAATACCGGACAAGAACATGCCCAAGTTCCACAAAAATTTGTTCCCAGCGGTAAATTCTGAATCCAAATTCGCAAAAATTTGTTCCCACGAAACGCAAAAAATCAGCAATCTGTGAAAATTTCAGTTGAAGAAAATACAGTTGTTACGTTCATTTGATGTTTGCATGATCTACAGCTTAAGATGGTACAGTATGTATTTGTCAGTTTAATCAATTTTTTTAAGTTTTGTCCATTTCTGTAACAGCTGCTGGAGTAAAAATAATTATTAGATCCAAGGATATGATCTTCTGGTGTGAGACTGTGGAGAGTTTTCAGATGTATATTTTTAATTTGTCACTTTTTAATAAACATTACAGCATGCTATTTTCCTCAGTAGCATGTTGACAAGTCCATGCAGTGACTTTAAACCCCAAAAAGGAATAATTAAATAAGTTCTGAAAATGCAGCTTCATTATTTTAATAATATTGCTCCATTTCTTTGTCATGGTTTAATTATAATAAAAAATATATTTGAGAAATAATTTTGGTTTTCCTAAAAATGTTCGCATGCAAAATATCACATTTTCTTCTTTATTTAGACAGCTTTCGTTTAAGAAAATGCTAATTTTAAAAGGCATTGAGCAGAGTCAACTACATTTTATGTCAGAAATATTGGACTTGATTTGAACACACAAAAAAATGCCAAAAAATGTTATGTTATGTACCCAATCCCCAGGTAATTTTTCCTGAAAGTCTGACAATGTGTTTACTTATATTATTTGTAAGTTTCCTTAACTTCTTTTTGAATCAAAATGTACCTTGTTCCAATAAAGAACTGTCATCATTTACAGTTTAAATGAACCTATTAATGTATGTAATCTGTATAAAATTTCTAGTTCTCAACATCCAATTTATCTTTTTTGTTTTTTAAGTTTTAAAAATATCCAATTTAAAACTGCACAGTAAACAGCTTGTTGCCTTTACATCTTGAGTCAAACATTTTTTTGTTTTGATTTTCTGCAAGAAGCTGTTAGACTATACTGACAGTTTTTAACAGGCAACATTAGGAAGACAGCTTACAAGTTTACTTTAATTATTTACTACCTTCTAAAGTTTCTACAGTGACCTAAAGGTGTGCAAAGAACTTAGTTGACTAATGTCACTTTTTATGGTAATTGACACCATTGAATGATTTGCGTGGAGCCACTAATAGGACATGATAATGGTCAACTAAATGCATTGTATGTTATTTTCTTCATAAATATTATTTGCATGTACCACACAGTGAACCACCACACAGTGAACCGCCACACAGTGAACCACCACACTACATGTGGGCTTAACATATTTCTGTCTGAACAGAGGAATCAGTGTAGATCGAGACATTTTCTTAGTCCATGTTACAAAAAGAAACGTTATTGACTAGTAAGCACATTTTCTGCAGCACTTATGCCCTGGAACTTATATTAACTATCAAGCCTCTGTAAGAATACATTTCTGAATAGAGAAAATGAGGTAAGATCTGACAACTGTAGATGTAGAGACTCATTGGTTTATATAGATCTGAGGTGCTTTATTTCTAGGGCAAGTGTGGTATTTAGTTAAAATATTATATAGTGCTTTTAAAAAAAATTTAAAACATACATAATTTATTGTCGTCGACAGCTTTAAATTTCTACCAAAGTTAAAAAGGAAAACCTCTCCACTGATTAAAACACTTTTTGTCTGAGAGATTCATTTAATTTACATTTTGTTTTTAGTTTATAATACTCACATTTCTAATAACAGGACAGTCACATACTTCCACTACTTTTTGAGGATGCTATATTTTTATTATTTTATTATTTTTTAACCGATCTGATTTCCATGTACATCCAGCTTGGTTCAAAAGGACTCAGAAAAGCTTAGGGGCTATATTAAATGGACCATGATCTAAATGTGATATTGAGAAAAATATTGAATGAAGAGATGATAAGAAAACATTTGCTTGATTACATTTTTGGCATTTAGCATTTCTGTATATAAGCTGTAGATTAAGTGAATTTTGAATGTTGTTAGTGCCACAAATCGGTATAAATACTGTAGTTGAAACTAAAAATTCTCTATCAATCAAATATTACCTGCTGCCTTATAAACCAGCTTTATTAAAAATAAACGGTTCACAAAATTAGCCCAGCCTGTAATTCACGACGTTCTCGCCACTTGCTTGACAAATATCCCTCTCCCTTGCCACCATAATCAGTATGACTTCCTTTCCAGGCACCTATCACAAACATCATAACATCACCAGCCTCTTACTAGCCTGCAAACGCAGACGTATTTCTGGCTTGAGTTTCACCCTGCCGAAAAGTAACATTACTTTTCAGCCAAAAATATGGCTGCGTTCGCAGGCTAGCCTGCTACCCCTGTGTGTTGCACCAATTAATATTATTGTTTGTTCAAAATGATTGCAGTAGAATCCCGATTTCTTGAACCTCCAAGGGAAATGAAAATTGGTTCGAGAAATGTGGAGTTTCAAATATTGGGGGTAAAATTACAGTGAAACAAATCCAAGGGGAACGACTTTTGGTTCAAGTTATTTTAGGGTTTTTGAGAAATTGAGGGTTCAAGAAATCTGGATTCCGCTGTATTTGATCACATTTGCTGTTTTGTCCCTTTTTTGCAGTATAAAGGCTAAAACACCTAGTTTACACATGGCTGATGATACCATTGTTATAACTCCGGATCTTCTTCACGTTGATCACGTCGCAGAGATTGTTGGTGCACCAAGTGCAGGAGCAATCTCGCTATTTGTAGGTAAATTAATTGAATTAATTGTAGGTAATTGTTTAATATAAACAGCTATATAAAAAATTATAATAATATATCATAAAATTCCAAAAATAATCCCCCCCCCCCCCCCCCAAATATAAGTAAGCCACTCAAATCTCGAATGCAAAAATCCCTCCGATAATAAGCCGTCCTAAATATAAGTCCATGGCTTTTATTTAGATTTAGCTCCTAAAGAAATACTACCTGGCTCCAGAGGTCCATTCTCTAGATATGGTTAGATGGTTAGAAGCTCCCTAGATGGACCTTGTTAAATATTTTTTTCTTATTATAAGTTATTTTATCATAGGCTCTTTGTTTTTATTTAGTATTTTTAGTACACATTTTATTTATTTAGTTTAAATAATAATTTATTGTAAAACACCTTGTATATATATACTTGCCGTTGGTGCTGTATAAATTAATTTTATTACAAATTAATAAAAATATTTATTTTACTTATAATTTATTTTTATTATTTTTCAGCAAAAATTATTAAAATTTGCTGAAAATGATAATATCCTTGTACATTGTTATTTTGTATTCCTTTAGGTACAACAAGAGATAATTTTGAAGGTAAGAAATGAATTCCTTGTTGTTTAAATCTTGAGGTCTTCCTGATATCCTAACCTGCGATGTTAGGCCAGAGGCTTAATGTCTCCACCCAAAGACACAATCATCTGAGTCAATTAAGTGTCGTCATGACAGCCTACGTGATATCACCACTCATTTACTACATAGTCTATGGTCCAGCAGTCTGATGTTATTGAACTAGTGTGAGGTCTGTATTGGGGAAATATTGGTAAAGTTCTTTTTTTGCAAGTTTATGGACCAAGCTGAAGGCAAGGTCCATAAACTTGCAAAAGTAGAACTTGACCAATATTCCCCAATGTGGACCGAACAAGCTAGTTCAAAGCTAGTTTATTATAGCGGCTTTTTTGAAACTTTGCTGATAAATTAATGCAACCATTCTCTACTAACATGCGCGTGCCAAAGTTAAGCAAATACTTGCATTTTTCAGGCCACTTTGTGAAAAGTTTAACCGAAATTGTCTGCCAGACATAAGGAAAAATGTTTCTACTTAAAATAGTTTTCTTTTGTTCAATGATTCATAAAAGGAATTCGGCGAAATGAGTTTGTGAGCGGTCCGTACTGCAAAATTTGGACCGCTCAGAGAACCAATCAGAAAGCTTCAATTCATCATGCACCAGTTTGCCATATAATAAATAACTATTATCAATGTCCGATGTATTTTTCCCCAGGAAAAACAGTAGTGCGTCTGGAATATGAGGCATACATGCCTATGGCCAGATCAGAGATGCGCAAGATTTGTAAACAAGTGCGAGAGAAGTGGGAAGTAATGAAAATAGCCATATTTCACAGAATTGGGTGAGTAGTTTAACCCTTTCGTTTTGACAAACCTAAGAGAGTTCAATAATTCCAAATTTCATTTTGGAAGCTCATTGATGAATAGCTGTAGTCATCATACATTACAATAGGTTTTCATCTGAAACGATTTACTCAAGTCAGAACCAGTTGTGCAGCACCACATGAAAGTACTGCTCAATAGCTTTCATTTGAATGGTCACACAGTACTGGGGATTCATCTACAGACGTAAAAGTTAGAGCCACCTTGTACAGCATAATAAACAGAACCACATGAATGTATCACTCAATAGCTCATTTAAATGGTCACACACAACTTATTTTTAGTCTTGAGTTCTGTCTGAACATAATATTTTCATGTATACATTAACTGTGGATTCATCCACAAGAGTCAAAAGCTAGAACCATCTTGTAAAGCATAATAAACAGAACAACGTGACAGTACTGCTCAACAACGTTGATTGTAATGGTCAAACACTAGGGACCCCTTGTACAGCGTAATTAACAGCACTGCATGAAATTCCTGCTCATTCAGAAATTGAAAGCTTTCATTTGAATGGCCACACACTAGGGTTTCATGCCATGAACACCATAACAGTATTGACAATAGGTTTCACTTTAGCATTGAAAGGGTTAAGAGGTTTAATGTATTTTCTACACTTTATCTGTTGAAAATTTGTTTTTCATTGTGAAAGCTGTAAACATATTATGAACACAAGTTACACTTTGATTACAGGGTGGTGCCCATTGGTGAAGCAAGTGTGATTATCGCAGTGTCGTCTGCTCACAGAAAGAATTCTCTTGAGGCTGTACAGTATTGCATAGATACTCTAAAAGCAACAGTCCCAATATGGAAAAAGGTAATTTCATTTTCTAACACCTCTGCCTTTTCATCAATTAATTAATTTTAATGAAATTTTGCATTATGAAAACTGAGCCAATAAAGACAAATTAGAATTACTTACAAGTACCAATAATGTGTAGAAGATTAATCAGTTTTTTTTTACAAAAGTTTTGCAATATTATTGTCACCCTCTAATTACAAATTCTAACAAAAAATGAGTAAATATAATATTTATTTCAAGAGCATTAATTTTGCTCAATTCACAATCATATCAGAAATTTGTACGAAATCGAAAGGTGAGTTCAGAAAAGTCCTATCTGCATTTTTTTAATTTTCCCCTTTTTGAGACAAATGTTGTAGATCATCTAGTACATGTAGTTGTTATGTTCTTAGCAGGAATATGAAAATATACCATTATTTCTTTCCACAAATTCTCATTCATCGACAAATCTAGTCCTAGCAGTATGCGGGATGTTTTTTGTTGTTGTCACATTTGAACCTAGTTATATGGCCTTAGCTCCCACAAGTCTCCTGTAGCTCAGTGGTAGAGCGTCCGACCGGTGTGCGGAAAGTCATTGGTTCGACTCCTGTTGGGGGAACTCGTAATTTTTTTTCCGAGTAGCGTGTGTCACTGACAGAATAATATCTTTCTCATATTTCTACCAAGCTTAAAATATACCATCATTTCTTTCCACAATATGAACTGTGTTTTGGGTGATTTCAACTTTTACTTTTCTGCGCACAGCCCTTCTTCCCTTTTTACATGAGGCAGGTTCATTTTTAACTTGTCAATGCAAATGTGATGAACAAGTTATAGCAGTTAGTGGATTTCGCTTGCCTGCTTGGTCAATGGGCTGTAAACCTTTATTTGGGTTAGGTTAGGGTAAGAGTTTAATCCATTGTTCCATAAAATTTTAGAATTTCCATAATGAAACTTGGACTTATTAATAATCATTTTTGCTATCTCTATGGCACTAATATTGTTTAATCAATTTTCTGTGAATCATTTCCAGGAAGTTTATGAACAAGGTGAACCCAACTGGAAGGAGAATTCAGAATGTTTCTGGACAAAAAAAGGTGGACCATCCAAACAGTCCACTGTTTAGTAAAAGTTTTCTGTGTGTACTCAGAACTTCTTTTACAGAGCAGACACTCCAACCACGAATGTTATGGCTTTATTTTTACTTATTTTTTACTTATTTTTTAAACTCATTTTCTACTTTTTTTAAACTTTTTTTTTACTTTTTTTTCCAGAACTAGCCAATCACAGCCGTGGTTCGAAGCAATGGCCGATGCATTTTTTCTACCTTTCTTTCCGTTTTTTTATCAAAGTAAGACTACTGCGATGGTACTTTGATAAAAACACGTTAAAAAGGTAGAAAAAATGTATCGGCCATTGCTTCGAGCCATGGCTGTGATTGGCTAGTTCTGACACTAAGTTTAAAAAAAGTAGGAAATAAGTTTAAAAAATAAGTATTTTATAAAGCCATAGCATTCATGGTTCAAGTGTCCACTCTGTAATTCAAACATCAGATACCTGCTTTTGAAACACTTGATTATTCTGTATTATTTAACCAAGGTGTGATCCTATTGGTTTTTGTGAGGTTATGGTCCACTGGTTGAGGAACATAAGAAGTGTAAAACTTGTTTTTCATGTGTTGCTGGAGCCTGGGTCCAAGGGGAGTAAAGGTCATGTGACTTGTAAGGCCGGCAGTTGCTGTCTGCTGACCCTAACCCACCCACCCAGGGTTCCAGATAAGCGTGTCAATGAGGAATTTCAACAGATCAATATATGAGCCTCATCAAATCATCTGAAGTTTTTCTTTATAGACTACAAACATTTTTGTTAGATCAAGAGGCATTTACTAGTACAGTGAACTCTCTCTAAGGCAGACACCCTCGGGACCAGCTCTTGCTGTCTGCCTTATAGAGTTTCATTATAGAAAAAATAAGAGAAACTTGATTTGGTCGGGACCAGTCAACCATGTCCACCTTAGAGAGGTGTCTGCCTTACAGTGGTGTTCGCTTTGAGAGAGTTTACTATTTACAGTATGCTACTGTACAGCCATGATCATTTATATGCTTGCTGCCAAAATTTGTTATATCTGATGCTTTTCAAGAAAACAATAATGCACAGCAATAATTACACAATATTTATTACAATATTAATCTGTGTACATTTTTGTGATTTTTGGTTGATGCCAAATCGTTGGTCTGTTCATTATAAGAGGAATTTTTTATTCCAAGACCTGTTCATTATGCATATATTATTCCTTTTTGCAAGTCACTATTTTAAGAAATGGTCGGTTCCACAAGGTTTCCGAAAGTGGGCAACCTGGGACCCTCAACACTGCTCGATCAGTATTTCAGTTTCCTGACAATGTAGGTTATTCGATTTATATTTAGTTTTAAATCAGTATAAACCAATCAGAGTACAAATGTACTATTGAAGTATGCTATTATAAAGTAGTATTAATTATTAATAATAATATATTAGTCAAATAGTCTATCTAGATATAAATATATCTACCATTCCAAAACTACATGGCAGCATTAAAAGAAAAGAACACCACTTTTGAATAACAAGTTTCATATATTGATTAAAAAACAAACAAATGAGAAAATGGAATGCTGTTAGTTGCGTTATGTCTAAGGCCTGGTTCGCACTTGTGAGATAAGAAAAACAAAACTCAAGTGTGCACCAAGGTGAAATAAGCACAAGAAAAATATGTTTTTTCTTTTTCTTCCTTATTTTCACCAGTGTGAACTGGCATGCAACATTTAGCACAAGAATTCAACCATCTTGTTGTCGCCAGTTCTCCATTGACGTGACTCCCATCTAAAGCACTGTGCATGCTTTCACTTATGCTTATCTCACAAGTGTGATCCAGACTAAAGGAATGGAGTTAAAAAAATAGTCAAAAATAGTTTTAAAATTTAAATTTACGTATTCAGTGCAAGAGTTGTTCCCACTCAAGGTACACATCTGTCCTAAGACAGAAATGCTGTGATTAGTAGCCAAGTATAGAGTTAGGTTTACAGTCAGATCAAAGCATTGTATTAAGGAGGATATTATTTTAATAATGAATGTGTTAAGAGTTTTTGTCTTCCAAGCTTTTTTTATCATGTTTTACAAGCATTTTAATTGACAAAAAATTCACAAAACTTTTTGTAGAGTGATCGCCTTTTGTTTAACACAAATATCATTGAATTTCAATTAATGTATGCTGTGAAAGTAATAATAATTTTACAACTACGAAACCTCCACTGCTAGAACACATTGCATTACATTTCTGGAAATAAGTTGAAATTGCACTATTACAGTGGAACCCTGCCATACAACCACCCCGTTTATACGACCAACCCGTTATTACGACCACTTTTTTGTGGCCGGAACAAAAACCTACTCATTTTCTTATCTGAAAACCCCATTATTCCAAATGCTGTCCGGCAAAGTTGTCAGTGATTAGCGTGTTCAATTGATATGACATCCGGCAAATTACAGTGTTCAACAGAAAGTTCATGAACAAATACTACAAAAGACCATCATTTGACCCTACCCCGTTAATACGACCACCCCGTTAATACGACCAAATTTTCATGGCCCGACGGTGGTCGTATTAACAGGTTCCACTGTACAAGAAAAGTACTGTAATATTGTGTGTCACTACTGTGTGATAATACATGTATAAAGATCAATTATTGAAAATGGTAAATTGTGCAGAGAGCAGGATGAGCCATGAGCCTCCTCTGATGTAGCCTCCTTTGCAGACATTCTTTGTGTCTGTCCTATTCTCCCTCCCCACTAGTTAGTGGGGAGGGAGAATAGGACAGACACAAAGAACGTCTGCAAAGGAGGCTACCTCTGATGCCGTTGACAGGAAATTCAAAAGCAAACAGCTGATATTTGTATGCAATTATTGCATACAAATATCAGCTGTTTGCTTTTGAATTTCCTGTACAATGGGATCAGAGGAGGCACAAGGCTCGTCCTGCTCTCTGCACAATTTCCTATTTTCAATAATTGGGAAAAGCATTTTACATTTTTAGTGTTGAAAATAAATTATTTATTTTCAACACTAAAAATGTAAAATGCTTTTCCCATTTTTGTCAACAAATGCCTGAGCAGTTTACACAATATATTTTTTCAACAATTCAGTTGCAGCAATTTGATCCACAGTGAAGACATCTCACTGAAACAGTGAAACACATTTCAGTGTGTTCTTTTGTATTTTAGCTTTATTGCGTTGAATAAATAATGTTATGTTATGTAGATAATTACACGACACTGAATTACCAACTGTTGACATAATAATTGTTTATTATGTGGAATATAGAACCGTGAATTTCACATAATGACTTAAATGGCTGGAACTGATTTTCCTTGAAAGTGAATGCCAATGGCAAGCAAGACAATAAAGAAACTATGTTATATCTTTATGTTCTTTGTACTGTGTTTTTATATTTATTTTTATTGGGTGGTATAAAGAAGAACTTAGTCTTCAGAATCTATCAATGGAAGACAACTCACAATAACCACAAGCTTGTCCACTTACAGTGTCAATACAGATATTTGTCAGATTTATACCATCTAACGCACAGATTTCTATTCAAAACATATGCACTGAAAGCCAATGAAAATTATGAATATTCTCCACACCTTATTACAATGCTACTACGATGACCGGGGTTACTCATAGACAAACAAAATTGGCCAATCAGATAACAGGACACGAACAATGAATTCCAACTGAAGTCGTTTGAACCAATCAGTTTTCCGTCCACTCGAGATTGATTCAAATGACTGTAGCTGGAATTCATCGTTCGTGTCCTGTAATCTGATTGGTCAATTTTGTTTGAATGACCCCGGTAATGATTTTTTTTTCCTTCAAAATTTCATTTTGTAACTTGACAAAATAAATAAACAGGTTTTTAAAAAAAGACCCTGGTAATGATAGTCACACTGAAAAGCATCTGAAGATAATCGAGATCATTTCAGTTTGTCTCAAGTGACATCTTGTTGCTGTCATTGTAGTTTGCTTTAAACTGTTACTCTCCGTTAATCTTTTACTTTCGAGCATGGCAACACACCAGAACATTAACCAACAAAACCACTGACAATAAATGCTTAGATTTCATTTTCTTATATTTTAATGTAAAGCAATGTACTGCGAGAGAATAAAAATGGTCTCATCCACTTGCAACTCACTCTGTTCCAACCTAAGGACAAAGAAACAAACTTCAATGGCCAATTTGGCAGTCTAAATACAATTTAGGTTTCTTGACAATTTAATGCAAAACTGATTTGTCAACTGTCTCTTTCCTAATGACTTCATGTCGCTCCAAGATCAACTTCCTACTAAATCTGCCAACTTGTCTTTATTATTTTATCATTTAAAAAGAATGAATGCATCCGACCAGTGTGCGGAGGAAGGTCATAGGTTCAACTCCTGTTAGGGGACTAAACTCGGAATTTTTGAATGAGTACCTTGTGTCACTGACTGAATAACAACATCTTTCTCATAGTTCTACCAAGCTTAAAATATACCATCATTTCTTTCCACACATTCTCACTCATTGACAAATCTAATCCTAGCAGTATGTGGGATGTTTGTCACATTTTTTTATTTTTTATTTTATTTTTATTTAAACAATATTTGTTCTCAACATTTGCTCTAAGAGCAGATGCTCATCTAGAGAGCTTACGTTGTTTCACAATTACAATAACACACGATCAGATCAAGACAAATATAACAAAAGAAAAAAGTTTGTTTGTCACATTTGAACCTAGTTATAACAATGGCTCAAGCTCCCACGAATATCCTGTAGCTCAGTGGTAGAGCATCTGGCCGTTTTTCATAACCAAGTTATTACCGAACTAATTTTCAGAAAATTACAGTATTTAGTATGCAGCCGCCATGTTTGTGTCCTTCTTGGGGACACCAATATGGCCACCACAAAATTGTACAAGAGTAGATTCAATGTCATTATCTTTCACTTCAAATTTGTTTAGACATCAAATTATTATTATCATGTATGACAAAAAATATCCATTTTTGTGACAGTTCAGAAACACGTTCATCCAGTACATCACAGATTTCAAAATGCTTTTCCAAAACGAAGCACTGAATCGATACCAAACTTTGCATATAGCGATTAATGATTTTCATGTCTAGAAGATATAAAAAGAATAACTTTGTAGGATTAACAGTTTAAATTTAGAATTTTGATGACGTCAGATGAAAACTACTAATTGAATGTTGTAAGGAAAAATCAGACAATGGTCAGCAAAACAATCCTATTTGGTTTTACCACAGGCTGCTTGTACATGTACCTATCCATCTACGTTTTTACATTTTTGTCATTCTGGCAATATCTACCCCCTGTAGTACCTGTTACCTACACTGTAGCCAAGTGGCACATACAGTAAAGCCCTATCAAACGGTCTCAACATTATTTTGTTGAGTCATGTTGAGAGATGTTGAGAGATGTTGAGAGCATGCCATGTCAAATGGCTTCAAAATTTCGAGAACAAAAGAAAGACTGAGAAGATGTTGAGACCATTAATTTAATTGGGGCGTAAGGCCTCACCCACTGCAGTACATATTTCAGAAAAAGAAAACAATTTCTATATTATTTATAGTTATTTACAGTTATAGCAACATGACTGGCAGAAGGGGAGCAAAATGCTGTAGAAATGTGAGTGTTTCCACAAATGTTAAAAGTTCTCCCAAACTTCCACATGTGTTTCATTCTATAACTCTACAGAAACACAGATAACAGGTTTTCTATTTCTTTATGAAAATAACTTTGCTATGAGTTTTTAATGTATACATGACTGTACATATATGCAGAAGTCTTGTCATTCAATCGTTTTGTTACCAAAATTCCTGTCATTGCTTTGGTTGTGGTTTTCATGATGTGCCCCAGTTGACAATTTTTTTTATTCTCATTATATCATAAGCAGGAGAAACTTAACCTGAGTATCAGGTGAATTTTTCAGCGCTCTCTTTTACTCTTCGTCTTTACGTGGTCACGCTGATAATTTTTTGCGTGACACCCGTAAAGAGAATGTAAGGAGCGTGAAAAATTGGCCTGATCGCAGGTTAGGAGAAACTGGGCCTTTTTAAGTTTTAAATTGCTTACTTGGCAAGGGTGAGTTTGAGTTTCCTCAGCTGCTCTCTCTCTGCAGGTATAATCAGTTCCTGTAGTTCAGCTATAGCCTCCGCTGATGTCTCCTCGCCGTGTTGTGCCTTCAGTGAGTTTATTGTCACTTCTAGCCTCTCTTCCTTTTCCACTAAACGTCTGAACAGAACAGTGACAAGTTTAAGTAACATACAACACCAACTTGCTGTATTTAGGTGTACAAAACACTCTTTTCAATCAGAAGAAACAGAATGGAGGTGATTACATGTACCTGTGTTCCTGAACTTCAGTCTGTCGTCTACTCATTAGATTCCCAAGTGTCTGTGAATGGAAGAATGATCCATCTGTCATTATAATATACTCACCACAGGATATTGCAATTTTGGACAATCTGATTGGTTCCCTACTCAAGGCATATGAGGCAATGTACCATTACTACCTTATTTGGGAAGCCTGCTAATTACGATAAATATCCCATTTTAACTCTGTTTTTTCCTTCCGTTCTTTCCCCAGTAATTTTTAATTGCAATATCCTGTGGTATATTATAAAACAATTATTCCACTCAATCTCGTCGTACATGAACTCATAGATTTTGTGGAATAATTGTTAATTGTTAAGACAATTGTTTTTGCATTCTTATTCTTATTCTCTTTATGTGGATCACACGTCCCACTTAAATATAGTGCAAAGAAATTAGCCTAATCACAGGTTACAGAACTCTGGTCATGTTGAACACAAACTTCAAAGATATACATCAAATGAATAATCATTTAATGAAATGAAACAGCACTAAATATAAATTAAAGCTTGATATTTTAGCATAAAATAAAAGTTAATAATAAATGTTGGCAAGCAACAACCACACTAGCACGCATTCATTCTGCGGTCTCTCCCAAATGCGTGACTTCCATAATACGTGAGCAATATTGTTCATCCCCTTCTCTGAATGCTGCAAGTTTCTTCGCAGCTTGCAAGTACATTCCCTGCCCAACATTGCCCATCAACTCTGCCTTACGTTGTCTTTTACTGCACGCCTTAACGTTAATATTAATAAAACTAGTAATACGTGACTCGCATGGGTCCTCGCGAATCTGTGATGGGGATTAATTATTGTTGGGGTGTGAGGGTAATAACCAGGCTTTAGAGATCGACTGGAGCTCGCTGGTCTCCTGACATCTTCCTTTTATACTGTTGACGGTCTTGTTTTTCTAGTCGACGAACGACTGCCCAGTGGACGAGTAACTTGCGTGACACCGCTTAGAATATGTCCTGAATTTCCGACAACAGATTTGCATCAATTTATTATTATTACATGAGCAAAGAACATTTCCTTTTTCTTGTTCAGGAAACATTTGAAAACATATTTCCTTTTTTCAACGCCCGTGAATAAGACTCGCGAATATATTTTTTACTGTGAAGTCTGGCGAAGCATATCGAACATCGAATTTGAAGCCGTGTTCTCAGATGTCAAACCGGTAAATGTACAATGTTGATCGTACTTTGAGAAATTCTTGACGGGTCATCGTTTTCATGTTCCTGTTGTTGATACCGGATTTAATAAAGCGGGGTTTTTTTTGTTTTTCCAAATTATCCGCACTATTAACGTCCAACGAAAGTCACCCTTTCCCATATAAATTCGGTCGATAATTCGATCGATAAACATAACTTGGAGTAATTCTTGCAGCTCCTGTGGTCTACAGTTACGTCTACAACAGATTACGTCGAAGTCATGTCTTATTAAACATAGTAAAAAGAAAAAACAAAGAATCATTAAAAAAAAAGGGGGGGGGGGAAAGAACGGCCCGGATTCAAACCTAAATAAATAAATTTTTTAAAAAAATAAGGACCCTTTAGGATTTGAACTTTCGCCCTCATCCTGAAGATCAGATTTAATAGTTAGCGCCTTAAGCCATTAGGCCACAACGAGCGCGCCGTGTGAAACACTCGTCATTTCTGTCAACCACAATTTCACAAAAAAACAAACAAATAAATATGACCGTAAAGGCCACACGAGAATTGCTCTCGCGTTAGCTCTTGGGGAACAAAATTATAAGCCCCGCTACGCGAGGAATTAATATTATTGTAGAAAAAAGTAATACTGATTGGTTACCTGGTATGACTTTTCAATCAAACATTCTACTAAGCTGCTTCGTTATCCACAGAGAACAGTTTATCATTTTTTTTTCTTAGTTTTAAAATGTCCTGGAAGGTGGATACCCCTTGCTTTTTGAATAGTCATGAAGAGGAAAGAGCTCGAGGGATTTCCTGTTATTCACAAAGGAAAATGATTGACTATTAAAGCATGATTTTCATATATTCATCATCGCCCAAAACATAATTGGTTGCTTTAACCATATTAAAATGTTCTTTTTTTTTTTAAAATGAACAATGTTTATTATCCGGCCGAAAACGTACGCCAGTGATGTGTTCCTGATGTTACCTGTAATGCAATAAACCTCTCAGCAAACAGTTTGTATAACAACTCTTTGGCATCCTTAGACGGAATCATCGCAAGCTCACCTATCTAGAAATCAGACACAGATATGAAAAACAAATTGACAATATAACCCAAATAGCACATCCATACTAAACAAAAGTGAGATAAAACTCCTGGATCTATTGATAAAAAAAAAAAAAATAAAAAACATTGTTAAGTTAAAAATACCATTTGCACCACAAAATTATGGATCTAGATTACCATTAGATAAGTAACTGCTGTTTTTGCGAGTAATTTAAGAGAAGAGAAGAGCAGCAGAATTCAATGATTGACAGAAATCATTCAGCCAGCCAGCCAACCCAGTACTCACAATCAATGGGTTGGTTAACCAGTTTAATACTAGACAGTTAGCAAAACCAAAAACAATTTCTCTTTTTCCCGTATATAACCTTTTTTTTTTTTTTTTTAAAAAGGTCAGCCCAGCATGTCCTCTCCACTGCTTGTTTGAGTTGCATGGTCAGATCAGTAAATCAGTCAGTCCTGGACATTAGTGAGTTTGTCTGTCCCTCTGTCTGTCTGTCTGTCTGTCCCTCTGTCTGTCTGTCGGTATGTATCTGTCTGGTCTGTCTGTCTGTCTGGTCTGTCTGTCTGTCTGTCTGTCTGTCTGTCGTCTGTCTGGTCTGTCTGTCTGTCTGTCTGTCTGTCTGTCTGTCTATCTGTGCAATGGTCAGTCAGTCCGTCAGTTGGCTGATTGGCCAGCTGGTCAGCCAGCCAGTCAGCCAGTCCAACAGTCGGCTGATTGGACACCACCCGACGAGGTTGTTCAGCCAGTCAGCCAGCTGGCCAGCCAGCCAGTCCAGAGTAAGCCAAGTCAGCCAGTCAGTTAATCTGCCAGTCCCAACAGTCAGCTGATTGTTGGTGAGCTGGTCAGCAAGCCATCCAGCCAACCAGTCAGTCAATCATCCAGTAAGTCAATCAGCCAGTTCCATTATGCGCGGTGAAAACTAATTTGATTGTCCCAGGTTTGTTGCAAAAGTATTTGCTAGTTTCCTAACCCTGCACTGATCGCGCTTGCTTGCTTTGTGTTTACCAATAGCGCTTGCTTAGAAGGGGCCGATAAAGGGCACACTTGAAATAGTGAGACTGTATAATAATTATCTGTTTCCTAAATACGCACCTGTTTCTGTTCCATGTGGTTTCTTAGTAACAACAATCTGAAGATTCTTATAAAACATCTTGAACCAAACCTGACAATAATACAACACAATCAGGGAACAACAACAACAAAATAAAACTACAGCCTTTTTATATTTCCCAGAGAATTAAATAATAATTGCTAAATGTTAAATGTACTCTAATCAACCAGCTTAGTTTTCCATCATGTAACCCCGGGGAAGGGGGGGGGGGAGGGGACTCCACATATAAAGCGACGGGGTTGATCGCTGGAAATTTGAAAAGAAACCCCTAAAAGGTACCAAAATCTGGTTTTGTGGGTTGTGGCTCGAATTCATTTTCACCCCTAAGAGGTACCAATAATTCTAAGACAAAACTAGTCCCTGTTATATTATTTTTTTCCAGCTTAATACCCCTAAAAGGTACCGGATAACTCTAACAGCAGTCATTTTTAGATTTTAACACCCTAACGGGCAGTACTACCAAACCACAAATTTTAAACCCTGAAAGGTACTGCGATCACCCCCGTCACTATTATGGATTTATATGGGAGGTCCCCCACCCCCCCCCCCCTCCCGGGCATCCCCCCCCCCCCCCCCCCCGCCCGGTAACTTCCAACAATGAAATTATGAACATTGTTTGTTGTCTCTCTTCACAGTGAAGAAGGCTTTACGAGTGAAGAGCGTCCCCCCCCCCTACCCTAACCCCCCCCTCCCTACCGTTTTGCCACTCGGACAAAGTTTTTTGATTAATGTTTTGACAATCTTTGTTTTCTTTTTTGTGTTTTTGTTTTTTTTGTTTGTTTTTTTACGACATTTCAGTTAGCTTCCAAGTTTTATACTAGCAAATCAAATTGCAAGAATTGTGGGGAGGCTGAGATGTCATTATTGTCAGAATGCAAACATGAAGCTTGACAACTCCACCTCTCGTAGTTCTTTCTGCATTTTGATTGGCAGTTGAAACGAAAGCCTATCAGAAAGTTATCAAAAAGATATCAAAAAACTAATCAAAAACTTTTGTCGAGTGGCAACGGTACAGTGCTGGACTGTAAATTAAAATGCATGATAAATACCTTTCTTGAACAATGGATTGTCTATTACATTTTGACAAAGTGTATCCACGCACTTCTGCATATCTTTACAGCTGTCAAGGAGTTAAACAGCATCTAAACTCACAGAGCACAGTCACACAAAATTAATATAAAAATAAGCTGATTAATTCATTTAAACCTTTAAGGTATCTGTCTGTTTTCTGATACATTCAAGGTTTGTGCTCTTTTTCCAGAACCTTTCGCAGGACTCCTGTAGATTTTCCAGACTCCAAATGTACAAGTTATTATTTTGTTCTTCAACACATAATTTTCTAATTTTGTGAGAATTTTCCTCCACCTGATTTATTACCTTTTTACCGTTTTTTTTTTTTATTTTACCGGTGTGTTTTTCATTCAATGTACAGATTCCAGTGGACTTTCCAGGACCTGCCCTGCAAAAAAAATCACTCGTTTTCCAGGACTTTCCAGTCCCTGGAAAATAGCTAGAAGAAAATTCCAGGACTTTCCAGGATTTCAAGGACCCACACCTTGATTTTGTCTGTTCTCTATAGCTATAGTTCATCTGCACAATATCTTCATTGGTAAATACAAATGGTTGATGTTGTCATTGCTGTTGCTGTTGTTGTTGTCATTGTTGTTGTTTTTGTTGATGTTGTTGTTGCTGTTGTTGTTGTTGTTATTGTTGTTGTTGTTTGATGTTGCTGTCATTGTTGTTGATGTTGTTGTTGTCATTGTTGTTGTTGTTGTCATTGTTGTTGTTGTTGATGTGTTGTCATTGTTGTTTTTTGTTGATGTGTTGATTATATTGTTTGTTTGATGTTGTTGTTGTTGTCATTGTTGTTATTGGTTGTTGTTGTTATTGATGTTGGTTGTTGTTGTTGTTGTTGTTGTTGATAAGGTCACCTCATCATTACAACCACACCCCCAAAAAGCAGCTCAGTCTTTTAATAACACACCCTGGGTGTTTTTTTGCCACAAATGATTAAGTTTCCTTAGGGATAGTTATGTGATGATACATAATACAGTCTACATTCCACCGCCACCCTCTCCGTTTTGGAAACCAAATTTTTTGGGGAAAAAACACCAAAGAAGGCAAGAGATATTAGTAATCAAATGTCGTAATGAGCAGCACATTTGTTTTTTGTTTTTTGCCCAAATGATGAAGTTTTCTACTTAGGATCAGTTCTGTGAGTGAAGGATACTAATACAGTACATTCCACCGCCACTCTCTCCTGTTTTGGAAACCAAATTTTCCTGGGGGAAAAAATCACAAAGAAGGTTCAAGAGATATTAGTAATCATCATGGTTATTATATACACAGGATGAGCAGCAACTGCTAAATGTGATACATTGTATAAAGAGTTCCACTGCATAATCTTGAAAATAAATGTTACCTTCTCATCTGTTAGTAGTGATAGATACTGCGTGATCTGTGCCTTCTCCATCTTGGGAGTTACAGATAAATTTTGTGAGATCTGTTAAAATTACAAGGACATATAATCAGGGGAAGGTGGCATTAATACAGGCAAGCACTGCACAAATTTAACTGATGTTTGTATGACTTGTATGAGACAGTGTGTAGCAAGAGTTTCCCCTGCGGGGTACTCAGAAAAAAATTGGGTGGGGGTGTGCCGCTGGGCTATAAAAACCCTTACCCTGTACTAGACCACAAAACGCTAATGTTGCGACCCTGTTCCAGACTAAATGTTAAAAAAGATACCCTGTTCCAGACAATTTTTTAACAATTTTTCCAAACCCAAAAAGGCTAAACTAGTAAGCAGCACTGCGACCTTGTAGTTGTAAAGCTCCTTTCCTACGCGTTTCGTTTCGTCTGACTAACATAATCCTATACCAGAGTATCAATTGAAGGGCCAAGTGGAAAACTATGCTAAGTGTTTTCCACTTGACCCTTATTAGCGATCTTTGTGCCAACTTCTGGGAAACTGATACCCTGTTCCAGACCAAAAAATGTTGTTTGTTATACCCTGTTCCAGACCAAAATGCTTAAAAACTATACCCTGTCCAGCGGCACATACCTATATAAGGGGAGTGCCCCCCCGGGAGTTTCCCAATCTCGCAACTTTTGGTTGCATCATTTAAAGGCAGGTTTCTTGAAACTACAGTCAAACCTCAGTCTTACGGACACCTCTAATGTTTCCTAATCCAAGATGGCGGCTTATAAACACTCAACGGAATATATAGCGCTCGCTCGCTCGCCCCAAAATAGACCTGCACTGCCGGCTATGAACTTGCTGAATACTGACACATAAAAAGTCAATTGTATTTTTGTTACCTCATACAGTGACACTGTTTGTGATGTCGGTGACAAGGGATCCCTGACTAGCTCACTTAACTTCAACATTGTCCTTACAATCTCTCCTGCAAACTGGGTCATGTTATTGTACCACAAAAGAAAAACATATTACTACATGTATCCACGCCTGATGACCGTGGACAAGGGTTAAATTCAGCCTGCTTCACGCAGCGTTGGTTTCATTCCACGCCTTTAAAAAATATCATCATGTGATACTATTTTTGTGGCTCGCATGACCACTAAAGTCAAACTGTCAATGAAGAAAACTTCCACCAGTGTCCCACAGCTGCCGACTCGTAGCAAAGTTGGCGTCCAGCACAGGCAGAGTTTTCTTCCCAGGAAAAACCCTGTCTTTCACTAGGAAAATATTTTCTTAGGATGAAAATTCCACCTGTTCTGGGTGCCAAAATTGCTATAATTTTATTATGAGTCACAATTATTGCGGGTAAAATTTTCTTCATTGACAGTTCGACTTTAACCATTTGCTTGAGCCACAAAAATAGTATAATGTAGTATTTTGGCACTGTGGAATGAAACCAATGGTGCATGAAGCAGGCTCGTCGTCTGGGATCAATAGTACTGTAGTTACCAAAATAAAACTAGGAGTAACCATGGGTTAGGAAGTGCAGGCAGAGTATCAGGGATTTAATTGGCTTTGATTTAGGAAACCACTGGCTAGCCATCGTGGCTCTATTATTGGCTGCTATGTTCGAGTATTTTAAAACTTCAAACTCTGAGTTACTTTATGACAGATAATATAAAATCGACAGCTGATTGATTCAGTTGAATAATAAGCTTAACCTGCGATCAGGCGTTCCTTTCTTTTCTACGAGGAGGGCCTGATCACAGGTTAAATAAAGCTTAGCACAGCCATAATCCATAACGATAATATGCTTGGCCTTTGACCATTTCACATGAATAACACAATAAACTAAAAAATTGATGCATTGCAATATTTAAAATAAGTAGTCTACTGCAGAGCTTTCTGGACTGCTGTTAAAACTTTTACTTGATATTGCACAGTAACTCCCACCATTCAAGAAATAATTTGTGTCAAAAGTTTGAAGCCAGGATGTAAGTGTTTTTTTTCAGGTTTTCAAGCCAGGGACTGGAGAAATAATTATGTAACATACTGTAACATGTGTTCTACATTAATTAATTAATTAATTAACTAATTAATTAATTAATAAATAATTAATTGCACTTACTTTGTCAACTTTCTTTGTTACAGCTGAGACAATATCCTAAAAAACAATCAAAATTAATTTTAATAATAATGATATTTCCTTAATACTAGGTACAATGTAAGATTTATATGGAAAATAATATAAAAATAATAACGCCACTAATTAAATAGTATATAAATATTAGTTTTTATATTAAATATTTTAGATTCCTACCTCGTCAATGAAATGTTGATGAAATCTGGCAAAATTTACTTGCCATAAAATTCCTTCATCAATTATTTCCTGAATTAAAATGAAAACAGACAAAAGAAACTTTACTAATATTCCAGTGGTCAAGGCTAGTAAGATCAATAACATGCTGGATATATACAAAATGTTAACCTTAGATGGTATGTGTTTTTTGCCTTTGTTTCCAATTAATTCTAACTCAAATAATTTCCAAATACCGTAAATCCTTGAATAAGCGCCCATGGCGCTTATTTCAAATTTCAGGTTTTCTCTTGTCAATTCCATAATTGAACAAGTTGTATTTTTATAAAATTATATTTTTGGCAAGAAATCTGTAGTAATTCTGCCTTCTCTTACTTCATACATTCGTTTTGACTGCATTTAAGGAGAGGGGAGGGTTTATATTATGATTCTATTGGGGTGCTTATTTGAGGGGGGCGCATATTCAAGGGGAGGCGCTTATTCGAGGATTTACGGTATTACAACTAAAATAAATGGTGATCCAGTAATCTGATACTTACAGAACTTCTGTTGCTGGTAAACTGGCTAAAAACAAAAAGAAAACAAATCAAGTTTACTAATTTATTACATATATACAAGAAAATAATTTTGTTTTCATTTGCATTTCTCAGTAAAGTTGTCAAACTTAGTACCCACCTTGTGCCTGTTTTTTGCCTCTTTGTTGTTTGGCCCTGTTCCTCAATAGTCCTTTTCCGTTTTGCACCATGACCTACAGAAATATTATAAACTACTAACCTTCAGGCCACTGCTGTTAGTCAAAATAAGTTTGATTGGCTGTTGTTGTTTTTGTCCCAAATTTGAAGTCTAATAATAATCATTACACTCAGACCAACACGTCTCCATTGTGTTTAAATTGGCTTATGCAAAATACCAAGTCAAAAAACAGACTGAGGTTGTGTTACATACTGTAAAAGCTCTATTTAGCCCCTCCTCCCTCTATTAAACCCCCCTCTCTAATAAGCCCCCCTCCCCTTTGGAAGTCAGATTTTGAAATAAGCCCCCTCTCTATTAAGCCCAAAACCCCCCACCTCTTAAGATAAATAAGTGATTGATTGATTGATTGATTGATTGATTGATTGATTGATTGATTGATTGATTGATTGATTGATTGATTGATTGATTGACCCCCCACCCACCTATTAGAGGTAAGAGTTAAATGGTAGATATAGCATCTAAATTGATTTCTGTCAGGCTGATGTAAATTCACTTTGAATTGAAATGTGGTCTTTAATTTCCAGAAGTATCTTGTAGTTAGGGCATAAATAACATTGCATTTGTAAGACGGTAATACATAACCCATTTCTTGTTCTGTTTTAGTTAGTGGTGTAATAGTAGTAGTAAAGTTTCAAAAATTAACCCCCCCCCCCCCCCTCTATTAAGCCCCCTCCCCTTCTTGGGGAGGGGGTCCCCAGGGGCTTAATAGAGCTTTTACGGTAAACACCTTATAAAATATATAATCACTATAATAAGTAATAAATAGTTCAAGGAATTGTGTGCAATACAATATTGGTCAATTTGAGTTCATTATACAGCTCAAATTATAAGGTATATCAGACGCAAACTTTATCAAGTTATAATGCATGTGATGTACGGCAGAAGTCCGATCATGTGCAATTCCTTGAACATTTTATTACATGATTGTACTTATTAGGATAAATTTAACAAACTTGCCCTTGTGCATTGTTGAGTTATATATGTACCAAACAGAAAATGTTTTCCGTGTTCCCATAGAGTTATGGTAACACAAGTGAAGTTTGGAAGAACGAGAAATGCTGTGGAAATGTGAGCCACAGGCGAGTGTTTGCACTGAGCAATTTCAAGTTCTCTCAAACTTTCACGAGTGTTACTCTATGGAAACACAGGGAAAACATTTTGTTTTGTTTTTTTATAAAATAAAAGCACAAAGCAATTTTCAATGTTTCCATAGAGTTATGGTTAACGGTTTTGAGCCAATCACAGCACGCATAGTATCTTGTTTATTTCATAACAGCACTAGGGAATTTTTTAAGAACACTCAAGAAAGTGAGAAGCACTAATCAATGCACTTGGGTGTATTAACGGGTGGTGTAATCTGCAGGTGCAAGTGTGAGTGTAGGTGAGTAACCTAGGGTTAACGGTTGGTGGTTAGCGGTTAGCGGTTAGTTAGGGTTAGGGTTAGCTTTTTTAAGGGTGTTCTGGGCTATTCTGGTTATACCTGCACCTGCAAATTAAACCGTCTGGGTGTATTAACTATTCCCATAACAGAACAGATTCCTTTACAACACCTTGTAAATTCATTCCAGGAGGCAGAGCATACAGGTTATCTTCATTATAGCTATCCATGCCGTCCACATTGTCTTCATCATTATGAACTGACTTCACTCTTTGTAGGAAGTGGTTCTTTACAAGATCAGCAAAGACCGTTTTCACTTCATATTCATCGCCAGCAAGGTCATCCTCTATTAAATGGCTCACAACCTTGTCTACAACTGTACTCATGGCAGCTGCCCCATGTTGTAAAATCTCATCTGTGATAAGCTCGCCTGTGTATCCAAATATAGCCTTTGTACAATAAATATAGCGCGGAGCACGGGGACGGAGAAGTATATTGGAAATCCACGCATTGTACAACGTAATGTTCTTCTTGTTCACTTCAAATATGACGAAATGATGTTGAATAAGACAGCACAATGCCTTCTGAACTTGATCTCGAGGTAGTTTAGTATCTCGAATAATATCCCGCAAAGGACGAGGTCCTTTTCCAACGCAGTAGGTGCCGACCTTTTCTACAATTTCTCCGAAGTGTTCTTTTAAAATGAGGGACGCAGCTCGCTTCTGTTGAACTGACATTACAGTAGAAACTACAAAGTTAATTTCGCGCCGTTGTCGTCCGCCATATTGGATAAATGAAAATGCTCCCGCAATGAATTTGACCAGCGTCAATTTTCAGCGACTTAGAGCTGTGATTGGCTAACAAGTCCAGCCAATCAAAACACTCTTTATAAAAAGACAACTCGAAGCACGAAAACTGTAGTAAACAACTTGTTTTGAACAGAGAGAACGCTAAAAAGCACATCAGGGTTCTCCCAAGATTATCTGCAGATTGCGGATTCACTACTCCTTTCCTGACCTCGACAAATGTTTGAGGAGAAAGGTAATCTATTTATTTTATGTCCTTTATGTTGTGGAACTGTTAATCTACGGTGACAATATATATCACATTACAACTTAACCGTCGACTGATCACACCTGTCCTAATTAATTTTAGCGTATTATTTCATTCAATCGGTTGGAAAACGAAACGTGGTAAAAAGAACTTAGGATTGATTTGCAAAATAGGAACGAATTTTCAAAGACATCAGCCTTTTTGCCGCCTTTCATGTTTATAAATAATCATGAACTTAGAAGTTTTTCTAAGCTAAAAGACCTAAAAATATTATAAAGTAGATGGAAAATTGACTTTTGAAGACAATGTACCGACCCACTCCTTGTCAAAATGCTTAGAAGCATGGGGGGGAGGAGGGTGATGGGGGTAAATGAGTCAAATTGTAAAAATATTTAATTGGATAAGAACAGCCCCCCCCCCCCCTCCCCCTGTCCTGCTGAAATCCCTTTGCACCTCCCTGTCAGTTTTTTACTTGAGTAAGATTCCCTCAAGCTCCTAGGGCATAGCTTGCCTAGTTCCTGTACGGCTTTCTCCCAAGCCTTCACGGTCAATTCATTTTGGTGAGCTATCCAAAATGAATGGCCACTTTTTCACTCGAACCATGTGACCACTTTTTCAATCGAACCACGTGACCTGAAACAGATTGACCGCAGCAAAATATAGAGGCCTAGGATCTAGGAAAAACTTAAGTTTAACTACATTGTCTTTTTCCAATACAGACTCAAGTGTTACACAGAGTGGGTGCTATATACCTGTCCCAAGTGACTATTAGACTGGTGTTTCGTGATACAGTAACTACACTAAGTACGGTCTGGTTTCAAACAATAACCCCTTCACTGTTACTAATGACGACAGTGGACAGCATCAGATGCCCAGGGTGTGGCCAGGACATTGTGCGAGGTGCCGCAGCGGAGTGTAACTTTAAACCAAGTGTCCAAGCTACTACATACTGGCAGAGTTTTGATGTAGCTCAAGAGAGACACTGGCTATGCATGGAATGCAAGTATATTGTGGAGAATCGCTATGGCGATTTGTCTTCAGTGACATCAGAGGATGCATACACGTTGTTGTATAGCGTCAGAATAAAGAAGGGATCCAATTGCTGTAATTCATGTGCAATACTATAGCTACCATCTGGTGTAGACTTGTAGCCTGTTCTGACACAGCCTCTGTATTTCTCAACACTAAAAGAATGAGAAAAGAACCATTGAGCAAAACGAGCACAAGGGTGGAGCATTAGCATGAGGAGGGGGTCTTGCACTCTGTTCTAGTTCACTTGTAGTTATTTTCATGTGTTCGACATTCTGAAAAAAATTAATAGAGGCTGTGAACAGGCTCCTAGGCAGTGCGGCGAGCCAAGCATGAACTGGAGAGTACGTACACGCTCGTGCTCGGCTTCCCTTTTCCCCACTTAGTGAACAATCTGCTGTAGTTGCATATTATTGCATGTTAAAATGTAGACTGAATGCTGCGCACGCTCTGATTGGTTAAAAACCATGTTGAAAAGCCGTGTTTTATCATTTCGCATGCGTTAAATCTATATTTTAAAGCACATAAAGAAGCCAAAGCCATGTACATGAATTATACTATCATAAAACACTCCGGTTATTTGAGAACACTTGAGAAATTTATCTCGTGCTCTCAAATTCCTGTTGTGTTTTATGACAGTATAATATATGGCTTAGGCTGCTTTATTTGTTAATTAGAAACACTGTCAAACCTCCCATTATGGAGAAACTGGAGAAAACTCAAAACAGAATGCAGTGCTTAGAAGCATTTGCATAAGAAAGATGACCCAAACAATGGAAAGAGTAGGAAACCACGGCTAAAAATCACTTACAGCAAGGATCCCAAAAGTGTGACCACTTTTAACTAAATCACATTCTTTCATGAGCATATACTATCCAATCAGAAGCCAAGAATAGCTATTCTTTGGCTTCTGATTGGATAGTCTATACCTGTATGTACGAAAAATGTGAATTAATTAAAATTTGTCACACTTTTTCCTCCTTGCTGTAATAAATATTACACGATGTAACTAAGGGCCTATTTACATGGAGAAAAGTTGTCCCTGGTAGGAGGGTTATCCTCCCCCCGAGCCATCTTTTACCAAGAGTTGGATATGGAAAAAAGTTGGCCCACCCCACAGGGTCACCCTACCTTCAAAACGAGTAACCCTCCATCCAGGGTTACCCTGCCCCCCAAGCCAACTATGCGATTTCTCATGTAAACGGTTCGCTGCTATTTATAAAGAAATGTATGAAAAGTTATCCCACCCGGGGTAGCACGGTATGGAGGGTGACCCTCCTACCTGGGACAACTTTTCTCCATATAAACAGGCCCTAAAAGTACACATATTGTCAGCCACCTCAAAGGTTTTATCTATTTTATTCAGGATCAGGTTATGACAAGCATGGCTGCATGTGCATGACTGAGGTGTCAAATTTTAATTTGCATTTGAATTTTAAATTTTCATTACTGACAATAGGAAAATACAATTGTGCTATTTTATAATTAAATTCATTTGTTAAAATTTATACAATAATGTATTGTCGGTGATAAATATGTTCCTTTGTGAGTGAACATTCCATAACCACTGGATACCAGGGTCACATACATGTACATTGTAAAACTCCTTTACAGACGTTACGTCTGCAGATGAGCAGCAAAGTAAATTCATAATATTACTGTCACATTCCTAGAACTATATCACCATGACAGTATTGTTCATTGTTTAAAGCATATTTAGACAGAATTTTAATCTTTTATTTACTTTTGATATGTATTTTTATCAAATGAATAAATACATTATTATTATTATTGACACTCGTGACTTGCATGTTTTATTGTGTGAATGAAGGGCAATGTATACATCTTGGCTGAGCGGAACAATCAACATCAAAAATATTATGTCCCTCATAAAACATTGATACAGTGGAACCTCTACTTTGGGACATCTCCAGTGAAGGGACACCTCCTTATAAAGGGGACACAAACTTTTGCCCTGGCAAAATTAACACTCATATACTGTTTTATCTTTGTATCTATTAACCTCTATTAAAGGGTAAGTAAGAACTCTCCTTGTCCTGAGGGTGTTCCCTTAGTGGAGGTTTCACTGTAGTCTTACGTATATCAATCTATTGAAAACATTTTGTTAAAATTTAGCAGATCTACTGCTAACTGGACTTGATGGTGCACTTTGTGAGCCAATTTCATTCCCAGTTTGCATCTTTGGCTTTAAAAACGACCGAAGAGAAGATCGGCTCTTTGTTATGGCTTCAGTTCTATTCTTTGTCCATGCCACTCCTGCCAGCGGTCTCATAATATGAACTGCTCCTAAACTTGGAGATAGTGAACTAGTCACTAACACATTAACATTTTCATTTGTGTTTCTCTGGTCCTTCAGTGAACTGTCCGAGTGATGAATACCATCACTTGCTGCGGCATGTATTGTGGTATCTCCAGTATCTGCCGCAGGAGCATGTTTGCTATCGTTGTCAGCCTGCGGTATTTCTAAACATATTTCTGAGCTTCCTGGTGGTGATGCAGCTATAATTACTTCAACATCTTCTGACAACCTTCTTGCTGATCCAATGTTTCCTGGAACATTGAGAGATGATCGCGAGCTTTTTCTGACATCTCTCAAGTTCTCGTCTAAAGGTTCTAAAGTCATTCCGCTTGAGCGCCGCCTGGTTTCTGCATTAAAACATCCAGAGACCGTCTCAAGAGGTCCAGTCTCATTCCAGTCATGAGTTATTTCATTGTTTGTTGCAACATGAAGAGATCCTCTTGAGGAAAGATCACATGACTGAGTGTGCAATGATCTAGTGGTTGGATCACGCTGTAGGAAATTGTGTATTAACCAGTTTACTCTGAAAAGCAAAGGAGAAAATGAATAAAATCAGATGAGTAACATACACTGTCCAACCCATCAGAATACCAAAATTACATGTTGACCAGGATCCCATAAAAATGAAAGATGCTAAAAATAACTTACAGTATTTCCTTCTTAACTGATCTTTTATGGGATCCTACCCGAGTTCTAACTGTATGCTATGCTGATGAAAACCAAACAGGTCAAAACAGCTGTCTGCTGCTCCTGGGGGGGGGGGGGGGGTACTACTAAGGTATATTAGTGACGGGGAGGTGCGAAGCTGGTCTCTTCGGGGTTTGAATTATTATTACGATTTGGGGACTTTGGAGGGTTAGAAATTTTCGGCCACATTTTTGGGCTAGAAAGATTTTGGCAGGGACTTTTTGGGCTGATAAAATGCATACCCCTAGCATTCTTAGAGGGAAAAGGATATTTTTGTCTTACAGTCTGGGCCGTTGGACTTTTTAGAGGTCTAGTTTTTGCCTAATGGGACTTTTTGGGGGTCTTAAACATTTGGCCTCATTCGCACCTCCCTGTCACTAATATATACCTGAGTAACGCCCCCCCCCCCCCCCCCCCCCCCCTGCAGCTGCTAGTTACTCACAAGCAAAATTTTTGTAAGGCAGCATTCAACTAAGCAGAAAAAATTATCTCACCTTGCAGGAGATTCTACCATGACCATGTGACCTGCATCTTGAACAACCTCTAATGATGAATTGTATATCACCTATAAATAATTCAGGGCATCAGTCATCACTGGGGCAGTGTACAGTAGTGCTCACAATAATGTTATTAGATTTAGTGATAGCTTCCTCAGTTGGGGGAACAAAATTGAAGAGTTTCCAATTCTTATTATCCAATCAAAAATTTGTGCGAGAACTCACAAAACAAAGTACTCCGAGAGAAAATCGCATCAGCATGGCACAATTAAGGATACGTCATGTTGCTTAGCAACTTTGGGGACGAAAACTGCAGGCTCAGTCCCATCTCGGAGGCGGGATTTTGCCATTAACTGGAACTTGTTCCCCTGACTGTCCTATTCTCACCAGTATTATGGTGTGCAATACTATGTATGGATAGGAGTCTGGTGACTACTTTCAGATGATGAGAACAACACAGGAAGAAGCAGGGAAGGGAGAGAGGGGATAATAATCTGATTCTAAGAAACCACAGCACCGTAGTATATGGTACTGTAATGTAAGGAACAGCTGTGTCATAAGCCTGGCCATTGTCTGTGTGATGTGTTCTTGGGTAAGACACCTTTATATTCTAATAGTCCCTTTGTGCCATATGTATAAATCAGGGTCCGGTAAACTGGTATATACAGCTGTTTTGAGAAACGTTGTCAGAAAAACGCGCACGCGACAATCCCGAAAGGTGATCTGGGATATGATCAGCAAGGTACGTTCCTGACACTGTAGCTGTCGAACCTACTTTTGTTGCTTTCTTTTAGCACTCGCAAACATACTTCCAGGCGTCTCGTGCCATTTTCTCAGATTTCCCTGAAATGCTGAAGTCAAGGAACAGTGAACTTAAAACTACCCATAATACCTTTCAGGATTGTCGCATGCGCTTTTTCCGACAACCTTTCTCGAAACAGCTGTATATATTTACTACTTACGGACACTGATATCTGATAATTAAATCAATTTTAGTTTGCCTTCTACTAGCCTAGCTAGTAATGAAGACATTGAGCCCTGCTACGTATTTCACTGACCTCCTGCATCCACTGCTCTTCCTCAAGAGTTACAAATTGATCCTGATCACCGTAGATCAGTAATGCAGGAACCACCAGCTCCTGATGATATCTTTCATTCCCTTCTTCCCATATCTGGAAAAGAAGTCATGATCATCATCATCATACACATCAAAAGAAAGCAAATTGTCTGACAACTTTATCTCACACTAAGAAGCAGTCCTCTGCAGGGGCTCACTAGGAGATATCCGCTGAACGTGATGAGTGCTGGTGCAAAATGGAAGTGGTTCGAACTAGTGGAGCCGCTTCGTTGATCCGCACATTACTTGCACCTGCACACACCACATTCAGCAGGTTTCTCCTAAGGCCCCATTGAGCGAGCCTCTGCAGAGGAGAGAGAAGAAGCAGTTTATTTAAAATTAACTTCTTGGGCAGTTGCTAGGGTGAGAGGTAATGGCAGGCAGGCACAACAGATAGTCAATAATATTCCTTGGTTTGAGCACAGGCTCATTTTGCCCAGCACAGTGCACAGCCCAGCAGTGCTGGCGTCGATCCTGGAAGCAACTAGGCAAAATGTCAAGAGTTCATAGCCAGCCAATTTGTCCATGAGTGCCTGCAGGCCTCTTTAGATGAAACCTTAGACCAAGCTCTTGCCAGGAATTTCACGAACTCATTAATAATAAAATAGTCATTAAGTAAAACAAAGGGAATCATAACCGTGTCGGAGCTGTTTGGATACCCGGTCTTGGTAATTAGCAGAGATTTATACAATTTTATTTCTCTGTTTACTCCTTAGTTTAATTTGTTTCAATAATATTTGAGAAGATATATCAAACACTGGAGACAGTGTTTTATTGGCTATCCAAACACCTCGAATTTCGTCAAAAATACTCCGCTGCACATCATATTTGCAAAGTCTCTCTTCTCTGTGTTTGGATATCCCGATGAAACACCATCATCTCGTGCTTGATATACATTTTTTGTATTACTGATCAGAAATAACTTTTGGCTGTATTGTGAACAAATGTTTTTGTATTCACCAACCTGTCCAGCCATTACAGCTTTCAATACAAATGGTGGAGCACTAAATGCCTTGACTTTCTTCCTCATCGATCTCGCCCTCTGACTGTTGTATGCCCTCCTGTAAATATCAGCACAAATAAAACATCAGAATATAAACACTCCCCAAGAAACAAATATTGCAAATGAACATAACATGGTTAAGAATCCCAACTGGCTATTTTACAAGTGTGGCTGGCCTAGGAGTTGAACTCGGGACTACCAAGAACAAATCCAGGAAGTGGCAGGATGGAGGGCTTGAACGCGGGAACTCCAGATTACAAGACCAGTGCCCTGCCTAAACCACTCGGCCACGCTCCACAAAAAATTCAGGCTTGAATGGGATAAACATAACATAAACACAGTCAAGTGAAAAATAAATTGCCAAATGAATCACATCGCTAGCCTAATAATGCTGACGATGCACTTTTAGCAAAGCCCAATAATATTAATTAGTATTATACATGTATACTATTTATTACCACTATCTTTTATCAGAAACCAATAAGGTCAATAAGTGGTTGAATAACCCCCCTAAGCTTATATCTGCTTTTATTGAACAAAATTCAATGCTTACACCATGAAAATTAGTTTCCATGGCAACACGTTTGGTAGCCTCCTTGCAAGGGAGGAGAGGTTGCATGACAATTATTGGAAATTCTGAGGGGGGCGGGGGGGATCTCAAAAGCCAAAATATTTAAAGGAAAGTATGAAGCTACATGTAAACTGGAATTTCCAGGGGGTGGGTTCAAACCAAAAAACCTTCAGGATATTTTCTGGAACCACACATTTCGAGCATGGTGCAAGTAAATATAACAAATTATTACAACTGACTGACCTTTCATAGACAGACAAAAACACAGGTTTGATACAAGACAACACAGGTGTCGGTAAGCAAAACATATCACAAGAAGGTGCCACAAGCGGTGTAGGGCCTCCACCTGCTATAAGCACCATCTTAGACACCAGGCGAGCACGCTCACATGCAATGACTGCACAAAATGATGCCCTGAAAACATGTAACAAACAAAATAAACTCTAAATATGAATATATGAAGTAAAGTCGTTGGAACAAGTTCAATTTTTTGGTAATTAAATCTCTGTTGCAAGCACTCGAACAGTTTCCGATTCATATTAGCAACCTTTAGATCGGAGTACGAGTACGAGCACTCTCAGTACTCCGAAAGCAGAGCAATAAGGGTACGTCATCATGTTGCTTAGCAACTTCAGGAACAAAAACTTTCGGATGACCATGCATGCCGGTGTGGATCCAGACCAGGGCCCAGTTGTTCAAAGGATGGATAACGCTATCCACCGGATAAATCACTATACAATGGATAGCGTAGTTTGTTTTGTTGACACTTATCCACTGGATAGCGATTTATCCGGTGGATAGCGTTATCCTCCCTTTGAACAACTGGGGACAGTTTCCAAGTTCAAAGCAGAAAACGGTGATATTTTGCCCTGGATCCACGCCTGCAGCATGGGTGCCCAAAAACACAATGCAAGGACACTACCCCTCCAGCAAATGATGTCACAAATAAATGCGACCCCTTCCCCCTTGCTCCCTATAAAGGCTATTGTTGGGTCTGACCATCCCGGGGGGTTTGAGTCGGGGTGTGCCACCCAGGTTGTCAAACCCTGACCCTGTTTATCAATAAGACAACAATGTTGCACTTACCCTACCCTGTTTATGACATTTTTATTTACGGGTAGGTGCTTATTTAAGCATTTTGATTCCTGACAGTGATGATATCATTTTTGTCAGATGCAAGGTTAGCCTGCGAGAGCAGCCGCTTTTCTCGGGCTCCTGTTTCACCCGTCGAGAGAAACTCGAGCCAGAAATTATGTCTGCAATCGCAGGCTAACGCAAGGTGCATGGGCCTGCAGAAAATTTTGGGTGAAATATTTCCTGGTAAAGCACGCACGTACCCTGTCTATGACAGCGTCAAGTCAAAAACCTATACCCTGTTTATGAATCTAGATCGAAAACCAGACTTACCCATACGAGTGTCCAACCAGCACGTTCCTCTTCTTGTGATAACGATCAAATAAATTAATTAAATCGTAAGATAGTTCGGAAAATTCATAGTTTGCAGGATTACCAGGGGCTGAACTTTGCCCGTGCCCCAGCAGATCAGGAGCCACAACCTCGTATCCTGCTTTGCAAAAGTACTGCAGTTGTTCGTACCAAAGATCAGCGCTCCCACCGACCCCATGAATGAAAAATATAACGATGATCTTCTTGTAATCTGGATCACCTACTCCAGAAGTGACAGATGTCGCTGAATGCACCGAACGAATTGACTGAATATCTTCTTGGCTAATTCCACTGTCTGATATGGATAAGCGAGGCTTGTAGTGTACAATTCTCAACCAGCGACCTTTTCGTATTTCAATTCTTTCTGATGTTAGGTCTGTAACGGGAACAATCCTGTTTTGATTGTGCCCTCCAAAAGCCCCACACATTGAGGATTCTTGCAAAATCTTTGACAGTTTTGTCCTGGCTTTGTGAAATATTGCTTTACGATCCGTTCAGCATTTGTATGCAGCGATGCTGGCTAGATAACAATCTTTCCGTTCCTGTATTTATACGCGGTCCGAGAGATGACAATTTCATATCCAATCTTGAAATAAAATCTACTTGACGTGTCAAATTGAGTAATATGTCCTGAGCTACTAAAGTTTTCCGACCAGTTTTCCAACGCAAAATGACCTGAAGCTAAATCATCCCATCATTAAGAAATGAACAATTATCGGCTTAAAACAGCATTAATGTTAATCATAGAAGCGATAAAGGTACATTATTTTTTCTTGCCAAGTCTTCTTTGTTTGCTGAAATAAAAAAAGAACCTTGTTCAGAAAGGAAATGTTTCTTGTCGCAAATGCCAGCTGCACATTCAACGACAAAGATGGTCGCGGAGTCGCGAGTGGAGGACTCGAGGTCAAATACTTGTATGGCGCTAACAATATAACGTAATTTCGAACAAGGATGGCTAATATTGGGGAGGATGGAGATATATTTAGCTAAACTTACCTTTGGAACTTGACCAAATGGAATTTACAGCCGATACAATAACAAACTTCTCCGGCCGTGGGAAAAGTTCTCGCCAAAATTATCGCCGGTATATATCTTACATTATAATAACTTCATCGGGCATTGTGGCGTATTTTGCGGGCTAAAATGGAGAATTCAGCGGGCTAAAATATATTTTAGCCCGCTGAACTGAGCCAATCAGAAACAAGAAAATAACGTAGCAGCCAATCAGAACTGGAAACCATTCAACTGTTCGCGCCGTTTTCTTGGAATTCAAAGCGCCGTTGACTCTAAGTGCTGCCATCTGCAGCTGCAAAGCTATTGTTTTTGAGCTTTATATTATCAGACTGGCTGGAAAAGCTAACGAAGAAGCAAATTTTCAGCCTTCTCAGTACAGCTAGTTGAAGAGGACTTACAGAAACTCGAGGAAGAATCCATACACGGCGGCGAATTGAATGTAAGTTTGTCTTCTTCGATCGAAACCCGCCTCAGTTCAGGCAAAATATTTTATGCCAAATTGCCAGTTCAGTAAGCTTAATTGCATGATTAGTTCCAACACTTCTAGATGACTATTTATTTGCTGTTGATGGGAATTCTGTAATTTTTCCTTTCAAGAGAACTTTAGAGCACAGATTGTTTCGACGAATTTTGCGTACGGTTTTCTGCCAAGTTTTACAATCATATGAAATAAACGTCGACCCGACG
This sequence comes from Desmophyllum pertusum, assembly GCA_029204205.1. Classification (NCBI taxonomy): domain Eukaryota; kingdom Metazoa; phylum Cnidaria; class Anthozoa; order Scleractinia; family Caryophylliidae; genus Desmophyllum; species Desmophyllum pertusum. The sequence continues at coordinate 143,604 of MU825450.1, read as the reverse complement.
CCGGCAGTGTTCAAGATATCGCTTACTGTCTTTGATTCCTTTTCTAATACCCTCTGAAATTATATTATAATAGTAATAGAGTTGATGTTCGCGGGCGTAAATATGTTTTTTGGCCCGACTCAGGCTCATTTTAGCCCTCGCCGAAGCGGCTCGGGCTAAAATGAGCCTGAGTCGGGCCAAAAACATATTTTACGCCCGCGAACATCAACTCTATTGTTATATCACGTACCGGAAGTAGCGTCATAACATTTGTTGCTAAGAGAAACAGAACAATAGATAGGGGGCCAGTGTTGTTGTTTTCTTTGTGGTGATTATATTGTTTGTCCAATGTATTGTTGCGTAAATATAATTAAAAAGAGCTGTCAGTGAATGCTTCGGATTGTGATCAAAGTTCAAGTATTCATGAAATAAGGGGGTCTCCCATATAAAAGTGAGGGGGGTGGGGGGTGATCATCGGAACCAGAGGTGTGGCTCAAATTCATTTTAAAAACCTGTGTATAACAAACTGTGGATTAAGAATCTACAGGCTGAAAGTTGGCAAATTTAAAACCCCAATATATAAGGACCACTTCAGCCTGACAAATGAAGCAGGTTCTTATTATTTTTTGTTTCTTACAGTTTTACTATCTTTTTACTATCTGTCTTGGAGAAACAGGGGTTCTTTTACGCAGGTTTTTACTGTATTGTGCAGTTCCAGAAAAAATCCATACCACCCCATGGAAGGTCATTGGAAATTCCAAGGGGGTGGAGGGGTCGAATATGTTTCAACCGTTGAAACCAAAAAACCTTCTGTGGGGGAGGTATGGATATTTTCGGGAACCACACATTCTAAAACAAAACCCATTTCTGTCTTCTTTTTTTCGGCTTATACCCCAAAGGATACGATATTAAACTCTAAGTGGTACCAAGCCAGAAATTTCAATCCCTGAAAGGTACGACAATCATCCACGGTCACTTTTAAATGGAACTCCCCCCTTCCCTTCCCCGCCAAATTATCCATAGCCTTCGTAGCTGGCGCTGAAATAAAATGAAGCGCGAGTAGGAGGGGCACGTGTGAGGGGAAGAAATCACTCAAGGCGAGAAACGCAAGAGAGCTTACTCGCACGTTTCTTCTCTCGCGCACACCTCAAAAACTCACTCTCTTCTCCGCTCAGTGCCTGCTATGCAGGCTAAATTATCCAGTAATGGTTGCCTCTCTAATGATAACCATTAGCATGATATGTTAATTTATAACTGAGACTGAAACCTCATTGATACTGATACTTTATTTAACATTGGACGGCACTTATCTCTGAGCTATTCAAAGCTTCTAACTTTACTATTGAACAGTTGGATAATAGACTGTTTTACAGTCTCAATTGAATAGAGTACTAAAGTTATGATGTCACAAAAATTAAATTTGCAAAAGTATGAAATTTGATCAGCTATTCAGAGGAAGGAAGCCAAAAACATCCACTTGCCAAAAATTAGCTCTCCATTGCAATGTGCTGCCGAGATGTGAGCACTTCAGGTTTTAATTTCTCCAACAAACCCTTCTAATTTTGCGTCAGTTCCTTCAGTTTGGGACGGTACCAAATGTTGAACCTCTATATCTTCTGTTCTATTCGTGCTAACAAGTTGAAATTTTGTGGCTGATCATACAGCAGCAATCTTTGTCTAATGCTAGGATTTCGAGGCTTAATAAAAATAATTTGAAAATTGGTGATGTCACACTTTACCACTCTATTGTGATACAATAACAAAAAGTAATCTACAGTCTGACTCCTACAATATCAATGAATTTGAGAAGTTCAAGGTTCCAATAATTATTATTCAAACTTTACTCTCGAACCTTAACCCTGGTTACCCTAAACCTAACCTCAGCTGAGGAACATTTCTAAATTAATTAAAATATATTATTAGTTTAATACCACCCAACCTTGTTGGGCAGAATGTTAAATAATGCAACTGATCTTACATAGTGACACATAATAATGCTATATATTATAAAACTATTTTTGTGAACACTCTGTTTTCATACAAAAAATCAATCATATTAAATTAAAGTCACGATTCATACTCAGGATTTGGTACTGAGGACATTATTTTTGACAAAATGTAAGTTGAATTCTCTCATTTCAGACTGAATGTGTGTGAGTCCATAAAATATCCATACCCACCCCCCACAGGATGTTTTTGGTTTAAATCCCCTACCCCTACCCCCCTGGAATTTCCAGTTAAGCTCCATACTTTCCTTTGAAAATTTTGGCTTTTGAGACCCCCCTCCCCCTCGGAATTTCCAATGACCTTCCTTGGAGTAGGTATGGATATTTTCTGGAACTGCACATTAAAAAAACCTTGTCGTCATGAAAGTAGAAACTTCAGTACAACCATGGTTAATTTAAGCTCACTCTAAGCTCTGGAAATTTGGTGTTTTGGTATCGTTATTTGCATAACTTGAACATTACAAGCACCCTGTGTCCTTGTTACATTACTTTGGTGTCTAGCTGTTGGGTCCAAAAAATTATTATAAGATTGTTAGGAATTTGTTTATATTCAAGTTCATTTATTGGATGTTCACATGAAAAACTTCAGTCTTTAGAAATTGGCCGACACCACAATATTTGTTTGTTTGTTTGTTTGTTGTTCATTATACTCAAGTTTGTTAAACCGGGGTTAAACTGTAATGTCCTTTTTGTGTGAGCTAATGACTCCAAAAACTAAATCAAGCATTGCTCAATTCCCCGGCCAGGCTGTGACTGTTGTACTTCTGGAATTTCCTGGCAGGAGCAGTGCAAACACTCCAACTTCATCTGAGCATCTTACGCTTCTTCCATTTCTACCAACACTCCTCCGCAATCTTTAGGATGCAAAAACACCACTGGTTTGCCATGAGCACCAATCTGCCAAATAGAAAGGTTAATATTTAATATTAATTAATAGTAAAAAGACAAACATTGTGTTTGTAGATATGGCACATTCACCATCATGGATCGCGAAAGTGTCAACGGCTTCTTACAACATCTCAACAGCCAGCAGCCCTCCATCTGCTTCACCATAAAGACAGAGAATGACAACAAGATCGCCTTTCTCGACACATCAGTAACAATAGAACCAGAAGGCCGCCTCATTACCAGCGTCTACAGGAAGCCCACACACACTGACCAGTACTTAGCGTATGATTCGCACCACTCTCAGTCAATAAAACGTGGTATTGTTAAGTGTTCATATGACCAGGCGAAGCGTCTTGTAATCAAGCCTTCAGTTATCTCTAAGGAGAAGAAACATTTATCAACTGTTTCTTGTTTCTAGCGGTTATCCTTCCTCTTTTTTTCAGGTGATCACCAAGACCAAGAGATGACCCCCCAGTAGAGTACCCGCGACTGAGTTAAAATCCACAGCGGTTTTACCTTATTTCCAGGGATTATCAGAGCCACTTTGCCGCTGCCTACAACAACAAGGTATACGTGCCATTTTCAAGTCTGACACCATACTTAGGTCACACTGGGTGCGATGCTGTCAACCCAGCTAAGCAAGATGGTGTGGTTTACAGGATTTCATGTGAGTGTGGTAAAGTTTACATCAGCGAAACTGGGAGATCTATGCAGGAAAGAATTGAGGAGCATGACCAGGATATTCAACTAGTTGCCATCCCCAGACTTCCACCGTTTCAGAGCAGTAAGCAGTCAAAACGTCGTGATCTGCATCCAAGTGACTACATCATGAGACAAACAATAACATACTTTATTGTGTTCGAGGAACAAGAACGCATCCTAATCTGACGTGTCGTCGACCTCTGTGTACATGTACACCCAGGAAATTTTGAGATTTCATGTGAAGATTGGCGTTCGAAAATCGTCCGCCCCTCGGTTTTGGAAGGGGTACTCGGCCGGGAACTGGTAACGAGCTCCTGCGTTGTCGTGTTCATATGCCATCTCTGCATATTGACAAATGGTTTACTCAAACTAGAATTATACTTCCTTCACACAATTCTCAATGAAAGAATAATTTATCAAGCTAATCATATTCATGAGTTTATCAATAATCTAGTTAACTGGGAGATCTTCTGTTGGTCAGCGGGTTATCTATTGATGCATGCGCAGTTTGAGTTGTTTCCGAGAAGAGTTGCCATCGTGGCTTGCTTGTGCGATTTACCTCGGCTGGTATTTTGCCTTCTGTTTGCGCCACCCACCCACCTCTTGGTCCTTAGTCAGTATTTTGGGATCTGGTAAGTACTTTTCCTTTTATTCTCCACTGAGACATCAGTGTGACAGGTGCCAGTGGGGGTTGACCCATGTGAGGTTGCCATGGTTACCTCCTCATTTGCATTTTGCTCATGTTCATTTGTCTTTTGCCCACGTTCCTCACAATCGGCACCTACCCTCCATTTAGGCATTGCTCTTCGACAAGTTAACCAAGACCAACACCTTTCATATTGATCAGCAGAAAGCAAACGCTCTAAGTTCGTTCATGACCACTAATATAGCGAACCATCCTTTAGCTGTTTGAGATTAACCCGTCGAACGCACTCTCTTAATCTGTGATTACTACTAGTTAATATTAATTATTTTGATTCTAAGCATCAAAACCTAACCTTGGGTTCTGGATTCAAGGCTCTTATATTGTGTTTTTGTAGATCCTTCATGGCTGCTTTTATGTCGTCAACCTATGTAGGAGATGAGTGATTGAGTTACTGACTTACAGGCCTTATCGTTCTCCTCTATGCCAAAATCAAAACAACAACATTCACAAGTTACTGTAAAACCTCAATACAGATGTGATGAATTCCACCATCTGCCTTCTTCTTCAGAAAACCAGCTATTGGGCTGTTTTCTCCGAGGGGATATAAAAGCTGATGGTAAAGAAACACATTTAACATTACAATCTGTTGTTACTGTATTTTAGTACGTCCACTTCACAGTGCCGGATATAGAGGAGGGTCCCAGGGGATGGCTTTGTTGAAAATGTAAGAACAGAGCAAGAAAACACCCACTTTCACTCTTCCTTTCTGAGCACATCCGGATCTTAAACTATGAATATTATGCCGATCAGAGAGATCAGAGTTGACTGTAGTGTAACATAAACTACAGACCTGTTACAGAGATGCCAACTTCTGGAGGTTTGAAATAGGGAGATTTTTTTGAGAGGGGATACAAGCCACGTCAAAGGCGTGGAACAAGCGCCAGAGGCGTGAGCTTCTAGGGGGTTCGGGAGCATGCCCACCCTGAAAATGTTTTTGATTTTACCCTCTAAAATTGCCATTTCCTGAATTTCAGTGAGACCCGAAAAGCGTTTGGAAAGTCAACATATAAACTCTGGATATTTCCTTTTAGTGTCTGTGAAAGATGCACGAAAATGCAGCCGGGAACCAAACAGGAATTTGAAGACCAAACTTTTTTTGGATTTTGGGAAAATTTGGGGTTAAGATCTTAGCCTACTGTAGAGAAAAGATCCAAACTCGCTTTTATCCGGGAGATTTGGTGACCTGTACGGGAGACCGGGAGATTCGTTCCGTATCCGGGTGGATAATCCGGGAGAGTTGGCATAAGTGCTCTTATATAAAATTTCTGGACACATGTAATAATTTTTAAAATTTTCTTATACAGTATGTACCTCAAGTTTGCTGTTCCCTAAGTTCACAAAAACAGTGGAAACTCCATGTTCTGGGAGATCCTAACGAAACAGACAAACGCAATAAAAAAATTTACCAAACAAAGACTGTGGACTTACAAACATTAAAAACAAGTCTTAACTTCACTCACCAATACATCACTAACATCTGCACCTAACACATTCTTGTACATTTTACAAGCTTGGTCTGAAATGAAAACAAATTGAGCAACATCATTAGGTGCGTAGTTTTATGTTGCACAAAGAAACCAGAGTGTGTCAGGCAAAGCCAATCTTTGTTAGCTGTTATAAATAGGGACATTTAGACAGGAGTACAAGTCCGAGATTGAGTACGAGTACGACTTTTCAAACCAAGTGCGCATGGTTTACCTCAACACGTCTAACACCAATCTTGTTCCTAGAGCCTCCGCCTCTACTGCTCAGCAACAGGGAGGAGCGATGGCTCTGAAAATGTGACTGGTTTGAAATTAGAAAGTTGTACTCGTAGTCAATCTCGTACTCGTTCTCTGATTTAAAGGTCGCTAATAATTAAAGGAAACTTTACCCAGGTAATGCATGGCGAAACACCTTTGTTTGGTTGACTCGTCCCCAGTCCCCTCTTATCATAAGAAATTACTGGGAACAAGTCGGCCTTTTTCATCAAGGGGCTGAGAGGGAGAAGGTTTGACTCAAAGCAAAACCTCCAAGTGTTTGGGTACTTGAGTTAACATTATTTTAAGCAAGAGTTAACAGGCCTAAATCAATCCATTGAAGCTTGGAATTGTTATCAAAAATCAGACTCAGGTCTCAATGATTTACCCAAATCAGGAACAGCAATAGCCACATGGTTCAATCTCCCAAGCTTCCATAACTTTTCTTGAGCACCCTTCAAATAGAACAAGAATATAATAAAAATTGATTAAATTGCTTGGCTTAGTGTGCATTCATCGAGTTATGTACACATATACAGGACATTGGGAGTGCATGAGAAACAAGGATTAATCTGGGCCCCACAACTGTTCCCAGAAAATACTCATCCCATATTCATGCTGAAGATATGCCTTGAGGTTTGCAAAAAATTATGCCAAAGTAGATCATCTGCACACCAGTTTACACGAGCAGGTACATGCCAAAGACTACGGTCACACAACAGCACGCCGCATGCTTTTGAAACCCACGCATAACCTACATAAATTGCACCTTGACCCACCCCCTCACTCACCCCCCCCCCCCAAAAAAAAGTGCAGATAAAAGCCAGGCCTGCAAATGATCAGACAATTTTCAGGTAAATTTTAATTTTAACAACTAATGATCAAAGTGACAAAAGATAGTTATTAGAGCAATCATTCCCAGGGGGGATATGTAATTTTCCCTACCCAATTTCAGACCTGACCCTTTCCCACTTTTCAAGACAAAATTAATGGCAAAAATCTTTACCCAATTTAAGACCAAAATTATGTTCAAAATCTATAGCTGTAACCAGACCAAAACAGCTTAAAAACCATACCCTTTGGGGCATCCCATACCTACAGTTACATAGCTATAATATATAGAGCAGTACCACACACCCACACCCACCCCCACCCCACCCAAACGTGCAAAGTTGCATGCACACGAAAAAAGCTAAAAAAGACAATGATTATTTATCCATACACTGTCGACGATGGGAAGGAAAATTCTTCAAATGAAGCTGTCACATATTGGTACAATTTACATTGCATGCCACGAGAAGAACGTGACACGAAAAACAAGATTTACTCCCAAAGTACAACAAGATCTTAAGCTTACCAACCTGGCAGATGATAGTTGATGTCTTTATTCCGTTCCTAATCTGTGATTAATCAAACAATCATGCTTTTGTTAATTTCAATGAATCAAAATTTGAATTCTACACTTTTTGTTAGCTGCTTACTGGAAAATCGAGCACAGCTCTTCGAGAAAACGGCAAAACAGCGGCTCGTACAACAACTGAACGCAACAGTCTGGAAGCCATGTTTGATTTACGATACGGTAAGGACTGGTGACGAGACTTCGTGTGAGCCTGTAAGTAATCTGTAAGTAGCAGGCAGAGGGGTATATAACAGAGGGGTGGTGGGAGACCATAAATTCAGAGCGCGGCGCGGGCGCCTCCCCCTGGTTAGTGGTACTGTCCGTAGTTTAAAATCAGATCGGAGACTCATGATGAGGAGCTGACCCGACCCAGTCGTCTCTTATAAGAAACTCGTTAGACGCGGAGGACGCGCCTAACAAGTTTCTCATAAGAGACGACTGGTGACGAGTCAGGATCAGGGGGGGGCAACATCGGCGCGACGAAAGTTTACAAGCTCCAAAGAGTAGCACACTCCATCAGTTCTTGTAGCATTGGAACCATCCTCGGAGACTCAGGGGAAGTTAGTGGGGGCGAGGGAAAATATCGACAAAGAAAAATAGAAGAGAACTTACTTTTCTTTGCCGATTTTTTTTCCCTCGCCCCCACTAACTGCCCCTGGGTCTCCGAGAATGCGTCGCACCACGCTTCCAGTTGATTTCTCACTAGTATACTATAGTTCGCTAATAAAATATAAATATACAAACAGTAAACAGCTCGGCATAAACATCAAATGTAGCATTCGGCTATACTACATGAAATGTTGTCAGAGGTCTGTAACTAGACCTCTGATGTTGTCCATCTCCTGTAGTGCGTTCAATCCTGGACATAACTACCCAGAGCCGACCTTAAGGGAGTCTCATTTCTGCTATCTCTGAAATATTCGGCAGTCTGTAAATTGCAGATACTCCCACAGAATCCTGTTCGCTTGGGGTGAGTATCTCTCACACCAAGAGAGGATGATCTAAGAGAAGGATATCCCGTGCCCCATGATGATAATTTTTTGAAATCTATTAATAGACTTAATAGTTTCGCGCCATGTTATGAGTGATTTGCGTTTCGGCGCGGCTGATCGAGGTTCCGACATCACGTTACTCGAACTGACCAATTAGGTAGCGCTCTTAAAATAGCCCAGCTATGGTCTGAAAATTACAGTAAAAATGGATTTCCAAAGAGACCCATGTATATGGGGGAACGCTTCACTTCTTTAGATCATCCTCTCTTGTTCACACTCGTTCAACAAGCATGATGGTCCTTCTTTCTTTATTACAAAACTGAGCCACACAATGAAAAGAACTTGCGACTTTATTGTTTATTTACAAAACCAATCTGGTTAGTTTACCTACAGAAGGTCGTTCTTCGATTGAACGCAAATAAAATACCATTCCTACAAGATGTTGGTATTTCCCTGTGCAGTAGCTATTGTAGCTTACACCGGGGTTTCCATGCGGTTATCGCTTTCTTGGCTGTCTAATGCTACATCGTCAAACCTCTCAATTTTCACAAGCCTTACTACATGATTTCGATCTCTCCACTCATGCCAGCATTTTTGATGGAACCTTATCGTTACGATTATCCAGAAGCCAAATATACACCACAAGAACAGGCTGAGAGTAATCAACCCCGTCCCAGTCCACGTGTCTGTTACGATCATGTAGTGCCAGGCTCCTTGAGTGCAGAGATACGAGCTCACAATCACGAATGGGCTGAGGATGAGAAAACAGGCAAAGTCTCCCACGAGATAGCGACGCTCATGGCGATTCTGGCCGTTAGTGAGCCACTATAAAACAAGAGAGAGATTCGTTTTATGAAACCATACATTACAAGGTACACCTTCACCCTCAGATTTAGCAATGACAATACAAGGTTCGACGGGCGGCACGCGCCCGATCCGATAGGCGGGTCAGAAATCCTTCCCGTTGTGTTTGCGACGTGCATGATAATCTGCGAAATGTTATTGTAACCTTGAGTAAACTTGTTGCGTATTGGTCGCGAGCAAGTTCCTATTCTTGGTTTTCACGTGACGTCATCAAATTCTAAAATTTAAAACCGCGAAGCCTACATAATTTTTACCTTCATTCAAGGAAAGATTACCTAAATAGATATCTTTTCACAATTTCTTAGCTCGATATCATGCTTCCTTAGATTCCATTTGGCCGCGCGTCTGTACTCTAATAGACGTCAAAACGTGACAAGAACAACAAAGTGGCCAACGAGACGCAGTCGAGTGACGTCATTTGTCCGTCTGTACTCTAATAGAGGACAGTTCTAAACCAATCACAGCGCGAGTTTTACACAGCAAATTATATAAAATGTCATATTTCCCGTCGCATTGTTTTTGCTAAATCTACCTACTGTACACAAGGTCGAGACAGATCGGATCAGTCCATTATTCAGTTTGATAATTCTACGTCAACCTTGGGCTGGGTGGAAGCTAGGTGAGCGCATTTGATTACCAAATGTGCTGTGTCTATCTGTTGGTATTTAAATGATATAATATAAGACTGCTTCCAGTAAAGGGGCTATATCACGCTATTTTCGGCAATTCTGTTACACGCAAACTATAGAAACCACTAAATAACGGTTTCAAACCATAGAAAAACATAAAACAAACACTAGGAAGCCGCAATGAAGTGCGGATGGTCAAAATTGGACAAGATTGAAACGGATGGATTGCGAAAAGGTTAAACAGTAACTTGAAAAACGACGTCCCGACGTTTTTCAAGTTTAAGTCCATGGCATTTGTATGAAACAAGTGGTAAATAATTCTTAGAAATCATCTGTGTTTGCTATGTAAGTGAGATTCCATCTTTGAATTAATATTTCATTCACATATTTGAGTTTAGAGTTCGTAAAAAATAATACAGGTAAGAATAGCAAGAAATAGCGTGACATAAGCCCTTTAACTTACCTCTTTAAAAGACCTCGGAAGTCTTACGGTGTGATACACGTGACCACAAATTTCACAAGAGTCCTTATTAGCTTTAGAAAGCCACTCCTCCAAACACTGCACGTGACACTTTCCCAGTGTCCCTGAGCAGTGACACGGGCTGATCAGCGAGTCACGCACTGTCTCATCTCTGCAGATGCGACACGTGTTCAACAAATCGTCTGACGAGCACGATGAGAGTTCCAGCTGAAAATTCTGTAGGGAAACAGAACACACGCGGCAAGCTTAGCAAAACCTTAGCGTGAGTCCTGCAACCCGTATGATACCCCCGGGGGAGGTACTCCCTTATACAAGCATATAGGTATGTGCGGCGCCAAAGGGTATATGGTTTTTTAGCCGTTTTGGTCTGAAATAGGGTATAGAATTTGACCAATTTGGTCTGAAATTGGGTATGTTTCGGTGAAATGTCTTGTCTATCAAATTTACCCAGAGACCGCAGAGACTGTTCGTTATGTTGCCCCCATCGGGGTCCAATGCTGCTGCTCTCTTTGTGGAGACTAATCATTTCAATTTTAATTATCTACAATTAAGTTTATTTAAGAGTGTCAACGTTATGTAAGTTAATAGTTCTAGTGCACTTTAATATTTATTATATACTAATTAGTCAGTTATTTATTTCTCATTTAGCCTATTTCATCATTCGTGTTTATCTTAGATCTTAATGTATAGTTCAATTTTATTAGATGTCTTATTCTGTATTTTGCACGTTCACGTTTAAACGAGTCTCGAACTCATCCGTGACATGTGGTTAAATAAATTACTTACTTACTTACTTGTAAAGATGAAAGTCGTAATATTAATTGTTTACAGTCAATTCAGTAATCTAAATAAATGGAATAAATTTTCCCAGGATTTTATTTTTACGGGATCTAATTATTGCGGATCCGGTTGGAAAACCCGCGAACATTTCATGCCACAATGACCCGGTGTCAGAAGTCCACAATACTACCATTGGTCATCATTTCCGTCGCTTTTAAAATGTACAGTGATCAAGCTTGTACTTTCACATATATCTTTTCCATACAACTCAGTGTTTGCCAACTTTTACGCCAATTTATTTTCAGAACCAGCCATATGATGCAAGAGTTTATCAAAAACAATTGTTCTTTTAAAAGGATCAGTAGTATATGAGAGCGAGCGATCCGTTTAATTTTCACCAGTCCCAAGAATAGAAAATCAAAATAACATTGAGTCGTTTAAATTTGCTTCTTCAACATCATAACATGTAAAGTAAGAAGATACTCACTGTTGATTGGTCTGTATCGACAGGGGATGTTCTCTGATCTACAGTGGGAATAATTTGCTGTTTATCCATTACTGAATCGCTTTCCACCAGGGCCACAGACATCTATTGCAGCCTCAGACGTTATTGATACGCCATGGTCTCTAGCTCTGTTCGTGGGCGGCCATATAAATTATAGTCTTTAATTTCGGAGTCGCTTTTCAATTTCGCTTATTACGATTGTGACGTCATTCTTTATAAAGTGTTTGGCGCGGCGACTTGTTCGACATGTGTCTGTTTTGTTCCGTTTTGCTCTCAATATATTTGCTCAACCAAAGGTCTAGACAAATTTATAACATGGATGACTTTAATTAGTTTTCATTTGCAATGAAATGAGTTTCTCGAATGAAACTTTCAATTTTTGATGGAATTTGCGTCAAATTGATTCAAAATGTACGTGTTCGCGAGCTCTTCGCGATCACTTGTCAGAGGCAATTAGTTTCTATGATGTCATACCGGAATCCTGCAAATTGCGCCAGTCTTGCGCCGGGATTAAGAAATAGGTCCGTATATGCGTACATGCGTTAACTGCTATCAATTTGGTTCGGTACAAAACATAATGTGGAATGCACGCGAATAATTCTTCATTTGCAACGGCAGGGATCGATCGCGATCGAGTAGAAACATGTTCATTCTCTATTAACCCTTCTCTATAGAGTGATTTTACTAGTCTAAACCCGTGAAATGGTTACTACACTATTAGATATACTATTAGACACTATTTCCATTGTTTTCTTTTGTTTAGTTTTGACTATTACGCACTAACTGTTAGATATTGTTTCACGGGTTAAATGAAAACACTCTAATAAGCCCACACCACTTCTAGAACTTTAACTTCAATTCTTTAACATTACAGAGTTCTTTTTGTCTCTGTTTCAAAGCGAGTCCCGACCGTACAAAGAGTTTTAGGCCCCGTCCACACGTATCCGTTTTCGTTTGAAAACGCAAAACCTTCTTTCCGTTTTTCAAAATTTATCCGTCCACACGTAGCGTTTTCGAATCGTTTTTGCCCGTCCACACGTATACGCAAAAACGATTGAAAACGCTTCAAATGCCTCTAAAGGGTATGCGCGCCACTGAGTTTAGCCGAGCCTGCGAGTTGTTTGTGGCTTTTTATCGCTTTCAGTTTTGCTACATGTAGTCTTTGGAAAAAAGCATTCAAAAATGTCGAAAAAGAGAGGCCGCGATCCTTTTGGTCAGCACAAACGCATGCGCAGTGAATTGAACTCGACCTCTTGACATCATCGTTTTCGAAAAGTTCCGTTTTCAGGTGTCCACACGAGAACACGAAAACGCCGTTTTCAAAAGTTTGCACTTTGGAAAGCGTTTTCAAAAGTTTCCGTTTCATCGGATACGTGTGGACGGGAGGCGAAAACGGAAAGAAACTTTTGCGTTTTCAAACGAAAACGGATACGTGTGGACGGGGCCTTATACTCTCCAACCTCGTTCCCAGGGTCTCTCTTCTTCCCGCCAAACGCGATCTTCAATCGCGTTTGGCGGGAAGAAGAGAAACCCTGGGAACGAGGTTGTATACTCTCATGCAAATCAAATATATTTTCATTTCAAAAGGCAATTCGGAATGGCTTTTTACTTTGAGGTAACTATGCGTTTGCCGATTTGTGATTTGGCCCTCGGAAAGGTCTTGAAAATAAACAAGCCCCGGGGACTTAATTAATTGAGCATTAAATTTGTGACCTAACTTATCACGTGAAAATCTCTCATACACCTCTTTCACTATAATTTTTCCCTTACTTGTTTTGCATATAGCGGTTTTCAATTGAGTGTAGTGAAACCAAAACCAAAGGAACCAATCAGAACTCGAAGCAAATACATGTAGCCGGCGCCAAGCGCGGGAATTCGCGTGTGCGACCAAGGCACGATTGGTTTTAGTTTGGCATCTGATTGGCTAAGAAAGTGGCGCGAGTTTTTCGAACCAATCAGAGAGCGTAGCAGCCTAGTTCCAAGGCGTTCTCTTTCTCCTGTACTAGGCTGAGAGCAAAGTAAAGCAAAAGTAACTGCAGTGATTTTCGCGCGCCGCTCGCGTGCTCTCCCACTCGACTATCCCTGAGAAAAAATGAGGGACTGCTCGTAGTCCACAGGGGTGCAAGCAACAATCATTGGGAAAGTTCACTGCGCTTCATTTCCAAATTGTGCTAGCAACAAGTCATGAAGATAAAACTACATGTAATGGATAAACAAACACTAGGAAGTCAGTGAAAAACCAAATATAAAAACACAAACTTCAGTTTATTGAGCCGTTTGATTAGTAATTGTTCTTTAGTCTATTGATAACTTATATGATAATTATCAGGCGCAAAACTATTTACAATAAACGGTTTTTCGATATCACACTGTCTCTAAAAGGAAAAGGAAAATATATTCTACACGTGCAGTAAAAAGTGAAAAGAATTCACAATTAGTATAAATTGTTTAAAATGCTAAGGAATTTTACAGTTGCATGGTGTAATTGTACATTAAGTTGGTTAGCGTTAATAAGAAACCAAATTTAGAGTACACGAGAAGAAATCAAAAAGCAAACGAAAAATATTTACAATTATTTACAATGTAACATCTAGCACTGATTCGTGGAGTCTTACTTTCTAATTCTTTGCAGAGAGTTGTTTTCTAGCCTTCGGTTTCGCTTCCGCAGTTTTCTTTGGTTTAGAAGCTTTCTTTTTGTCTTTGCTCTTTTCACTGTTCGCGGCGGCTTTCTTGCCAGGAGAAGATTTCTTACTCGTCTTCGCGGCTTTAGCTGCGGGCTTTTTACTCTTCTTTTCTTTCTCATCTCCTTCGCTGTTCGCTTCGTCCTTAGACTTTTTCGCTTTTGATTTAGATTTCGGCTTCTCTTCCGAGTCCGGCTTTGAAGCTTTCACTTTGTTGTCATTCGGCTTCTTTGTGGCCGCTTTCTTTTTCTTTCCCTCCTTCTCTTCGCTGTCTTCCTTCGGGTGCTTCTTGGGTTTCCGCTTCGATTTTTTCGCCGTTTCACCGTCACTTTCGGGCGCAGCGTTCTCCTTGTCTTTCAAAGCTTTCTTCTCTTTCTTAAGTCTCCTTTTCTCCTCCTTTCTCGCCTCTTCTTTGACCTCCTTGGAAAGCTTGAATGAACCCGAAGCGCCCACTCCTTTCGTTTGCACGAGACGTCCTTTGGAAACGCTTTTAACCAGCGCAAGCTTGATCCGGTTATTCGCGTTCTCGCCGACAAGATACTTTCCCTTGATGTATTTTGATATAGCCTGTCGTGATGTGCCACCTTTTTCGTTAAAAAATGTGACAGCTTCTTCTATCATTTCGGTGTACTTTGGGTTCTTGGACTTTGCGGCCTCGGACATCTTGAACGGCTTCAATAATTCTTCTAGCGACGCTGGCAAAAACGACTTCAGAAACACAACGGTTTAATACTAACTTGAATAATGCGAAGAATGAATCTTATATAGTTTGTGAAACGCACGTGAAGAATTATTCGTGGCATTACATTCTTTGGAAAAGTTTTCCCTTCAGAGACATTTTTTAGCGTTGATTGGACAGGCCAAGATGCAGTTTTCACATTTGTACGTAACAATTAGAAACTGGAAGAAATCGCTATTCAAAACAATACTTTTTTGATAATTTATTATACAACTTAATGACACTTGTTTGTGACAATCACTATTATTTATTATACGACGTGACGTTTTAGAGTGCGAATACGCACAAAGAGGAGAGCAGATATGAGACCGTATTACATGGGTCTCAGTCCCCCTGACCGCGCGCTACGGAAAACACTGTTGAAAGCCTATATTTTAGGAAAGATATTATGTCGTATAATAAACAATTTATTCAGCGGAAAGTTGTGTAGTACGGCTGGGTATTTTTACGAGTCAGTTTTTATTTTTTCGAGCCTTTAGGCGAGAAAAAATAAAAACTGACTCGTAAAATACCCAGCCGTATTACACAACTTTCCGCTGAATAACCTCTATTTATTTTATGGCTCTTCGAACTGTGAACAGAATATTGCCGTCAGGCGGTGACTTATTAAAACAAGTATGGTTTGAATTTGTCCCTCAAAAATCATTACCGCGGTAAAAATTTCCAGGATAAAAAGAGAAAACACTCGACATGCAATTTAAAAGCGGGGCTGTTTTTCGGATTTTGCGACAGTCCTACCTGCGGCAGTCCTACCTGCGGCCACAGGTAACCAAAGCTCTGTAGAAGATTTGTATGGATCTGAAATTCGATCGAAAATAATTTTCACTTTTTCTAAGAAAAGTTGTAAATAATGTGAATTAAAGTGTTTAAACCTCGCCTGTTGTCTTTTCCTGTGTTTTTATTGCTTCCAGGAGTATATCTCCTGTTGCTTCTAATTCTGGGAGGCTCCTGGAGGCCGTTTTGGGCGAATTGCTATTTTCAATTCACATTATTTACAACTTGTCGAGGGAAAAGTGAAAATTATTTTCGATCGAATTTCAGATCCATACAAACTCTTCTACAGCGCTTTGGTTACCTGTGGAAACTGAAAAGACCTCAAACAGTCCCCCCCTCCCCCCCCCCCCCCCCCCCCACCCACCCAAAGAAAAGAGGGTCCGATGAGCGAGCCATGAATTCGAACCCAGTCAAACGTTGCTCGGCCTTGCTCGGCCATCCTTGTCATTCTCGTACCCAGATCCAATCTTTGAACGGCAAATCCGCCATTTTGACCCTTCTTTCAAATGACTGTAAGTAAATATGATTTGGATATTTAGGGTTCACAGTTTGTTGAATATCAAAAAGAACATTTCCGGAGGAAATAATTCAGGTTATTCAGGATGAACGACGAAGCAGCATCCGATGAGCTTTCGCCAAGAGCGGAGATCTTCAGATCAAAGCTAATCGAGGATTTTCAGCTCATTGACATGATCGCGAACAGAGGCGCTACTGAACCTCCAAAATACTACTCCAACGAAGTAACAGGTACTACTACTTAACGTCTTCCTTTGAAGTAACTTAATTGACTCGCAATTTCACGAAAACGGCGAAACAGTGCAGTCGAAGCACCCGTAAGCGGACATCATCGGAAAGTTTTGTCAAGGTGGCAGTAAGTAGAGCTGTCCGCTGACGAGAGTGTCCGACCGTCCAGTGAAATCGAAAACTAACTTTGCTTCTGTTGAAAATCTTCTTATACATGGCTTCAAAATTAGAAGCTAACTGCTTTCTACAATTTATGATAACTTACGTACAGTCGAACCCCTATTAAGCGGCCACCCTCGGGGAAATGGCAAGTGGCCGCTTAATAGGGGCTAGACATAAATTAGCATAAGGCGTGGTAGAAAATAAAAAGATTGGAGACAACAGAATCGCATCAAGACTATAACAAACGTCGGTTTGAATGTTTTTATGTCACCTTCTATTTCGGACTGTTATCTGCCATCAGCTTTTTAAAAACAAGGCCAAATTCTTGGTGGTCACTTAA
Source organism: Desmophyllum pertusum (assembly GCA_029204205.1). NCBI lineage: Eukaryota > Metazoa > Cnidaria > Anthozoa > Scleractinia > Caryophylliidae > Desmophyllum > Desmophyllum pertusum. The sequence continues at coordinate 126,494 of MU825450.1, read as the reverse complement.
TAGGGGTATAAACAATAGGAGAACCCTCATGGGGACAGCAGTGGCCATTTAATAGGTGTTTTATTTACAGTATTATACTGACAATTGTTTCGGAACTTTAATAACTGGCCGCTTAATATGGGGGTGACCGCTTAATAGGGGTTCAACTGTATATATATTAAGATTAGATTGTATTCTCTGGCACAAATGATTATTAGAAATTAAAATATAAACTGAAAACTTTGCGCGCTCGGATTGGTTAAAAACCATGTTTTATCAGAGTATATAACATAGAAAAGCGTGTTTTATCGTTTCGCGCGCGTAAATCTATATTTTAAAGCACATAAAGAAGCCAAAACCATGTATTATACTGTCATAAAACACGACGGGAATTTGAGAACACTCGAGAAATTTAGAAAACACTCGCCTGCGGCTCGTGTTTTCTAAATTTCTCTCGTGTTCTCAAATTCCCGTCGTGTTTTATGACAGTATAATACATGGTTTTGGCTTCTTTATTTGTTAACTACGTTGACTTCATAAATGTTGTTTCCAGATGACGAAGTTATGAAAGAACTTCTAAGAGAAACCCCCCAGGGATTGATCAAGTTTCAAATGTATTCTAAGAAAGATGAACAACGCTTCACAGATCGTCGTTTGAACAGAATCAAGAACAAAAATGCCATTCCACTTGGACCATGGGCACACACTGTTATAGAGGGTACATGTCTTAGATTGATGATATTTTCCTTTTGCAATGATCTATAATTTAATCAAATCGAAAATGTCTATTTACAGTTCACCACTTCGCTGCTTTATGCTGTTTTCCACAATTTTAGTATTGCGAGAGTCCATTCCAGGTTGTCCTAGCAATTTACTGGGCACTGTGACAATGTCTGATGGATTGAACTCCATTTCCATACCCTATTTCTGACCTGACCTAAAAATCGCTACCCTATTTCAGACCTAAAAAAATTGGAATATGTGTCTACTACATGACTTCAGCTACCCAGGTATGGGTTCCATTTGCGTAAACATATATTGAGAAGGACTTCAATTAAATTCCTCGATGTTAATGGCAAAAAATAGTTTTTTCTAAAAGACAAACCAAATTCCAGGCCAGAGTGCAAAAACATACCCTATTTCAGTAAAGTAAAGGATTTAATCAAGGATTTAATTCAGAATATTGTTATTTTAAGAATTTAATTAGGTACAGTGTCCCCTATTAGTTTGACAAAACCTAAACCCATTGACACTCAAATAAAGGTTTTACTTTACTTACTTACTTTAGATCCAAGGATTCAAAACTTCATGATGATTTTGATCATCACAAATTCTATTGTTTTGGGAGTCCAAGCTGGTGAGTGACATATTATTGAACACCTTTGCTACCTGCCAAAATGGATTGAAGTCATTTTGGTGTTACAAAAGTAAATGTTACATGCTGTTTTAGTCCTTAAACAATTTTTGTGTTACAGAAATCTCTAAAATTAAGGAGCCCTCTCTACATGGACTGAAACTCTCTCTACAAATTTTTGATTACTGCACACTGACCATATTTGTGCTTGAGATAATTCTCAAATGGATTGATGGATTCTGGACATTTTGGAATAACGGATGGAACATCTTTGATTTTGTTGTTACTGTAATGGTGAGTAGAAGCTCTTTGTTTGCTATTAAACTCTCAATCAATCTGTCAATCAATTAGTTATTCTATTTCAGTTGCTGATCATTTATGTGTCAGGCAATCAATCAAGGAATCAATCAAATCAATCAATCAATCAATCAATCAATAAAACTGTCAATAAATCAATCAAACTGTCAATCAATCAATCAATAAAACTGTCAATCAATCAGTCAGTCAATCATTCATTCAGTCAAACTGTCAATCAATCAATCAATCAGTCAATCAATCAATCAAACAATCAGTCAGTCAACCTTTCAATCAATCAATCAATCAATCAATCATTCAAACAATCAGTCAGTCAGTTAAACTGTCAATCAATCAATCAATCAATCAAACTGTCAATCAATCAAACAATCAATCAATCAGTCAAACTGTCAATCAATCAATCAATCAATCAAACTGTCAATCATTCAATCAGTCAGTCAGTCAATCAGTCAAACTGTCAATCAATCAATCAATCAATCAGTCAGTCAATCAATCATTCAAACAATCAGTCAACCTTTCAATCAATCAATCAATCAATCAATCAATCAAACAATCAGTCAATCATTCAAACTGTAAATCAATCAATCAACCTGTCAAGAATTAGTTATTATTTTTTCTGATTTGCAGTCATTTGTTCCAGAGATTATTGAGCTTTCCTCAGGTAAAAACACAGCAGAACTCACTGTTATTGCTGAAAACCTGAGAGTCTTCAGAATCCTACGATCTTTGAAGATGGTGAGCATTAGATTTCAAAATGTAGTAAGTCTTTTATCAGTAATTCATTTCTTTCAACCAGGACTGGCGATTAAAGGATTAAATTAAAGATGAATGTTTTCTTGATCATTTTAGGTCTCAAGATTTGCTCAGCTTAGGATCATTGTGCTGACAATTCTCAAAGCATTCAAGGTATTGAAAACCAACACTGATTTCAGAAGTCCTTGCCTGACTTTGTGGGAGGCGATAATACTTATATGGTTAGCATGAGTTGACTGTGTTGGACTCCTGACCTTGAGAATGGTCCGGGTTCGAGCTCTAACCAGGGTCATTGTGTTGTGTTCTTGGGAAAGACACAACACTCACAGTGTCTCTCTCCACCCATCCCAGGAGGATAAATGGGTACCGGCAACAAAATGTTGGACAAGCATCCCATCCCGGGTAGTACCAATACTTTTAGTCAGCAGAAACCAGATAAGCTCCAGCAGTATGGGCCAGTGCCTGACTTAGGGGAGGCAAGTGTAACCCCTGCATTACGCGCGGCCACCTCATTATGTATCTTAAGTAGTACTTGTAGCTACTAGATTTACACACTGACTGTGACGCATTCTCATCTCCTTCTGTCTAGTCAATGGCATTTATTCTCATTTTGCTGATGACGTTCATGTATATTTTTGCTGTGGCTGGAACTGTCATGTTTGCTTCATACTCCAACTCTGAAAGAACAGACCTCAAGTATAAGCAGAGCTTCAGGTATCCTGAAATGTACAAATCTCTAGCCAAAACAACGATACTTTTAATATATTTATATGAATTAATTTAATTATTTTTTTGTTGCTGTTCTACTATTAGTATTTATTTTATGTTAAGTTACGTTACAACACCTCTATACCATCTGTAAATACCATTGCTGTAAAAAAAATTCCCTTGTAATTTCTGTCTGTGCGAAAAAACCCATAGGGGGTTGTGACTGCTCACCAATCACTCAGACATTATAAAGTTGTTGCAGATAGTTTTGTTGAAAAACACTGAGAAAGGTAAAACCACCATGCAACAAACCTATGATTAAGTGTGTCGGATCTGTTGGAGACCCGGATCAGTAAATTTTATTTGTTGAGCCTGGATATATGAACACTAGACAGACTATGAACACATGTGTCTTGTTACAGATTACTTATCAGCTCAAGTCATGTTTATTTTAATTATTTCACAGCACTCTCAGTAATGCACTCATTACTTTGTTTCAACTCTTCACCCTGGATCACTGGTATGACATCCTGAAAGATCTTATTAAGGTGGCAGATGCTATCACAGTCAAGATTTACATCATCTTGTGGATCTGCATTGGGGCTTTCATCTTTAGAAATATCTTTGCTGGCATTATGGGTGAGTTCTCTAAAATACTTTGCAGTCACGACTTTGAAAGAATACATCCTTATCTTCAGGGCAGAAGTGTAAATCATAAGCACAAAACCTCAAGAGTGATCTGCAATATGATTATTAATACAGTGGAACTCTGATATAACAAGGGGGCAGTAACTAGCCCCTGACTAGTTACGAGTCGGGGGCTGAAGAGGAATAATGTATTGTTCATTATTCCTGCTGTAAAATTTCCGTCATTCCAGTCAAGAAAAACTCCGTCATTATTCCGTTTGACAAAATCTCATTATTCCGGTCAAATAAGGTTATTATCCAGTTTTTGTTGACAGCTATCTGAACCAATCTTGCACATAGCGTTCTCAAATTACACATTCAATCCAGATTGCCTCGTCCCCAGGCGCCGTTGCGAGCGGGAAAGCATCTTTTCGCCTGCAACAGTCCCACAACCCCACGCGCACCGCGCTCAAACAAGTAGCAACGCCTGGGGACGAGGTAGCCTCCTCCGCAGGCAACTCTTACATAAAGGCACGAGTGAGAGACTGGTACGGAGGGCAAAAAGGTGACTGAGTGGGGTGGGGGACAGGAAGAGAGGAAAAGGCCCCAGTGCCCGCTCTTTTGCCCCTTTCTTGCCCCAGACCCCGGAGACCCAGGAGTTACCTGCGGAGGAGGCTAGGGACGAGGCAGGAATCCAGATGTTCAGCGATCTCCAGCGGATTGTAACCCACTTGCGGGATTCATGCGGGATATCATTGGATAAAACAATACCTTGATGGTAAAATGTTCGCACCTCGCTACCCTAGCGTCTGTCAAGTACCTCCCCCGGCAGTAATGTATATGTGGCTTTGTAAATATGAGTCAAATATCTTTAAGTTATTTCATTTGTCTTTGATGCAGTGATGAACTTCCAAAGCATCCGCAATGATTTTAATCAGCAAGTAAAGGAGCAGACTGAAGCCCTGGAAGCAGAACAGATGAGGGTTCACTTGGCAGAAGAGTTGGAACGAGAGGACAGATTGCATGCCAGAACAAGGTATATACTCGGGGGGGGGGGGGGGGGGGGGACTCCCATATAAAAGTGACGGGGGTGATCATCGGAAATTTTGAAAATACCCCCTAAAAGGTACCAAAACCTTGATATGTGGGTGTGGCTCAAATTCATTTTCACCCCTAAGAGGTACCAATTCTGGCTTAATTCTCTAAAAGGTACCAGAATTACTCTAACGGTAGTCGTTTTAGATTTTAAGACTCCTAACTGCCCCTAATATAAGCAGTACCAAACCAGGAATTTTAATCCCTAAAAGGTACGACGATCACCTCTGTCACTTTTGTATCGAAGTCTCCCCCCGGTATATACACCTTATGCACAAGAGTAAACAAGCAAGCATTCTTGTACCGCATATGTTAAGTAGTAGGGGGGGGGGGGAGGTCCACATGCAGGGTGGGTTTGAACTTCCCGCTGTCCATACCCAGTACTCCCGGCCGGTTCCCACCCTTCCATTGTTGTTCCCGCCTCTTTGTGCTTTTTCTATTGCAAAATATGATGCAATGTTGTGAAATGTTTTCTTATTTCTCCCAGTTTCCGCCACCTTGAGAATCCAGCTTCCCGCCCTCTAGTGCTCTCTGCTCCTGCCTCCCGTAGACTTCCCACCCTTTACTCATGGGGTTCCTACCCCTGCCCCCCCCCCCCCCCCCCCCCCCCACACACACACACACACACACACACACACACACACACACACACACACACACTAAGTAACCTAGGCTTGATCACCAGCTGTGCTCGGAAAATGAGCCAAACATAAGAGTGGTAAATTAATGTAAATATGGGTTTTACTTGTAAAAAGTAATTCTCATGTTGTATCTGTCTAGACGAACCAGCAGCATAGGTCACCATGAGTTGTTTCAGGACCGAGGTAAACATGTAGCGACCATGTCAGCATTAGCAGAGACTGAGGAAGAGGAAGACGAGCCCAGAGACCATGAGAAGGGTAAAGAACCTTCAATTCTGCCTCAGGCTGGAAAAGATAAGCCAACACCTGCAGACAAGCCAACAACAGACAAGCCAACACCAGACACTACTGCAGATCCTCTGGCTGCTCTGGGAGATAAGCTTGCTAAACTAAGGTAAATTAATTATAGGGGTGGCATGGTCTTTCAAAAAATATGGGTCGCAAAATTTTAGTTGAATTTCACAGGTCTCACAGTCTCGATGTTTTCGCAAAGCCTTGGTCTCGTAATTTAAAAAGTCAAAAAGTGTCAGGCTCGCAGAGAAAAATGCTATTATTAATTAGTCTCTCGCAAAGTCTCGAATTTACCATGCATTCGCTACTCCTTTAATTAGATTCGCCAGATGATCTAGAGAGTGACTTACGTACAAAACTTCCTCTCAGGGTTATTTAGTACATTTAACCATAAAAAGAGTTCTCTATTTTGATATCTGTCAGTTATCAGTCTGCTAACAAGTTAGCTTGATTCTCAGATGGTCCGACTCGGTCCCCCACTCTCTCTCAGAGGACCGAGTCGGACCGTCTGAGAATCAGGCTGCTGACAGGTCAGTTAGAGGAAGATGTGCAGGGTGAATTTACTTCATTCTTTAAGAAGTCACTGAGTCCAAAGTGGATAAAATGTTGATTACTATCATCCAGCAACTTTTTTCAAACTCTTTTCAAACTTTTTTTTTCAAACTAAAACTGCTGTAAAATTGTGGTCTCAAAGTTACAAATATATTACAATTACCTTAGTCTTCTTAAGTTCATCTTTCAATTTCTGACACCCATATACCACCATTGTATGATTGACAAGGGTCCTGCAGCAGGGCCGATTCTTTTGTATTTGATGGCACAGTTTTGTTTGTTTTAAGGGAAACAAGACGTCTCAGCTCAAGTCAACAAACAGCAACTGACAAGCTAGAAGGAGAGTTTAGACGCTACAGCACAAGTCAATCGTGCACACCAAGTGACCAGCTACAAGGAGATAAGTTTACTCATGACAGAGCAAAAGATTTATCAAATGGTCAGTTTGTAATCGTCCTTGTACATTTCCATTTAGCAAATCATTACTTACCAAAACAAGGGGAGCAAAGCGTCATCTGAAACGAATATATATTGTACAAAATACTAATACAGATAGAAGATGCTCCATGTGTGCACGCGTGACCCTTCAAGAATTATTAATTCATATTAATTAATTAATTGATTATCAAAGTTTGCACCTCAGTGAAGTAGCGAATGAGCTTCTTATTCTGGACGACACTACACCAACCATATCAACAGTACATTCTGTACTAAAAAATAATTGGTACTGATACACAAGGAGGAAGGGGGGGGGGGGGGGGGGGGGCAGATTAAGTTTATCTGCCAAATTTTTAGACCCCCAAAAAGTAACCCAATGGCAATGGCAATGTAACCCAAAAAGTCCCTTTTTCTCTGCATAAAAAATAAAGTGAAAAAAACCCCACAAGAGTGTGAGATAGTTTATGCATCCACCTTTATTCATTCATCATTCAATTTGTCCTATGAAATATTGATACAATTTGACATCAAATCAAGAACGATAGGGTACGCTTTTTATCAACCCTTCAAAAAGTCCTGCCAAAATCATTCTACCCCCCCCCAAAAAAAAAACAATATGCCAGAAAATTTCTAACCCCAGAAGCCCCAAATCGCTAATTTCAAACCCAAAGAACGGCTGTGCATTAATATACCCGAGTACCCCCCTGGGACGGGTCGATCCATGGGCCATCAGACTCCTCCAGTACCTGAGATTGGAAAATACTTTCACCTCAACAATGCTATAGAAGGGTAAACACTTCTAAGAACTTTATTTTTTATCTCATGGTATAATTTCTAATCCTTTTTTCAGAATGGATTACAACAGTTCAGGCAAATCTGACTCATCTTAAGAATCATCCTGTTGAAACACTGTGGCCCAGGGACACACTGTTCAGGTAGGACAATTATAAATATACTATGTGCCTCACACAAGGGGAGACGCGGTTGCCTAATGGTTAGCGAAACTGGACTGACTGAGCGGTCCGGGTTTAAGCCCTGGCCAGGGTCATTGTGTTGTGTTCTTAGGTAAGACTCTTTACTCTCACAGTGCCCCTCTTCACCTAGGAGAATAAATGGGTATCGCAGCTCGACAAAATGCTGGGGGGGGGGGGGGGGGGGGAACCTGCAATGGACTAGCATCTCATCCAGGGGAGTAGCAATACTCCTAGCTTCATGCTACAGAAACCGGGATAGGCTCTAGCAGTTGTGGGCCACTAGGCTCGTGAAGACTTTACCTACCCTCACATAAGAGCAAAAGTGACAGGTTATTCTGTCAGTAATTACTTTACACCTGAACTTGGGCAAGCAAAGATAATACTCAGCTGACAATAATGCAATCCAACACTCTAATGACCTTACTAGGGTATGTAGCGAGAGAGAGAAAAATATTTGTTCTTACTTGTGGAATTGTATTGTCTTGATTGATGTGCAATAGGTATTTCCAGTTAATGGAAGCCTGGCAAGAGAATCTTGCTGAAAGACAGCAACTGGTTCACACGGCTGGTAAGTAGTTGTTGGTCATCAACATTTTTTTTAGGCACGGGTGCAGTGATGGTGTGTGTTGCAGTGTGAAGCAGAATGAAACCATGAACAGTTAATTAAATTTTAGATTGTGTTATGCCTACAAATCAGGTTAGTGGAGCGGTTTGATCTCACATCTGACTGGTAGTGACAGATATTCCACAAATAATATACCTTATTACAGGAAATTAACGCTCGTGTTAATTAACGTATTTGAAATTAACGCGAGGGAAAATTACTTCCGAATAAAGGAAATTAACGCGAAAGAGAAGGTAAAATTTCAAAATGAAGGAAATTAACGCGATTAACACAAAGAAACAAAGATATTTTGGCCAAAATACAAGTCACTCAGATGTTGAGAACTGCTCTTCTGAAAGCGAGGGTGAACTGAAAATATTGTAATCAAGGCTTTAGCTTTTTACATTGTAAAGATTGAAATACAGAAAAGAGAAATCTATTGTTCCTAGGTTTCAAATATTATGTCTGTACAGGATCAGAATTTGGGGTTATAATAATGGAAATTAAGGTCGCGGAAATTAACGCTCCACTTAATTAATGTCGCGGAAATTAACGCTCACAAAAATTAATGCGACTCAAATTAACGCAAATTTTTACAATTCGCGTTAATTTCATGGAGCGTTACAGTGCTGCTACTGTTACCGGGGCCACTTAAACTAAACTAACCAATCAGATTACAGGAACGAACAATGCATTCCACTAAAATCGTTTGGACAATCAACAGCGTTCTGAACATTGATTGGCTCAAACGATTTTAGTTGGAATGCATTGTTCGTTTCCTGTAATCTGATGGTTAGTTTAGTTTAAGTGGCCCGGTAACAGTAGCAGCACTGTAATTTCCTATAATAAGGTATTAATAAATTTTCATATTATTCCAGGTCACACTGTAAACATGCAAACAAAATTCCATACAGTCAAAGCTCCTGTAAGCGGACACTCACGGGAAGCAGAAAAAGTGTCCACAACTGGAGCTGGCTGCTTACCGGAAATGTGTAAATACAGAGTTTGTATGAGCTAAGGTCAAACAAGGTTTTGTCAAGGTGGCCGTAAGTAGAGCTGTCCACTTATGGGAGTGTCCACTCAGAGAGCTTTGACTGTATTTCCTTGGTTCTTGGATTGCTTTTTTTAGTGCCCATAAAAATCATTCTAAGCTACGTCTTTCTTCTTTTCACAGCCCAAGCTCTTCTCAAGCTTCATGATACATGACACATGATCACAGATTAACTGCATCCAGAGAAAGACCAAAAAACCTTGTGAACATTTGCCATGCAGCTATTCCTATTTGCTGGGAAATTAACTTTTTAAGGAAACAAATGGCCTGTTCACATCCAACTTCAATAAAAAAACGTCTATTGAATAAAATTGTGTTCTGTGTGAAAATGTGAGTGCTAGAAATCTGGAACTTTTGTTTCGTCTTGCATCTGATCGTTAGCAACACAATTCAAGAAATATTTCTAGTGCTCAGAGGAGTTGATCATAAAGAGAGTCATTGAAGCAACAATACTTCAGAAAAAACTGATCTTTATTGTGTCTGGCTCTAAGCTTTGCTAATAATGTAATAAGAATTGATCAGTAATGAGTTAACGATTCTTCTTGGTCTTCAACTGAGCCTGTGGGACTGGGTTTGATGTAGGAGTGTGTGCACTGGCAGAGATCTTGTTGATGTAGTAAATGGCTACCATGGAGAACAGGAAACTGTGGAGGAACAAAGTGTGTGTGACTGGATTGAGATCATGGTGCAGTAAATGGATGAAGCATGGACCGTATTAGCTTTTGCATGCCTTGTAGATGTGCATTTCATTAAAGGAGCCATGTCACAATATTTTAAGCCATTTTTGGGAGGTGTAAAATCACCTTCAAATTGAAGAAAACCCTCAAAATAATAGTTTACTAACATAGCAAAACACCAAAGAGGTGGTAATAAAACCAAACAGGAACAAGGATGGTTTAGGATGGAGAAGATTAAGATGGATTGCGAACGACGAACTTGAAAAATTGGCCAATTTTTCAAGATGCACCAACCGTGACATAGCTCCTTTAATCAGACAGAAAAGTAACTACAGAAAGGTTGTTATTACATTAGAATAGGGAGTTTAAGCAACCATGCCGATGCCGATGCCGAGGACAATGTTAATAAAAAAGCTAATTTATATTTTACTGAGAATCTTATGATAATCCAGATCCATTTAGTTTGTCTTGCGGTGTTAGAGCTATCTCTAGCTGAAGATATAAAGATGGCATTCAATTCCACATAGAAACTCGAAAATTTAATTGTTGGAGTTCTCCACACAACGTAGAATTTGGTGATTTCACGTTGCTGTTTTTCAAAGTACGACTAAGAAAAATAATGTACCAAGATGTATAATGCACTATAATGCATGTGTAGAGCTTTTGTACTGCTAATTAAGCCTTTTGTTTGACAACATTCGCATTGCCATTGCCGATTTCTTAAACTCCCTAATAACACGAGAAAACAATAGACATCACACTGAAAGATTCCATACTTAGTTGTGTTCATGTTGAGGTTATAATTCTGCAGCTACTTGCTAGATATAAGCACAATTCCAAATGTTTTATAATGAGACAACTCACCAGGTTGTTACACAAACTCTGTGGACTAGACCTGATGCAAACATTGCAACTACCAGACAAAGTAAAACTAGAAGAAAAAGGAAAACAATGAGAACAATATATATATACATATTCAACCAATAGTCTTTGACATGTGGCTACATGTAATTTAGACTAGGTTAAATGTGAGACAATGCTGGACAGTAGTTCTCTGCAGGACTTGGGATGCGGGGAAGCACGAAAGTCAATTAATGCTAATCCTGGATTACAAGTCAATTGAGGTTTTAATACCTGCCAACTTTTCCTGAGTCAAATGCGTGAGATTTTTGTCTTTTATTTCCGAAGATGATCCGACGATTTCCAACCGTTGCTGAAGACACGATTTCCGAAGATGATTTGAAGATTTCCTAACGTTAACAAAGAGTTTGTATCCAATTCTACAATGCGTTCAGACACGGTTTGGAGGATTCAAACACGACATGAAGCGTTATTTATAGGACTATGTTTCCTTGTATTGGTTCAAGTTTACATATTTTTTGAAAGTGTGTCAGTTAATGCTGTAATAGCTCCAATTTTTCAGCCAGGCATGAGAAATTGGGCCGTAGGCGTGAGCGAGATCGAAGTTTTTGAACGGCAGGCGTGAGAATCACGCCAAAGGCGTGAGAGTTGGCAGGTATATTTTAATTTCTCTTGTACATGTATTTAAAAGTGTTTTTTACTGTTACTGTTTTGTAGAGTTTGAGATTACTCAAAGTCGAAACTGAAGGGCAAAAAAAATGAACAGAAAATCTCACAGAAAAGTTACAAAACTGAAATCGATATTCACGCTAATCCTGGATTAGCTTAATTGTCCTTTGAACAACCAGGCCCTGGAGGTTTTGCAGGGGCTCTTGTTGCCTTGCAGCTCTCCAGTTGAAGTCAGATCATTTTGCACCTTCTGTGGTGGGGGTATGGCTATTTTCTGGAACAACTCATAAGTGAAATAATCAAGGCATCCAAAAATATTTACCTTCTGGAAACAACTTTGTTTGGAAACTTCGTCCAAACATAGAAGTCTCTAAATTTCCTACTGCCTGGTGAGTTGCAGTCAAGGAAAACACAATTTGAAATAAAGACTATCATTATTGGAAACTAACTAGTAAGTTTTATACTAGCTAAGCTTGCTTATTACCCAAGGGGGTACTCCCTTATCTGGCCTTAACAGGGACATGCAGCCCGATAGAGTATGATTTTCAAGTTTTATTTGTCTTGAATGGGGTATCCATTTAGGATAAGCATATATGTTAATTTATAGAAACCTCACCACAAACCACATTTTTACCAGTATTTTGTTGGCGCAATTAGTGTAAACAGCTCAGAGACTCTTTTGTAACCACTATTCTATTCATCTAAAACAGGGTATGATTTTGGGTTAAATGTCTTAGATGGGGCCTCCAAAATCGGAATTCTGTCTTAGACAGGGTAGGAAAATCAGAGATTTACAGGGTCGGACTTCTCACCCGGGGGGGGGGGGGGGGGGGGGGGCTTATTCAAGCTTACAAAAATATTTTTGAATGTAACAATCGCAGCAATAAACAGTTCAAGGTATTATAGTTCAAGGTACATAACAAACTGTGTTTTTGCCTAACTATTTTGTAACAGCAAACAACGAGCAATAAAAACATACAACGAATCGAAACGAAGTACAAAGCTTGTGCTTTAGAAAGCCATGAAGTTGTGCAAACCAAAGGTCTTTGTTCTGTAAAGTTCATGTAAGATTGTAAGCAGTTATGCTGCGGATAAAAGAGCTGAGAAAAGAACAAAGGGAAAACTTTGAAGCCTACAGTTAATATTTAGTTTTTCGTTTGATTGAAGTAGTTTTGTAAAGGATACAGTTAAAAGGAAAACGAAAAGCTGCGATCCAATAAATCCCCCAAGATAGTCATCCATTCACTGGCCGCCAAGTTTGTCTTGAACATTTGCATTCCAGCGAAAGTCAGCACGGTTAACGTGGTCGCAAACAGGAACGACGTGTACGATGGAAGAGCTGTGATTTAGATTAAACGCATTAATGTAAAATCAAAGGAACATTTAGTAACAAAACAGATCGAAGAATTCTTACCCATGTTGAAAGTCTTGAAAGAAAATACTCGAAAAGGACAACTCAGCTGTTCGCCCCAGTACTTCTCATAGCGAAAAATTGCCGTATTCCCGGATGTACACTGTAATGGCGGTCGATGGAGATCGAAGCGAAGATAGATATTGTCAGTGAGTTTCTACAGTTTACAGCTCGCACTCAGGATGTCTGAGTTGCATTTTAAGCCAAGGAGAATACCAAACCAGAATTTAGTATGGAGGCTACGCCAGAGAGAGTCTAATTTGCCGAAATCTGGAACCCACTGGCATCAAGCTAGAGCTTTCACTCAGAACATCTTTCCAAATTTCACCATTGTGAATGTGGAAACACCACCGTGTTACCTTCGAAAGTTTTCACCTGACGGGCGTTATTTCGTTGCATTCTCTCTAGATCAAAGCTCTGTTGAAGTGTACGAATTTCAAGGGCCGAGTGCCGCGGAGGAATTGCTGGCAACAGAACCGTCAGATACTGTGATAAGAAGCAGATTATTTAGCAGTTTTTTTCGTCTAAGCTCCGTTGTTACCGTGGCGCAGAACGGAGAGCATTTGAACAGAGAGTGTAGTCTATTTACTGATGATGGTCGCTATGTCATTGTGGGGTCAGCTTCTTATGTCCCTGAGGAACCACATCCTTACTTTTTGACATCTACAGTAACAACGAATCAGTGTCACCCAATCCTAGGTCTCCACTCGAGGATTACACGATCCATATTGTTGACATGAAAACTGGAATGCTGTCTGATTCCAGGGTTTTCAAGTGTGACAAAATATTCTTGTCGCACAACCAGGGACTGTACCTTTACAGAGATCTTCTTGCTGTTTTATCTGTTCAGCAGCAGGTGATACACATCTTCCAGGTCACCTCTGATGGCAGGTTTATCGATGTGCGCTCCATTGGCCGATTCTGTTATGAGGATGACGAGTTTATGCTGACATGTGTAAGGAACGTCGATGCTAATGGACAACCAATTATACGACCTTATATGGAAACCTGTCTGAATGGACTCAAGCATCGTATTCTGGCACATTTGTGGAGATGTGCACACAATGAAGGTAGCGCTTTGGCCATGGGCAGGTTTTATCAGCATGTAGAGCTATTCAGAGCTCTCCGAATGTGGAAGATGCAGCTTTTTGATAGTAGGATTTTACTTATTAAGTATGCGAGTGAAGATGTAGTGACACTGAGGGTCCCTGATCCAAACTCACAGCCGTCATTCTTCATTGTGTACGACATGGAGACAACAAAGGTCTTGGCCGTGTTTGAGAACACTTCAGAGAAGTTACTGGAACTATTTGAACAATTCTGTGACTCATTTCGGAATGCCATGTTGCATTCCCCAGCACAGTTCACATGTTCAGCTTCAAGCAACATTTTTGCTCGTCAAATTCAAAGACGATTTAAACACACCATTGTCAATGCTAAATATGGAGGCTACACTGAAGCTGTCAAACGGCTTCTTGCTCAGCTTCCAATCAGCTCCCAGTCATACAGTAGTAGTCCTTATTTGGACTTGTCGCTGTTTAAATATGACGACAAGTGGGTGTCTGTGATGGAAAGGCCCAAGGCTTGCGGAGATCATCCAATAAGGTAAGTATTTCCTCTAAGTGCAATTAGGTATATTTTATTTTAGCAATGACATTGTGACTAGCCTGCGTAGCAGGTGCTGGAGTAAAATGAAGCGCGAGTTGGAGGGATGCGTGCGAGAGGAAGAAAACATGCGAGGCGAGAAGAGAGAGCTTTTTCTCTCCTTCCTTGCGCATCTCTTCTCTCGCATGCGCCCCTGAAAACTCACGCTCTTCTCCACTCAGCGCCTGCTACGCAAGGTACATTGTGACTGACAGTGGTGTGGACACAATATGAAGACGTCCAAAATACATGTACCATCATGACCTCGTCAGGATGGCAATGCAAGCAGCAGAAGTTGAAATCAAGTTGTGTCCAGATTATTCTGTGCACCATTATATTTCACATCACATTGTCTTTTAAACCTATTATATTTTTGGGTGAGAGTAGTGTGTGATGTCACTCATCAATCTTGTCGATCACCAATAAATGCTCCGGCCGCCCCCCACCCACCGGTACTTCTTGACCAGTCCCTTACTGACAAAGTGTTATCTATTTTATTCTCGACAGGTTCTACTCCAGGGATTCAGGGCTTCTTAAATTTAAAATTCATGCAGGATTCTTGGGTCGTCCAATTCCACCCACAGGAAAGCGACTTGTGGCCTTCACTTTTCACCCACTTTACCCATTTGCTATCTCAGTGCAGAAAACGAAATGCAGAATATGTGGTGAACTTCCACATCAGGCATCTTACAAGTGGTGTGGAACATACTTAAGAACTTGCTACGATTGCTCTTCCCTATCGTTTACCCCTTCATGTAACCTTTTAAAAATGTGCCCCATTTTTGTGTTGAATTGAGGGGGTTGGGTCACTCAGTGGAACATTCGGCTTGCAAATGAAGCAAGTTGACTATTACTATTCATCCCAGAGACATCCGTGGACAAGGTTTTTTTTCCAGCCTGCTTCACGCACCATTGGTTTCATTCCATGAGCCACAAAAATAGTATCATGTGATGAGTTTTTTGAAACCATGGAATGAAACCAACGTGCAGAATGTGGGCTGAAAAAATGCCTCGTCTCCACGGACATCTGGTATTTACACAGCATAAACTCATTTATATTGTTGCTGCTGCTGTGAAAGACATAAAATAAAGATGACTGCATTCTCAATGTTCTGTGTGCTTCATGTGATTGCACCATTCACCACTTTAGAAAATGAGGAAGCAAGCTAGGTCGCATCTTGCAGTTACCTGTGGAACTGTTACTGGGGACACGCTGGCCGCCATTTGTCCCACAAGCGACTGCAAAATGCGACTTGCCCCAGATTGCTTCTCGTTTCTAAAGTGGCAAATTGTCTGTTATCAGGGTATCTATTTTAAAGGGACACTGTCCTGATTTTAGCATGATTTTGGGAAGCTCAGAAACATATCTAGCTCATAGGAAGTTGAACAATAATGGTTTGATTCTGTAGAATAGCACTCAACAAATGACAGGAACCCATTAGGAAGTGAGGATGACAAACGACAGCAAGGATGGAAATGGATTGCAATATGGATTTTTGAAAAAACGTCAGGATGTCAGTTTTTCAAAGTTTCAAATTTGGCTCGGAAATCTTTGAAATTTTGCAAAGATTTTGTTGCAGTATGGAATTTCTTGAAGAAATTGCTTTTTATCATTTAGTTAGAGTTTATTAAGTTCTTATTTCATAGATTTAGGGACCATTTCATGCATTTCTAACAGTTTTGAGCAAATACGCCGGGACAGTGTCCCTTTAAGATGCAGGGTTAGTGTAAAATACTACTGGTTATGTTTATGTAAAAAAACAACTGAGAAATCGTTTCATCTAAAGTTTGTAAATATTGGGCAGTCTCACTGTTACATTATTTATGGTGCAAAAGGCGATAATTAACCGGTAATTTGGAGAGGAAAAGGGTAGAACTTGGAAATTTTCAGTGGGGTTGTGCAGTCTGCTTCTTGAAACCCTTGCCCCATTTCAGAACAAAATGCCAACCCAAAAATCGAACTCCATTTCAGTAAATATTAGTGCACATGCCAGATACAGGAACATGGCTTCCCTTTCTGTAAACATTTCAGAAGGGCTTCAAAACATACCATGAATCCTCTATTAATCCCCCCCCCCCCCGTTTTGGAGCAAGTCAGCGGCTTCCGCTCTTTTCCTTCACAACCAAAACAATAAATGACAGACTATTACCGGTGCATTTTTACCGTACCAATCTGGGCATAAATTTCACATGCCGTACTCGCGAGCTTTGGGGCAAATATTATGGGTACTTAAATAAATCGACTTTGTTTAACGAGGGTATCATGTAACAGTCTTGCGACTGACAAACCTGTGGCCCTCGGATCCCAGATCGAATTGGAATTTAGAAGTGTTGGCTTTTGAGGAGGAAAACCGGAGTACCCAGCAAAAAACGCTTAGAGCAAGGACGAGAACCAACAACAAACTCTACCCACATATGACGCTGGGTCTGGGATTAAAACCCGGGCCACATTGGTGGGAGGCGAACGCTCTCACCACTGCGCCATCCCTGCTCCCTTGTACTTAACAAGAATCATAATTAATCACAAATATAACACTTCATTGATCAAAGTACGCTTTATGGACATTTTATCCACATGCTGGATGTTTGGATCATGTTTCAAACTCACATGTGCTTAATAAAGGGTGGCTACTTATACAGTGTCTGCTTACTATACAGCTTTGACTGTAGCCTCCAACGCAGACTTTCTTTTGGCTTGTCTCATCACGCAATCTCTCATGCGCATGACGAGCCAAAAGAGTCTGCATAGGAGGCCAGTTTGACTGTAACTGGGGGTTCAAGGATGAGTATTTCTTTTAGCTGATGAAAATTTCACTTTTGGAATAAGACTGCTCTTTCATTTTGCAATGCTATTCACTTTATTAGCTGTTTCAAAATTTATACAGAACTCATTTTGCAATGCTCAGTGACTCCCGATGACTGGAGGACGCACGCTTTTTCTTCAGCATTTCATGACGCTTTCCTTTGCTTCTTTAGCCCTCTTGGCCAGTAGCCTTGTGTACTCAGCATACTCCTGCTTAGCTTTCTGTGCCCTCATTTTCTTCAGGGCCAAGATCTTACGCTTGCGCTGCAGCACTAGTGGGGTGACCAAGCGCTGGATCTTGGGAGCCTTTGTCCTGGTCTTCTTGCCCTCCTTCTCTGGGAGGGTTCTCCTAATGACGTACTGACGGACATCATCTTCCTTGGACAGGTTAAACATCTTCCTGATCTTGCCAACCCTCTTAGGCCCAAGGCGGCGTGGCACTGTGGTGTCTGTCAACCCAGGAATGTCATTGTCACCTTTCTTGAGGATGACAAGGTTCAGCACACTGAGCTGGGAATCCACAATACATCCACGCACAGACTTGCGTTTGCGTTCACCGGTTCTACGTGGCCTGTAGCAGGAGTGACCTTGGAGAGCAGTAGGCGGACACGGCCATTTGTCATGACTCCCTGCTTCATGGGGAATCCCTGTTTGTCATTTCCTCCAGAGATTCTCACCACATAACCCTGCGATGAGGCAAATGTAATCAGATCAGTTAGTACTGTGACCAAGAGATCTGCAATCTTGCTCAAGATCCTCTTTCTGTTTAAACTTGCAAGACATTGCAGTTTTGACTGCAGGCTATAACTTGCATATACATGTATCATGGCATGACAAGGGGGTAAAGCAGGGCCTGAAATACCAAAATAATTTAACTGACCTTCCACTCTTCACCAAGACATTCAGCACTGCATTCAGCAGAAATACGCTTGTCATAGAAGTTACGGCTGCAAATAAAAATAAAAGTTAACTCACTTCTGAAGAGAATAATTTCTTTAACCCTTTCACTCCCAGAGTCAAACCTTGAGTCAACAAATGTGGTTGAACCTTTAGAGCCTGTGGATGAAACCCTAGTGTGTGACCATTCAAATGAAAGCTATTGAGCAGTACTTCCATGTGGTACTGTTTATTATGCTGTACAAGGTGTTTCTAACTTTTTTAGTTTGTAGATAAAACCCTAGTGTGTGACCATTCAAATGAAAGCTATTGAGCAGTACTTCCATGTGGTACTGTTTATTATGCTGTACAAGGTGTTTCTAACTTTTTTAGATTGTAGATAAAACCCTAGTGTGTGACCATTCAAATGAAAGCTACCGTGCAGTACTTTCAAGTGGTGCTGTTTGTTTTTGACAATTTTGCAAAATGAAAATCAAGATTTTTGACTCAGTTTTGAACTTAGCACTCTTGGGAGTGAAAGGGTTAAATACTTACTGCACCTTTCAATAACACGCAAACTCTGAAGTTCAAAACCCAACTAACAATAATGTTTTTCACTGCCATCAATGATAATAACAACAACAACAACAACCAATGGACCTTGATAGAAAAAATTAAAGGCACGTGATACGTGCAGAAGCGATGACGGATTACATCTGTATTAGGGCACACCTGTATTCAGTTATTTCTGTTTCAAAATATTTTAGATACATCTCCGTTTTAAGCCAATAGTAGTAACAATAGGCCATTTCCGAGTTGCCTTTTGCCTCTGTTTCAAAACGAGTCCAAGTGCGAATCCTTTCATATGAAAATGAGTTTTACTCACAAGTTCATTCCAATGAAAATGAAACTCTTTTTAATATGAACAGTTTCACACTTGGACTCATTTTGAAACAGAGGCAAAAGGCAACTCGGAAATGGCCTATTTGGCGAGCCCACTCTTGCTTTCACCCAAAACTAGGTGCAGCATAGCACGCATTTTGCTAGCGCCTCTCATCTCTCCCTTTGGAGAGAGACTCTATCGAGCAGAGTAACAGTGTAATACTGGTTAGGTATATATAATTCTGACAAAACAAACCTCTGGATGCAAACAACAAACCTTTTGGAACCATAACTCACGTAATGCTATACAAAATGAGCAAGTTCTATGAACACACTAACTTACATTTAAGTGAGCAAACAACAGGGGCTAGTCGCATAAACATTAACCATGGACTTAAATGTTAAAAGTCAGATGTTAAAATTATAGCGAGTTCGACCAGGCTGAACATCTGACATTAGTAATAAAGCCCAGTGTTACAGTGAAGACGACGCTAACATTGCCACTCGACAAAGTTTTTGATTAATTTTTGTCCTCTTTTTGACAACTTTTTGACGACTTTCGGATGGGTTCCGTTTGACTTGACCAATCAAAATCCAAGGAGTGTTGGAGGTGGAGTCGTGAAATTTGAATGGTTTAGTTCCTAGTCTAGTTCAAATGTGGCGCCACTGAAACGGAACCCATCAAAGTTGTCAAAAATATGTCAAAAATTAATCAAAAACTTTGTTGAGTGGCAACGGTAGCGTCATCTTCACTATAATGTTTATGCCAACTGAGACCAGGTGCAGAGAAGAACTTACAGCTTTCGTTCATCATCAACTTCAATAAGCTTCTGGCACCCACTTGCTGGGTAGGAAATGTTGAGCTACAAAACAAACAAAAATCATCATGTATAAATTAAACAAAACACACCAAAAATATGACAATGTTTTGCATGGCAAGACTAGAGAAATATATATAATTATATACTACGATTATCAGTTGAGTAAGGTGCGATGGAAGTTTGGTGACAAGGTTTACAGGTTAAAACTACGTTGTTACCATGAGCAACTGACTTAGTTTCCAATGGTAACCTGTGTGTGGCTGACGCTTTGTTACCATTGACGTCAGTAACACTGAGACAGAAAGTCTGGGTTACCATTAGAAACCTAGCCAGTTGCTCATGGCAACAACGTAGTTTTAACGTGAAAACATTGTCACCAAACTTCCCGCACGCCTAACTCAACTGATAATAGTAGTAGGCAACTTCTATATCATGAAACTAACGAGTTATTTGAGAAAATGGATCAAGTATTTGGATTTGTAATTTTACAGTGAAGAGCGCTCTACTGTTGCCACTCAACAAAGTAATTTTTGACATCTTTTTAACAACTTTCTGATGGTTTTCGTTTCAACTGGCCAATCAAAATGCTAGAACTATGAGAGGTAGAAGTGTCAAGCTCATAGCTTGCGTTCTGATTGACATCTCTACCTCCCAGAATTCTTGCAATTTGATTTAAATGGAAGCCATCAGAAAGTTGTCAAAAATTAATCAAAAACTTTGTCAAGTGGCAACGGTACGGCACTCTCACTGTAAATGTTTCCCAATAAGCGATCCACCAACATTTAAACATGGCTCAAAAAAAATTAATAGACTGACTCCTTATTCCTTAAGCATAGATGTAGCAATCAGTTGTGGTATTTAGAGCTTGGGGGCAATGTGGTTTATATTCAACATGATTGCCACAGACATCAGTTTTCAAAATTCCCTGACTTTTCCCTGACAAAAGTAAAATTTCTCTGACCAAATAAATACAAAATGTCAGATATAGTAGCAGCCTCCAGCCTCCCATTGCAGCCGTTGTTTCCACCCATTTATTTAAGACTGATAAGTTTTTAACAAATCACAACCTTGACAGTGTGCCTTTTTCATTAAGCAAAAACATCACTGAGATCACAGTGACCTGAAATGTTTCTTCCAGCCTTCAATGCCATTAAATCAGTGTTGTTATACAGTACACTCTCCATACCTGTCAACTCTCCCGGTTTTCCCGGGAGTCTCCAAGTTTTTCATCAAATCTCCCGGTCTCCCGGTTAGAGCACCAAATCTCCCGGAAATTCCGCGGCTTCTTTCGATTTTTTTTTTCCGTTGATTTCGTTGTTTTCAAGATGTCAAAATTGAAAAGGTAAATAAAACAAGAAGTGTAACTATTTAGTGCTCTTCCTTGAGCTGTTCACGATCGGAAAACGGAAAACAGAGCAGTCAAATTGAGGTATATTTAACGAGTATCACGATTGGTCAAACAATAAACCAATCAAATTGCACAATAGATTAGTGAATTGGCGCGGTTTTCGCGCGCTTTTCTTTTGTCGAAGCGAGGATTGCCGGCGAACTGCCAACACTAATGTTGTTCTAACGGAGAGACGTCGGAACATTCGGAAAGCCTTCGGGTGATTCTCGGAGATTATTCGGACATTGTCGTAAATCACGTTCTTACAATGCAAGGATTTCGAGACGTCTCCAGATTTTGAAACTCCGGGGTTGACAGGTATGACTCTCTCTTAACGGCCAACTCTATAAGACAGACACCTCTCTAAGATGGTGCCGGTCCCGATGGTGTCCGTCTTAGAGAGAGTTGGCTGTAATTTCAATTTTCCCTGACTTTTCTTCAAAATGTCAATTTCCCTGACTCAAAATTTTTTCTGACTTTTCCCTGACCTTGAAGAATTTTCATTTTTTTCCCTGACCACTTCCTGAATTGTGGCAACCATGTTCAAGTTGTACTTAGAGATCGACATAGTAGGAACAGATCATAACACTATAAAACTGGAGATTCTCTTGTCCACATGTAATCAGACTCACAACAAACCACAAAAATTCAAGAACGAAGCTCTTAAAATACGTATCAGTACCGTATTCTGCAATTCGGGGGCATGAAATCTCTTCGAGCTATAGTCCGTCTGGACTAATCCTAACCAGCGTCCCCACAAGTAAGGCCAAAATCACGACTACCAGGTTCCTAATTCGATTCAACCCTAAACATGCTAAACTTCAATCTAGAAAATCTAGAGTCACAAAACCCCATCGGTCCATAAATCAGTCATAGATAAAGAGATGGATAATCGTTGTTTTCATTTATGCAAACATTTCTTTATAATAATGAGCGGAATGTTATTTTTTTTACCTTCATCGTTCGTCTTCTCTTCGATGAGAAGAACCTCACAAGAAGCGACGGAAAGAGAGTGAACTATCGTTTCCAGCTGCATTGTGGGGACTCAGCTGAGGGGGACTGAAAACTATACATGCGCTGTACAATCGAAAACAAAGATGGCGGACGAAGGGGATGTATTTGATCAATATTTTTCTATTTTTCGATAATCTGTGATTTGTTTTGAAGGTCAAATATGTTACACGAGCTTCTGTTGGCTTTATCTGGAGACTCTGGTGGAGTATTTGTGTACAAAAAGTTTGCTGGACTTCAGGTTTGTGTTGGCGTAAAGCTTAAGCTTATTTACTTGGCGCCAAACCGCCAATATTTTGAAAAACAAATTGTCTGCCTTTTGAATATAACTTAAATACAGTCAAACCCCAATTAAGCGGCCACCCTCGGGGAAATGGCAAGTGGCCGCTTAATTGGGGTTGGCCGCTTTTATAGGGGTTCTTATAAGGTGTGGTAGAAAATCAAAAGATTAGTGACATGGAATTGAATTAATCACATCAATACAATAATAAAGTATACCTGCCAACTCACACGCATTATGCGTTTGTCACACGCCTGCGGATCGAAAACATTGATCACACGCATACAGGACAATTTCACACGCCTGACTCACAATTCCGGACTAATAATATTGTTCTTAACCATTAACGTGAAAAATTGGATTCAATTTCCACCCAAAATAGTCCAATGAACGGCGCTAAATGTGGCGTTTGAGTCCTAAATATAAACAAGCAAGATCACACCGACAATTTGAACTTCGCACCGCGACATTCGGCAGCCTCCGGAAATCATCGGAACATCTTCGGGAATCTTCGGCAATGTTTGGAAGTTGTCGGAAATTTTTCTGAAATTCAGGTAATATGGATACGAAAATCACACGCATTCGACTTAGGAGAAGTTGGCAGGTATAATAAAGTGTGTTTTTATCAGTCGTCACCTTCTATTTCGGACTCTTATCTGTCATTAGCTTTTTCAAAACAAGGCCAAACTATGTGTATCAAATTCTTGATGGCTGCTTGTGCTTTATAGTAGGGGTATAAAAACAATAGGAGAACCCTCATCGGGACAGCCAGAAGGTGGCGCTTAATAGGGGTTTTATTTACTGTATTATACTGGCGATAGTTTTGGTACTTTGCTAACTGACCGCTTAATTAATAGGTTTGACTGTAGCCCTGTAGAAAGATACCAAAGTGTATGAAATAGTTCAGAGTTTGTCGTTTTGTCTGATAACTAAAGTGATACCTGGCATATCAAATAATCCAATGTTCGGAAATCAAACTCAATCAAACTTAATCGAATGATTGAGCTCGATTTAGTTCAGTCATCGAACGAAATCGAACTCGCACAAAAAAAATTGCGAATCGAACAAAATCAAATGTCGGGTTTTGAACTCTTGATTATAAATTCGTAAATAGATTCAGAGTCGGGACAGTCAAGGTCATCTAAAGTTTTGTGCCCTAAATTTCCATATATATCCTGAGTTTTCTTATTATTATTAATACAACATTATCTTGAATGATTTAAGCTTAAACTAGGCCTATGAAAATGTCATTTTGTTCACAAAAGTGGCAAAAGAGTTCAAAACAAACAGATGACATTCGATTTGGTTCGGAAATTGAACTCACCAAAAATAATTTGTGTTTGATTTCATTCAATGACGAACAAAATCAAATTAAATCGTTCGATGATGTTCGAGTTAGTTCGATTAAGTTTGATTAAAATTTTGTTCGATTTGAAATGCCGGGAGTGATAGCTAAAATGGATCATTTTCTATAAAACAACCTTTCTTACAGCTGTAATTTAATATTAAATAAGCTTAATAATGATTGATTTAATTTATAGGTTGCTGCTGACTTGCCATTTATCCATAGAAGTGAAGTTGATCTTCTGAATAGAATTTGTAAGCTTGGATCTTACTTCCAAAAGTTTCAGACATTCTGTAGAAAGTATTCAGAAGTTTCTCCCTTTATAAGAGAAAATCCAAATGACGGTGAGTAATTTGTAATATTATTATAATATTATTATAATAATATTAATAAATTTATTTATTAATCCCCAATAGACCCTTCCACAGTTTTTTCAACTTTTAATATTGTCCAGTTAGCAAAAATCTATCGACACTGCTGGAAAGAGCACCTTGAAATTAGTAAAATGGCTACAATGTAGGTTTGGGAGTGATATCTTGCAAAATAGCGAAAACACGGTTCTACAAATTCGGGAAATTTTACAGACGTTTTTACAAGATATGAATCTGAAATTTGGCCAATCTACTAATTTCAAGGTGCTTTTTCCAGCACTGTCGATATATTTTTGCTAACTGGCCGATATCAAAAGTTGAAAAAAAAAAACCGTGGAAGGGTCTATTAACAACCTTTTAAAACAAATATTCAGGATCATCTCAATATCCATTAACCTCTACCTAAAGGATTATTTTGTTTCACTTAAGGTACATGTACAATGTTAATGTTTTGTATTGTAACATGTATTTTCTTGTCTATGGAACATTCAACTGCATATATAGGAGCAACTCAACAGGAGCCGTTTGGTTTGTACATCCAGGCATTCTGTACTGGTTTGGATCAAGTTCTTGATTCCTACAGGAAAAGCTTGATTGATTTAGAAAGCCAGGTAATATATTATTTAACAAATAAAGAAGCCAAAACCATGTATTATACTGTCATAAAACACGACGGGAATTTGAGAACGCGAGAGAAATTGAGAAAGCACGAGCCGCAGGCAAGTGTTTTCTATATTTCTCAAGTGTTGTCAAATAACCGGAGTCACGCGAAACGATAAAACACGGCTTTTCTATGTTTTATAATCTGATAAAACATGGTTTTTAACCAATCAGAGCACACACATTTTTCAGTCTATGTTTTAAAAGCATATAGTTTGCAACTTTATAGTCTGCAGTTACAAGTCAATTTCTGGACATAAGTATACAGAATTATTATTACACTTTGGTAGCATAAATTTAAAAAAAAATTATTTTGTTTTTATTTTTCTGTAAACCATAGATTCTTGAAGATCCTAAGCTACCTCTGACCTACATTGAACACAGCCTGGAACAGGTTTGTTTTTAACATAATTATTAATTATCTCTTTGATTATTGTGCAGTATTAAACAGACATGAATATCAAGTTTGCCAGTGATAAACAGTGTTTATTGTTACCTTTCAGTACCAAGTTTTGTTTCCAGCCCTTTGGTCAGTTGTTGAACAGATCCAAGCTAGCAAGGTAGAGTTCCAAACTGTTTTTGCCTCCACCTTTCTTTATTCATCACACATCTGTGACAAACTTTAGGTAGACTGCAGCAATACGTCAGGGAAACAACAAACGGAACTCTTGAAATATAAAATGAGAACCCTGGGTTATGCTTTTTTCAACCCCCAAAAAGTCCTTACCAAAATATTTCACCCAAAATAGTCACCACAAAATTTCTAACCCCCCCAAAAGTTGTCAGATCGCAGATTTCAAACCCCCAAAAGGTCTTTGCACCTCCCCGTCGCTATTATACCTCAGTAGCCTCCCCCCCCCCCCCCCCCAGGATCAGCAGCCTCCAAGGGTAAGTTGTGGACCATTCCAGTGCTTTAAGGAAACTAAGAACCATGGGTAAGCCTTGGTAAACAATGACACATTTCTTTTCTGTACATGCAGGCTTTAGGATGTCAGATCCTGGACATTCTGCACCAGAGTTGTAACTGTGGTATCCCTGATGTGAGGGATGCATTGGAAAGGTAACACAAATACAGAAATTCTGAGTCAAATACAGTGGAACCTCTGCTAATGGAAACCTCCCATAGGCAAACACCTCTCGATCATGCATCAGTGGACACTTTTTCTGGTCCCAAGAGTGTCTGCTTATTGGCGGTTCGACTGTATTTTACAGTATTATCATAAAAGGCAAATCAGAGTGATATCAGTGATCCAACCAATACATTGTCCTAAACATGCTAGTCAATTTGCTGGTAAAGACTGGTAAGGCTGGACTAATTGCAGTCTTGGACTAATGTGGGCTTGTACATCCCTGGGGGGAGGATGGACTATACTGGGAGGCTCCGCCCAAAAGGGGTAACTTTGTCAGGCTGGTGGTATATAAAAGGATAGGGATTTCACGAGTTGGAGTATAGAAAAGGGTAGGAAAAAATGTCATTTAGGTATTAAAAGGGCCTTTCAAAATATCTCGAACAAACACACCTAACTGTAACAGCTGATTCATCCAAGTATTTTAAGGGATTACTCAAGTGAAAAGATTAAGTTCATTCCAAGGGTATAGAGAAGGGATGCAGTGTTTCTACTGTAGGTACGTGAAAGGGGTACCATTTTCTATGGAAGGTATATACGGAATATAAATTATATAACGGACGGTTACCTTTTCTGTCCAAAATGGTATCTATATTTTATACGGTGTGGCTCCGGAGCCACACCATATAAAATTTTGTTGAGTAACCCCCCTGGGTGTACATCATCGTAGATCAGATGCAGTGATAGAAATATTTGGAAATCGGCACACAGACTAACCATTAATTAATTAACATTAATTTTCACCAGAAGCAAACTTGATCAATCAGCTCTTAGAATATGTCAAGTTTTGTTTGCTTTCATTTAGAATCCTGTTTGTGTGTCATGGTGTAATGTATCAACAACTCAGCGCCTGGGTACTCCATGGAATTCACATTGATAAACACAATGAGTTCTTCATCAAGGAAGCTACTTCAGCTGATGATCAAACAGTAAACAAGACAGATGAAGGAGCGGCAAGTAGCAGCAGTGACCTGGGTATACCTGGTATAACAGGGAGACAACTTACTGAAATATTGGTAAGGACTAACGCCTGGTTCATGTGTGCGATGCAAATGCAAGCGCAAATGCAAATTCAAGCGCAAGATAAAGGAAAATCGGTGTTGATAGGAGAGAATTGAAATGTATTCCATTTCCATTGGCAGGAAGGTGAGGTGAAGAAGCAGACGCCAGCTCGATGGCAGTTTAGAATAAATGCAGAAATGCTGCCATCTTATATTCCAACAAGAGTGGCTGATAAGGTTAGAAACTTTGTCCCTGTACATGTAAGGTACAAGTCTCATAAAATATTGATTCTATCGTGCAGCTACCAACACCTACACTTTTGATGGCTCACTTACCTTGAGTTATTTGCTTTCACTTATTAACCACAGTCCCTGAAGCTTGAAATATTTAAAGGAGCTATGTCACGATTGGATATAGTTAGTATTTTTTTGGGCGATCTTCAAAACGATCTTCAACTCAAAGGAAACCTCAAAATAGTAGTTTACTAAGGTATAAAAACACCAAAGAGGTAATAATAAACCAAACAGGAACAAGGGTGATTAAGGAAGGAGAAGATTGAGACGGATTACGAACAACGAACCTGAAAATTTTAGGCTAACTTTTGCAAGGTGCGCCTTCTGTGACAGAGTTCCTTTAAAATAATAATAAATTATTATTATTGTCCTGACTGATTACATTAATTTTGTTTTAGTTTTTTTAAAGTTCTTGTGGCTGTTGTTTGAATTAATAGTTTATTTGCAATTTTTCCTTTTTAGGTTTTGTTCATTGGTGAATCTGTTGGGATGTTTAAAGGATCAAAGGAAACAAAAAATTCCCTTTATAGAAGTACGTTATTCAGAACGTTTTTTACTTTTAATGCCTAGAAATTTATTTAACTTTTAGTTAAGTCAACTGATAGTTTCTTATGGCAATTTACAGGTTCTGTTATTCAGGACAAAGAACAGGAGTTCACCAGGTTATTATATTCACTGCAACAGCAGCCCAAGTTTAACTTGATGCTGTTTGAAAATGAAATTGACAAGATCAGGTTGTGCGTTGCTGAGGTAAGTAACTAACTACCGTATTCTCACTAATTTTTGCGCGTACTTAATATCGAGAAATCTACAGACCCGTATTTCGCGAAGCTTTATTTTTGTGATTTCAGAGAAAAGAAGGTTGAAAGGCTTAAAATTTTGCAAAAATATCCTCTTTATTTTCGCATTTTTTGCTGCATTGTGAAAACCACGAAAATAAGTGAGAATAAGGTATATCTATAACTGAGGCCTAGTTCAGAGACTGGTTAAAATTTCCAACATGCTTAATAAATCAACATATTGATGTTTTCACTGTACCTCTCCTTCAGCATCTTTGGAAGCTTGTTGTTGAGGATGTGAATCTACTGAAACAATTGCAGGTAATATACTGAATGCATTTAAAAATTGAAGAACCGTAGCCAGGATAAAACATATTAAAAACTTTAAAAAACGTTCTCTGGCTATATACAATTAAAATATTTCGAGCTTTCAGCTGTCAGACTACAGCCATCGAAGGCTGTAGTCTGACAGCTGAAAGCTCGAAATATTTTAATTGTTTATAGCCAGAGAACGTTTTTAAAGTTTTTAATATACTGAATGCAGTTTGAGAATGAATAGAAAGTAGGTCATTGCAGTGGATAGTTAATTTAGTAATAAAACTTAATATCTTAATATCGTATTAATATTTGTTTAGTAAAGAGGGTAGGTAGACAGACTGACTGACTGACAGACAGACAGACAGACAGACAGACAGACAGACAGACAGACAGACAGACAGACAGACAGACAGACAGACAGACAGACAGACTCACAAACAGACAGATGGACAGAAAAGCTAGTTAAAAACATGACATTGTACTATTTTGTACACTTGTATGCTGTCATACAATACAATACCTGTCATTTAACTTTTTCCTCTTTACAGATTTTGAAAGACTTTTTCTTGCTGGGAAGAGGAGAACTGTTCTCAGCATTTATAGAACACGCCAGAAGTTTACTTAAACTGCCTCCATCAGACAACACCTCTCATGGTAGAGTATTTCTTAGTTTTATTCATTACTATTCAATCCTTTGTGATTGTCATGTTATGTTCAAGACACACATAAAATAACATTGTAAGTTTGATTTTTGCTTCAGATGCCAATGCAGCATTTCTGCAAGTTCTTAGCAAGGTATTTATGAGCTCAGAAATGGGCTAAAGTACATTATTTTGAAGGAAATTATTTGAAGCTTACATTTTATATTTTATATAGACTGTAAGGTAAAGCCGCACACTGCCGGAGCTTATCCCGGTTTCTGTAGCACAAAGCCAGCTAGGAGTATTGCTACTCCCCTGGATGGGATGCTAGTCCATCACAGGTTAAACCCCAGCATTTTGTTGCCAGTACCCATTAATACTCCTGGGTGGAGAGAAGCACTGTGAAAGTGAAGTGTCTTGCCCAAGAACACAATGACCCGGCCAGGGCTCAAACTTCCACTTGTGTTCAAATTAATGTGGTGACCTCTAAAATGATAAATGTGTTGGGCTACCAACTTGGGAAGTGGATGAGGGCTTGTTAGAGAAGAGGGGTCTTATTAGAGATGGTGGCTTAAAGTACTGACAGAGTACTTACATCGGTTATCTTTTGGCTCAGTTTCTTCCAGATGACGATGAATCTGCTTCTATGTTTAATGTTGTAATCGACAAAGAGATGATTGAACAAGAGAAAAAGAAGAAAACTACTACAACAGGTAGCTTAAGTTTTGGATAATTCAGGTCATCTATCTACAGGGGACACACTCCTGGTGCTTTTAGAGGATGGGTGTACACCTAATTGCAATAACGTTGTCATAGAAAAAGAAAAAAGCATATAGGAATTAATTAGGCATACAAACTACATTCATGTTGAAGAAACGGCCTCAAAATACAAGTAAGTCTTCAATTTATCTTAATTACACGATTAATATACAGCTATAAACGTGTGAGTTCTCTGAGAATGCTGCAAGCTTTGATGATTAACCTAATTAATTCCTATTTGGCTTTTTTCATTTTTCTTTTTATATGACAACGTTATTGCAATTAGGTGTATATAATAATTATTACACCTATTCTTGCCATCTGGTACATCTTCACCAGGAAGAAAACAAATTCAACATAACAAAGGAACAATAACGGAACATACGCACCAAGCAAGAATGACATTTGAGTGACTAGAAGTCGCTCAATAATAAGACAAAATTAATAGGTGACGTAGTAAGTTTCACCTGACTACAGTAACTGTTACAGTAAAGAGTGCCCTACCGTTGACACTCGACAAAGTTTTTGATTTGACAACTTTTTTTGACAACTTTCTGGTGGCTTTCGCTTTGCCTGGCCAATCAAAATGCAAGAACTAGGGAGGTGGAGATGTCAAGCTCGACGTTTACTTTCTGACAATCTACACCTCCCACAGTTCTTGCAATTTGATTTGCTAGTTTAAATGGAAGCCATCAGAAAGTTGTCTAAAAGATGTCAAAAAGTTGTCAAAAATTAATCAAAAACTTTGTGGAGTGGCCAGCAACGGCAGGGCACTCTTCACTGTAATGTGAGCTCACCAAACACTGTCACATCAGCTTGTTGACGTCAACTTTTCTTTAGTACAAAAACAACAGGCTTGGCTGATTGTCAGGTAGATGATTACATCCAGAAAACTAAATTGTACTTGTTAACATTCCTAAAGTGGAGTTTTAAAAATCTGCTGCAGTGATTTAATTTTATTCATTTGCAGACCAGCCCGCTGTTGTGGTATCTGGTTGGGATTGTGTTAAACTACAGTATGATGTCCAGTGGCCGTTACATATTCTGTTCCAACCTACTGTGCTAGAAAAGTGAGTCATGAAACATATCAGAAATAAATCAGTCCCTGTGATACAATTATATAATAGCAATGTTACGATTGTCTTTTTAATATTTTATGTACCCTGTACAAGTTGAAAATTCTACACCCCTGTGCATATCATGAGCAGTTGATGTCAAGTGAATCCCAGGGGGGATACTCAGGTATATTAGTGACGAGGAAGTGCAAAGGCTAAACATTTGGCCTCATTTGCACCTCCCCATCGCTAATATTCCTGAGTAGCCCCCCTGGAGGCGAACCCCAGGGGAATTTATCACCCCAGGGGGAATTATGTTTTGACCCAGTGTGTAGGCGATGAGGAATGGGGAATTTTCTAGACCACTGGAAAATCCCAAACAGAAAATGTCAAGAAGGTATATCAGGAAGGTATGTTCAAATTTTGAGATTTCTTTTTCATCATTAATTAATACCCATTTTATTTTGTCTGTAGGTACAACAACCTGTTTAGATTTTTGTTAAAAGTGAAGCGGACTCAGTTGGATCTTCAGCAGGTCTGGGCAGCGTACATGGGCACTAAACACTTATCCACTGCACAGCTAGCAAATATGACAAAGATCTGGCTTTCAAGGATGCATATGGCCTTCCTGGTAGATAATTTGCAGTATTACCTCCAGGTATAATATGTTAGTCACATTTTAGCTTTACCCTAATGAATTTATTTTAGCGAGGGTTTTATTTTTGGTCAATTTTGGGAGTCGTTAAAGATTCATGAAAAATGAGCACGCCAGAATTTATCCTTGGAAAAAATTATCCAGCGCGTTACAGTCATCGCTATATTTTTGCAGACCCATTTTGTAAGCTCTTCGCGAATTCTGGTGTAAGTAAAAGAAATTAGGGTAGTTCTATAATTGTATTTTTTTTCTTGACGTAGCAGTGCTTTTAAATGAACAAAAAAGATGGTTTGTACCTCTTAGTTTATTACATTCTCTTTAGCCTTTAGCCTGTGAGCAGGCTCACGTTTGGAAGTGGAAGTGTAGCTGAAGCGCGCTCTTCTCCGCTTAAGGGTGGGTGCCAAACTTGAGCCTGCTCACACAGGCTACATGGGGGAGTTTGGTGCTTAATGGGATGGGAATTTTATCCAGGAAATAGGGAAATAAGGAGGACCTATCATGCTTGTTGTCACTTCACTCAATCCTCTTTGTAATGGAATAATTTATTTTCTTGGTTTGATTCCATCAGGTGGATGTATTAGAGACGCAGTTCAGTCAGTTAGTTGAGAAGATCAACAGTACAAGAGACTTTGAATCAATTCGTTTGGCACACGATCACTTTATAACTACACTGATGGCCCAGTCCTTCTTACTCATGAAGCCGGTAAAACGTGATTATTAATGGTTCTATAAAGTATGTTAGAGCGGTTTTCAATTGAGTGTCGTGAAGCAAAAACCAATCGCAACTAAAACGTAAACAACACAATGAACCAATGAGAACTCAAAGCAAATACACGTGACAGGCGCCAAGCGCGGGAAAACGCGTGTGACCAAGTCGCGATTGGTTTTGGTTTTGGATCTGATTGGTCGAGAAGGTGGCGCGAGCTTTTTAAACCAATCACAGAGCGTAGTAAAGCAAAACCAAAGCAATTCAGTGATTACTTTCGACAGTCAATTGAAAACCGCTCTATTGTACAATTATTTCTGGGCAAGCAACTCATAGGCCTGGGGATGGAAGTGTCTGATGAAAAATATTGCGTTCTGTGTAATTTGAAGCCATACTTCTCCACCTATCACTTATGATTGACAGGTGTCACATTGCCTTGATGAAATCCTGAACTTGTGCCAGTCATTCAGCTCACTTCTTCTACAGACAGGCAGCACCGGTCTGACACAAAGGGAACTCACGCAGATAGAGAACATTACTAAGGTAAAAAAACCCACCATCTTTCTATATTGCTGATCCAAGCAGTATACAGGACGCGTGTCACATATGAAGGTAGCCAATCACAGCACAGGATTTGCTCCATCTTGCCCACTCATAGAGTCACCCATATAACAAATAGTATTATTACTAAAACGTAGAGCCGTAGAAGTGTACAGTTAATAATGTTGGTGACGTTATTACTAAAACGTAGAGCCGTAGAAGTGTATAGGGTTAGCGTTAGCCACATTACTTTAAGCAGTTGATGGAGACAACCATGCCAATATCTTTCAAATGTTGTTTTTCAAAATGTCCAATTGCTCTTAATTAAGTAAACGGAAATATGATGAATTAACTAGATGAAAACCTAGAAACATTTAGCTCTACGAAAATCTCTACATACATTTCAGTGTCATTAATTGGGCCGGGTTTAGGGCAAGATTCTTAACTCTCACAATGCCTCTCTCCACTCTCCATCCAGGAGTATGAATGGGTACCAGCGAACTCAGGCTGTTAGGGCAACCTAACAAAATGCTGGGAGAGGGGGGGGGGGGGGGGGGAACCTGGCGTTAGACTAGCATCCCACCCAGGGGGAGTAGCAATACTCCTAGTCGGTTTCATACTACGGAAAGCTCCGACAGTGTGGGCCAGTTTGGCCCCGAACAGCTTTACCTTTACCGTAACTATGTGGTTCCACACTGGTGCTAAGGAAATTTAAGAAAATCTAACAGACTACAAGGCGT
Organism: Desmophyllum pertusum; assembly: GCA_029204205.1. NCBI lineage: Eukaryota > Metazoa > Cnidaria > Anthozoa > Scleractinia > Caryophylliidae > Desmophyllum > Desmophyllum pertusum. Next base: position 92,799 of record MU825450.1, on the reverse strand, counting down.
TCATAGATTGAGCACTAACGTGCACGAGCAAAGAAAAACATCTGAGTCCAAGTGGTCAGTGGTTAGCGTTGGAAGGCTACCCGACGGGAGTCTAACCCAGGACCTTCCGCGCACCGGTCGGATGCTCTAACCACTGAGCTACAGGGAGACTCGTGGCAAGCTACTAAGGTCATTTACTCGCGCCGTCAAGATGGAGCCATCTTGACCGCTCGGGATGGCCCGCTGTGTTCCCGCAGGAAAACGTTTTAATACGCCGGTTCAAAAAGCTTTTCGTTCGTAATTTATGGGCTCCGTCAATCCAAGCCCGCTCATCCCCCCCCCGGGCATTTGTCGGGCATTTGTCATTTTTTTTGTCAGAACGTTGAAAATGCCCCACGGTGGGGTCAGCTTATATGCACAAAATCCCCACGGTGGGGCTTCAGGAAGAGTGCAAATGCCCGACCCACGGGACAAGCTCAAAATTTTATTTTCTTGTACGGATTTAAAAAATCTAAATTCCAAACAGAAGTATTAATGATGGACACTATAATTATTGTTCACAGATACATAGCTCTTTGCCTGGCTATTTATTTACACCTGTAATCATTGTCATGGTGTTTGGGACGTTTTGTTTTATTTAATTACAATTGCAACGCACCTCAGGAGAAGTTGAAGCTTCGTTCCGCCATCTTTGGTTCGCACGTGGAAAGCAACAGTGTACATGTTTGCACATGTGGGGTGGGGGTGGAGCTCCGGTACACTTGAAAAGTGCGGGACTCAAACGAGGTTTAATATCAACTCAGTTTTATATTTTTATATCGGGGGCAATCATGAAATTTTAAATAAACAACAAAGCATATACGTCTTTTAAAATCCGAAAGATCACGTTGCCTTTGACAATGCCCCACCCCGGGTTGCCCGGTTATAGCAAATGCCCCACCCCAGGGATGGAAAAGTTGTAAAATGCCCGACAAAATGCCCGGGGGGGGGGGGGGGGGCATGGTCGGGCTTGGAATTGACGGAGCCATTACACGAAGAAAAAATATTTTCCGAGATAAACCCAAATGTTTTGTTTCTTTCCATCGATGGAGTCGAAAACAAAGAAAATAGAATGTCTTGAAGAGAATGAAAACAAAGAAAACAAGAATGTTGTCGATTTTTCTCGAGATATTGTGCGCGACGCGCGAATTGAGACGATAATCCACGCGTCTCTCCCCAATCCCACTCGTAATTTTCACGTTCGTTCCAGATCTTTTCGGGCCACGTCCGACTCTTGCGCTAAAATACGGACTGTTTTGCCAGTCTAAACAAAAACCGGCCAAATAATAAATCCTGATATTTTTTGACCAAGCTTGTTCGGTCAAGATGCGGGATATTGGCCTCGTTATTTATGGACCTCGACTCGACTGCGTGTTTATGGACCTCGACTTCGTCTCGATCCATAAACACGCAAAAAAGAACTTGGCCAATATCCGCCATCTTCTGACCAATGACGGTAACCCATATCTGCATTATAAACTGTACGCTTCTACGGCTCTACGTTTTAGTAATGAAGGAATAGCAATTATTTAGTTACCAAATTCCTGTAAAAATAACACAGCGGATGTATTTTGAAAACGGAAACGAGAACCAAAATTATTCCGTGGCTGATGGAAACCCATTCACTGCATGTCAGTGGTTTCAAGATATCGCATGTGATTGGTCACAATTGGTCACGGAAACGAGAACCAAAATTATTCCGTGGCTGATGGAAACCCATTCACTGCATGTCAGTGGTTTCAAGATATCGCATGTGATTGGTCACAATACAACATTCCAGACATATTTTTTTGCGTTCACACTTTTATTCCTTTGAAAGTATCAATCCCTTTTCTTTACTTACTTTGTTTGACTAAAAAAAAAAAAAAAAGGAAGAGGAGACAGGGCTTATCCCGCAAGGGCGACTTGAACCAACGTATCTTGCGCGTGCCAAGCTAACGCCTTAATCAAGTGCGCCATCCCTGTAACCTCTGTAAAGTTGGAAGAAATTTCAATATATATGTTATTTACCGGGCGGGAAGTAAAAAACCGGCCCGAGGTCTTGAGTATGGCCCGAGGCCTTAGGCCAAGTGCCGAACTCAAGACGGAGGGCACCTAGACCGGTAATAAACTGATATTTTTTCCTACTTGGTGTTGTAAAATGATAGAAATCTTGAAATCTTGTTTTGCAAAATCTGTTTTTCACGCGCGCGCATGAAAAACAGATTTTAAAATAAACTGATCGAAAGTTCGCTATAAAACTACCGAAGAAATAAAACTAAAACAAAAGGGAAATTGTCAATCTCCGTCTTCTAACAAAAGATCCGTGTTTTCATTTGCTAGTTGCGGTCCGATAAGGATATAAGACAACTAACCTTGCAACATTGTAGCAACTGCCAATTCGTGAACCATTACAAAGTTTTGAAAATAAGTCACACTCGAGATAAGCTGTTTTTCTGAGTATTAAATTCAACCGTGTTTAAAAACATTCTCTAACATTGCGCAAAACAGTTATTCGCATGCGTAATGGATGTATTTTGAAACGGAAACGAGAACCAAAATTATTCCGTGGCTGATGGAAACCCATTCACTGCATGTCAGTGGTTTCAAGATATCGCATGTGATTGGTCACAATACAACATTCCAGACATATTTTTTTGCGTTCACACTTTTATTCTTTGAAAGTATCAATCCCTTTTTCTTTACTTACTTTGTTTGACTAAAAAAAAAAAAAAAAAAAAGGAAGAGGAGACAGGGCTTATCCCGCAAGGGCGACTTGAACCAACGTATCTTGCGCGTGCCAAGCTAACGCCTTAATCAAGTGCGCCATCCCTGTAACCTCTGTAAAGTTGGAAGAAATTTCAATATATATGTTATTTACCGGGCGGGAAGTAAAAAACCGGCCCGAGGTCTTGAGTATGGCCCGAGGGCTTAGGCCAAGTGCCGAACTCAAGAAGGAGGGCACCTAGACCGGTAAATAAACTGATATTTTTTCCTACTTGGTGTTGTAAAATGATAGAAATCTTGAAATCTTGTTTTGCAAAATCTGTTTTTCACGCGCGCGCATGAAAAACAGATTTTAAAATAAACTGATCGAAAGTTCGCTATAAAACTACCGAAGAAATAAAACTAAAACAAAAGGGAAATTGTCAATCTCCGTCTTCTAACAAAAGATCCGTGTTTTCATTTGCTAGTTGCGGTCCGATAAGGATATAAGACAACTAACCTTGCAACATTGTAGCAACTGCCAATTCGTGAACCATTACAAAGTTTTGAAAATAAGTCACACTCGAGATAAGCTGTTTTTCTGAGTATTAAATTCAACCGTGTTTAAAAACATTCTCTAACATTGCGCAAAACAGTTATTCGCATGCGTAATGGATGTATTTTGAAACGGAAACGAGAACCAAAATTATTCCGTGGCTGATGGAAACCCATTCACTGCCTGTCAGTGGTTTCAAGATATCGCATGTGATTGGTCACAATACAACATTCCAGACATATTTTTTGCGTTCACACTTTTATTCCTTTAAAAGTATCAATCCCTTTTTCTTTACTTACTTTGTTTGACTAAAAAAAAAAAAAAAAAAAAGGAAGAGGAGACAGGGCTTATCCCGCAAGGGCGACTTGAACCAACGTATCTTGCGCGTGCCAAGCTAACGCCTTAATCAAGTGCGCCATCCCTGTAACCTCTGTAAAGTTGGAAGAAATTTCAATATATATGTTATTTACCGGGCGGGAAGTAAAAAACCGGCCCGAGGTCTTGAGTATGGCCCGAGGCCTTAGGCCAAGTGCCGAACTCAAGAAGGAGGGCACCTAGACCGGTAAATAAACTGATATTTTTTCCTACTTGGTTTGGTAAAATGATAGAAATCTTGAAATCTTGTTTTGCAAAATCTGTTTTTCACGCGCGCGCATGAAAAACAGATTTTAAAATTAGCTGATCGAAAGTTCGCTATAAAACTACCGAAGAAATAAAACTAAAACAAAAGGGAAATTGTCAATCTCCGTCTTCTAACAAAAGATCCGTGTTTTCATTTGCTAGTTGCGGTCCGATAAGGATATAAGACAACTAACCTTGCAACATTGTAGCAACTGCCAATTCGTGAACCGTTACAAAGTTTTGAAAATAAGTCACACTCGAGATAAGCTGTTTTTCTGAGTATTAAATTCAACCGTGTTTAAAAACATTCTCTAACATTGCGCAAAACAGTTATTCGCATGCGTAATGGATGTATTTTGAAACGGAAACGAGAACCAAAATTATTCCGTGGCTGATGGAAACCCATTCACTGCATGTCAGTGGTTTCAAGATATCGCATGTGATTGGTCACAATACAACATTCCAGACATATTTTTTTGCGTTCACACTTTTATTCCTTTGAAAGAATCAATCCCTTTTTCTTTACTTACTTTGTTTGACTAAAAAAAAAAAAAAAAAAAAAAAAAAAAGGAAGAGGAGACAGGGCTTATCCCGCAAGGGCGACTTGAACCAACGTATCTTGCGCGTGCCAAGCTAACGCCTTAATCAAGTGCGCCATCCCTGTAACCTCTGTAAAGTTGGAAGAAATTTCAATATATATGTTATTTACCGGGGGGAAGTAAAAAACCGGCCCGAGGTCTTGAGTATGGCCCGAGGGCTTAGGCCAATTGCCGAACTCAAGAAGGAGGGCACCTAGACCGGTAAATAAACTGATATTTTTTCCTACTTGGTGTTGTAAAATGATAGAAATCTTGTTTTGCAAAATCTGTTTTTCACGCGCGCATGAAAAACAGATTTTAAAATTAGCTGATCGAAAGGTCGCTATAAAACTACCGAAGAAATAAAACTAAAACAAAAGGGAAATTGTCAATCTCCGTCTTCTAACAAAAGATCCGTGTTTTCATTTGCTAGTTGCGGTCCGATAAGGATATAAGACAACTAACCTTGCAACATTGTAGCAACTGCCAATTCGTGAACCGTTACAAAGTTTTGAAAATAAGTCACACTCGAGATAAGCTGTTTTTCTGAGTATTAAATTCAACCGTGTGTAAAAACATTCTCTAACATCTGTTATGTTCTCATTGCAAACGTTTTTCCTTCCTGCAGACGTATGAAAGACAGACAGTTCTTTTGTTTCAAATCTTGTCGAGTGTACGCAGTCATCAAGCAAGTCCTCATCTAGCTCAACTGCTGCTTAGAATTGACTTCAATAAACACTTCTCATCATCTTCAACAACAACCATCAGGTCAGAAAGAAACCTAGGAAGATGACAACGAGTACAATAGCTGTGCACGTGTGTTATACATCTTGGTACATTAAGGCCCCCTCCACACTAAGGCCGTTTTCATCGAAAACGCATCAAAAGCTTCGCGTTCACACTATCGTTTTCGTAGCGTTTTCTCCGTCCACACTGAAACGCTCGAAAACGCTACAACAGTCATCTGCGCATGCGAGCGGCGATGTGAATGACGCCAGCGTTTTCGAAAGTCTTCGTTTTCGCCGTCCATTCTCGTCCACACGTTTTCAAATGTCTCCACTCTGGACAGCGTTTTCAAATGTATGTTTTTTTTATGAAAACGCTCTGCCTCAGCGTTTTCGATCGTTGTAGTGTGGACGATAGGCGAAAACGCATCGAAAAGTATGCGTTTTCCAACGAAAACGTATTAGTGTGGACGGGACCTAATTTCTTTGTCGTTTGAACCTTGTCTTACTAAACATATCCCGACACATTCCCGTAAGTGGCCGCGGGCACTTTCGAGGGGTATGATTTGTTGTTTTTTTCTGTTGTTTTCTAAGCTCCCATAAGCGGACAACCCAAATAACAATCCTATTAACCTCATTAAGGGCCAGTCCTGCTAGTGGCCGTTTACGAGAATCGTTCCCGTAAGCGGCCAGCTCCAGTTGGGACACTTTTTCTGCTTCCGAGGGTGTCCGCTTTAAGGGAGCCTCGACTATAACTCGAGTCCAATCTATTTATGTTCCACTTAACCCTTTCACTCCCAATAGTGCTAAGTTGAAAATTAAATAAAAAATCTAAAGTTCATTTCGCAAATTGTCAAAAACCAATAGTACAACATGAAAGTATTGTTCTATAGCTTTCATTTGGATGGTCACACACAAGGGTTTCATCCACAGACCTAAAAGTTACAACCACCTTGTACAGCATAATAAACAGTACCACATGAAAGTATTGTTCTATAGCTTTCATTTGAATGGTCACACACAAGGGTTTCATTCACAAACTTAGAAGTTTCAACCACATTTATCGAGTCAAGTTTGACTCTGGGAGTGAAAGGGTTAATTAGTTATCAACTCGAAGTTGATGAGGTAAATTTACCGCCATAGCGAATTTGGGAAAGCTGACGTTTCGATCGTTAGCCCTTCGTCGGAGCAAAGTGAGTTGATAACTAACTACAATGTAGACCGTGCTAACGCTCGAAGCGTCAGCTTTTCCAAATTAGCTACGACGGTTAACTTACCTTTATCAACTTCGAGTTGATAACTAAGTGTTTTACTTGCCCGCCGACGCAGCGCAACACTTTCATTTGAAACTAATCACTTTGTTCATCTATTTATTTTCCTTTTGTTTAGTTCGTCAGAAACCTCTGCTTCATTTTGACAACTGGACAGGAAAAGACAATTTTGTACAAACATAATGAACCGATATCACACCTAGGTGTAGACGACTGCACAACAGACGCATCCCTTCTGTTAACTTCCGAAAAGAAGTCCTGGACCCGGTTGTTCAAAGCACGGATTAGCGTGAATATTAATTTCAGTTTGGTAACTTTTCAGTGAGGGTTTCTGTTTATATTTTTGCCTTTCAGGTTTGACTTTGAGTAATCTCGAACTGCGAAAAACACGTTCATTTCTAAAAAAAATGATTATTATAAATATATCGGGATCCCAGATCGAATTGGAATTTAGAAGTGTTGGTATTTGAATACTAAAGAGATTAAAACCTTGGTTAAACTTTTAATCCAGGATTAGCGTTGATCGGTTTTCGAACCGGTCCCTAGCCTGTGTGCAGGCGTCTCGTATTTCCACGCAGGCTACCGGTCCCTGAATTCGAACTAGAACTGCTAGACGCTAGTCCTAGATTATACTATAGTTAAATCGGCCATGCAGGGCTTATATCTGCCTCAGTGTTTTTTTCGTGGTGTTATCTCTGGGGTGGGAAGGTTATTTTCGGGAAGGTTATTGCAGATTAGAAAAACAGCTCAGAAAAAGCTATGTCAAACAGAGAAGTTTCGTGAGAGTTCTTTTTCTCAAGGGTTCCGCGGGAGAAGAGAGGCCCTGGGAACGAGGTTGGTCTCCGTTTCTATAGTTGAATATTTGGGAGAACCTTTGGAAACTCGAGCCGTAGACGAGTGTTTCCACATTTCTCGTTCTACCTACCAGACCTCCACTCCAGACCTCCTCCGCGAGTAAGTCGTCGGATGATAGAGCGGTTTTAAGGCGGGACTTAACCTAAATTTCAAAGAAATTTTAAGAGGTTTAAAGAAGGGATAGAATAAATAAAATTATTTTTGGAACACCAACAGACAGTTGATACCGTATCAACTGTCTGTTGGTGTCAATCTACTAATTTCTAATTTTAAAACTACATTAAATCTTCAATATTTCTCATTTCCCTAAATTTTACAACATAGATTCATGAGATGAGCATAGAGTTTTTGGATTGCTTGAAACGTGAACGAGGTATTTCCATTCAGGTTAAGTCCGGCCTTAAACTGAGTGTCTTAAAACCAAAACCAAAGCAATTACAATGGCCAATCACAACAAACTTAAACAACACAATGAACCAACAAGAACTCGAAGCAAATACACGTAAACCGGCGCCAAACGCGGGAAAACGCGTGCGACCAAGTCGCGTTTGGTTTTGATTTTGCATCTGATTGGTTGAGTAGGTAGCGCGAGTTTTTTTTTTACGCAGAAGAGCGCCCTACTGTTGCCATTCGACAAAGTCTGATTAATTTTTGCAAACGTTTTGACATCTTTTGGACAACTTTCTGATGGCTTTCATTTAAATATACAAATAATTGCAAGAACTGTGGGAGGCGGAGATGTCAATTGTCAGAACGCGAACGTGGAGCTTGACATCTCCGCCTGTCATAGTTCTTGCATTTTGATTGGCCAGTTGAAACGAAAGCCATCAGAAAGTTGTCAAAGAGATGTGTTCTCTGGTACCGACATTCAAGGGGCCTGTAAATTAAGTGCCACAACTCAAGAACAAACACACACAGTGAATATTTTTCTATAAAGGTTTAATAGAAGTTGTACTCTTTTCTAACTTGTAGAAATAATAAAATTTGTATTTACCTATTTAAAAACACTCTTTCTTTCGTTTTGGCAATTGACAATAATGAAAACTACTTTATAAATAAAATATTGCAGATGATTTAAATCTCTTGTCATAACATTTAAAATTATTATTTCTGCTACAATGTAACTATATCACGCTAACTCAAACCATCAAAGATATCTTTTGGAGTGATTTATAATTATTGTCTGGCCTTGGAGATTCCATTAATCCTTCACTTCCACAGTCAAACCACACATCAATGAATAGGGTTGTAGTATTTACGTCTATGAATAAAACCCCAGTGTGTGACCATTCAAATGAAAGCTATTGAGCAGTACTTTCATGTGATACTGTTTATTATGCTACACAAGGTGGTTACTAACTTTTCAGTCTGTGAATAAAACCGTAGTGTGTGACCATTCAAATGAAAGCTATTGAGCAGTACTTTCATGTGATACTGTTTATTATGCTACACAAGGTGGTTACTAACTTTTCAGTCTGTGAATAAAACCGTAGTGTGTGACCATTCAAATGAAAGCTATTGAGCAGTACTTTCATGTGATACTGTTTATTATGCTACACAAGGTGGTTACTAACTTTTCAGTCTGTGAATAAAACCGTAGTGTGTGACCATTCAAATGAAAGCTATTGAGCAGACTACTCTGTGGATGAAACCCTAGTATGTGACCATACATGAAAACTATGGTGAACTGTCTTTAAAGCGGACACCCTTGAGACCAGCTCTAGCTATCTTAAGTATATTAACAGACAAGTGAAATTCGGCCGGGACCAGCCAGCCAACCATGTCCACCTAAGAAAAGTGTCCGCCTTACATTGCCTAGTTCCTAGGCCTCTATATTTCGTCGCGGATGGGTCACGTGGCCCCAGCCGTTCGTCTCGGATACGTCACCGAAACGAATTGACCGTGAAGGCCTGGGAGAAAGCCGTACAGGAACTAGACAACGCCTTACAGTGGTGTCCGTATTGAATAGTACGTTTAAATTATGTGGTTCTGTTTCAATATTTTTTGCACATTAAATTTGTTTTCGATTTTGAACCGTCGGATGCTCTTGGAAGTGAAAGGGTTGAAAGAGAATAAATAGGTCTTTAGATACCAACGAGATGTAGAAATAATTATATGATGGCAGAATGAAGCAATGTGACAGCCGGTTTATGTGGTTACTGAGGTCCGTGGCTTCATTATCAGGTGTAAAGCTGTTGCCTCAGTGATACCACATTTGTCAAGGTTGCTCTGTGTCGTTTGCTAACCCTTCGCTGTATTTAAGAGCTAGTGTTGCTTGATCCTCCTACAAAACTGCACAATTTTTGCTTGCATCTTCTGCTAGGAGATTCACTGTTGATCTATTGAAACGAAAAACAACAAAATAATGCAGTTTTATTATTGAAAATCATTTAGTGGTGACATTGACATGTTCACAAATAGAATTTCTCTCCAAGAAAAATGTATGTCCCCAAACCCCAGAAGATTCAAGTTCAAATAAAGCTATCACTTGCTCCGTATCTTAAGCCTCTGCGGCTCTCACGCTATGGTACCATATATGTATTATACCAAACACGAGAGAGTGTTTAATCCGATTTCCAAACACCGAGAAGAGAGTTGAAAATAGGATGCGTAGCGGAGTATTTTTGAAGAAATTTGACATTTGGAAATCGGATGAAACATACTCTCGAGAAGAATTCTATGATTTATTAAGACGAAATCCATTAGAAAATCGAGTAATATTTATGGCCAGTGGACACAAATCCTGTACTATGACGCCATAAGCTTTCACGCTTAAACTAGACATTCATGAGCCATATCTCAACGGTATTCACCAAATAATATAACTCCAAAATCCTTAAATTGCTTTCCGCCTTGAGTTTTCTCCCGTGAATGGGTTGAGTCATGAGAGGTGGCAGCCATGTTTAACAAAAATATGGCTGCCACCTCTCATGACTCAACCATTCACGGGAGAAAACTCAAGGCGGAAAGCAATTTAAGGATTGTGGAGTTATATTATTTGGTGAATACCGTTAAGGTACGGCTCATGAATGTCTAGTTTAAACGTGAAAGCTTATGGCGTTGTAGTACAGGATTTTTGTCCACTGGCCAGAAATATTACTCGATTTTCTAATGGATTTCGTCTTAACACTTTCACTCCCAATAGTGCTAAGTTCTAAACTCAGTAAAAAATCCTGAATTACATTTTGCAAAATTGTCAAAAACAAACAGCACCACATGAAAGTACTGCTCAATAGCTTTCATTTGAATGGTCACACACTAGGGTTTCATCCACAGACGTATAAAAAGTTGAATCACCTTGTACAACATAATAAACAGTACCACATGAAAGTGCTGCAAAGAAGCTTTCATTTGAATGGTCACACACTAGGGTTTCATCCACAGACTCAAAAGTTGCAACCACATTTATCGATTCAAGGTTTGACTCTGGGAGTGAAAAGGTTAACGAGTTTGAGAAAAGCACTTCACATCTACTGCAGGGCAAGGATGCACACTATAAGCATAGAAGACGGTTTTTGATACCTGTTTAGTGATAAGTGACTTTTGACCAGATCACCTGCGGCAAGAGCTGATAGTAACGATAACTCTCCAGCAAGGACAGTGCTGCATACTATTTGTGCGAGTTTTGTTGAATTCTTGCCTGGTTCAGATTTGTTGGCTCCACCAACACCAAGCATCTGAAAAATTAAATGGAAAAATGGCATGGTAAGTCGAGTCAAGACTTTTACCAGTGTTGCATAGGACGAACTGAGCAATGCAATAACTTATAATGGATATTACAGTGAAGAGCGCCCAACCGTTGCCACTCAACAAAGTATTTGATTAAATTTTTGATAACTTTTTGACAACTTTCTGATGGCTTCCATTTAAACTGCAAATCAAATTGCAAGAATTGTGGAGCTTGACATCTCCGCCTCTCATAGTTCTTGCATTTTGATTGGCCAGTTGAAACGAAAGCCATCAGAAAGTTGTCAAAAATTAATCAAAAACTTTGTTGAGTGGCAACGGTACAGCACTCTTCAATGTAAAATACAAGGTAGGTACACAAGGGCACATGTGACTTATTTCTCCAGTGGACCCTGTCATGACCTGATGCCAGTTTATTTTTCTGTTGTCAGTCAGTGTACCTTCCACAAGTTATTTTGGGTCATTGACAACTTCTTACTACTTTGGCCAGTCAGTGTGTAAGTACAAAGGAAGCATTACCTTGAGACAGGCTGATTGAGGGCCAAGGATAGTACCACCTCCTACTGTACCAACCTCTAATGATGGCATTGTACAGCTGAAAGAAAGACAAATTGAGATTTTCACACAGTTGTTCTAACACCAATTAAACTCATCACCAATAGATGAGCTTGGGAGCGGGTGCCTTACGGGTTAGTAGGGAGCCTGATGCGATTCAGGCACAGCAGGGAGGTCACAACGATTCGCCTTCAAAGCAATATAGCGATTGAGCCACAAGGCTCAGCTGAAAATGCAAAGAGAATAATGCAAGTCACACGACGTCCTGCAAGGCCACTGTGGCTGCCCCGTCGGTCACGTACCACCAAATTTTCCAAATGACTCAAAATTGAGGGAAATATAATTTTAGAGAGTGACAATCTAAAAACGTTTGCCTCCAGACTTCCATATATAGATTCGGCGCTCAGACTCTAGTAAACCGGTCAAGTTTTTTCCTGGATCCGTGCCTGAATATATTACCTGATGTATAAGTCTTCTTTAGTTGGTCCACATGGCTCCAATAAAGTAATACAGTTACCACTAGAAACGCACTGTGCAGGGTCCTGGGAAGAAAGCAAGTATAATGATTTAACTGCAAACAGTTTTCACTGGTGCTTTAGCGTTAATCCAAATAAACCCGTCAATTATAGAAGCATGCCTCTCAAAAGAAATGCATTGCAAATTGAGCATAATAAGAATCTATAAACTAATAAGAAAAGCTTACAAAACATGTTTGATAGCATTTGGGGGGGGGGGGGGGTACTCCCTGACATTTTTGGTACCCTATTTCAGACCAATATATGTGATTTTCCATACCCTCAGACCCGACCCAAAACCGATACCCTATTTCAGACCTATAAAATTAGTACACATGTCTAATACGCGACTTCAGCTACCCAGGAATGGGTTCCGTTTGCGTAAACATTTGAGAAGGGCTTCAAATTCTCCAATGTTAATGGCAAAAAATAGTTTTGTCTAAAAGCCAAACAAAATTCCTGGCCAGAGTGCACAAAACATACCCTCATTTCACACCAAAACGGCTACACAACCATACCCTTTGGCGTCGCACGTACCTATATATCTTATTTAAGAAAGTACCCCCCCTCCTAGGCTCGATTACCAGCCGCTGTTCGGGAAAATGAGCCCACGCTCATCCCCGAAGGCACGGCTGGACTCGTGAGCTTGGCATTGTTAATTTCCACCAATGAGAAACGTGCCTGCACGAATCGAGCAGGCATAAATTATCTTTCACGGATGCAAAGCAGTTGTTTGGGCTGGCGTTCGATCGTCTTCAAGAGACATTTAACCTTGAAACTCTCGAAGATATATGCAATAGGAATCGTTAATGTCAATTAATGGGCATGATGTCTTTGTAATTCAACCGACAGGATGGATTTTTCATCCGCACCAAGGAAATACATCACGGAAAGTTCGCGCTTACCCGGGGAGCGAAGCCACTACAACCGCACAAGGAAACTAATGAGATCCATTTGGACATTCGACATGTACTATACAATACATAAAACAGTCGGTAAACTTGTGTGATGAATTTTATCTGGGATTTGATGTAAAATCGTGTGGTGCCAGAACGCGACGTCTCTAGCGAAATTGCATCAAAACATTGTTTCTTGTCACGGACTGGTCATGTTACATCTTGTAATATTTTTCATCCCGGGTTTTCAGTCATATAGCTTCACAATAAAGGCGAGAAATCAACATCGTTCGCGGAATATTTCTGATCAGATCCTTTTCTTTCGAAAATATAAGAGATAATGGAAAATAAATGAATGTCACGAGCCGGAGTAGCGTTACATAAATTAATTTTTTTGATTACGTCACAGACACGGCTGTTCGCTCACGCGTCCAGCCGTTCTTCTCGGGGAGGAACGAAGACCGGACTCGAGAGAGCGGCGGAAATCGAGCCTACCCCCCTCCCCTAGGATAGCATACATTTATTTGTGGAAAAAAAATTTACCTGGCCTGTGGCTATAAATATTGCTGTAACTATGTTAGCAGCATGAGCATTAAATCCTCCGATGGCCCCAGCCATAGCAGAACCAACAAGATTCTTACTGACATTGAGTTCTGTGAGTGCAGACACCGTTGTCTTCAGAACCTGAAAGTCACAAAATAATGTGTATAAAGTTACTGGATGTAAGATAGAGCAGGTTTCAATTGAGTGTAATAAAACCAAAACCAAAGTAACTACTCTGGCCAGTCACAACAGACAAAAACAACACAAGGAACCAATCAGAACTCGAAGCACATACATGTAACCGGTGCCAAGCACGGGAAAACGTTATTTCAATACTGGCATTACAAGTGATTTCTAGGAAATTTGTAGTTGTTCAAGCTCTGGTGGCGATTGACTTTGTGCTGTCTTTTTGGGCTAGATTTGAAGTAGCTGTGTTGTGAAATCAGCATAGCATTATATTTTATTAAACTGAAAGCTTGAATGTGTGGTTCCAAAAAATATCCATACCCCCCTCCCCTATGGAAGGTTTTTTCGGTTTGAACCCCCACCCCCCTGAAATTCCAGTTTAGCTTATGACCCTCCTTGGGGTGGGTATGCATATTTTCTGGAACCGCACAATATGGCATCCAGTAGCTAAGTGATTAATATTCACCTTCTGTACAACACGTCCTGGTACAATAGCCTCACACACAACAGACTTGCCTCTACCTTCAATCCAGTTTATAGCTGTTGCCTTTTTATCTGTACAAACATTACCACTCAAACTTAACACCTCCAGAGTAGGGAAGTGTCCTTGTAAGCAAGATAGGGCTTTCTCTGTTCCCTGTCAGGATAAATAACAAAACAATCAATCTCACTTCTTATTCTTATTAATATACAACTGACATTTAACTGTTATCTACATTCAGTAATGAACTTGTAATTTACCTTTGACAACATGTTCATGCCCATAGCATCACCAGTTGTTGCTACAAATCTGATGAATAGCAAGCGACCAGCAATCACACCTTTCACTGACTGCAACCTCGCAAATCTACAAGTAAAGTAGAAGCATATTCAGTCAAATACAAAACTACATTTGCATCCCAGCCATAAATAATATTATTTTTCAAAATTTATTGATGTCTAGTTTGACAAGGTCGGTATTTCCCTTTTAAATTATACATGGGAGACGAGATGACCTAATGATTAAAGTGTGTTGGACTCCGGATCAAGCGGTCCAGGTTCGAGCACTGGCTGGGGTCATTGTGTTCTGTTCTTGGGCAAGACACTTAATTTTCACAGTGCCTCTCTCCACCCAGGAGTATAAATGGGTACCGGCAAAAAATACTGGGGGGGTAACCTGCGATAGACTAGCATCCCATCCAGGGGAGTAGCAATACTACTAGTTGGCTTCATGCTATGGAAACCGGAATAAGCTCCAGCAGTGTGGGCCAGTTTGGCCCAGATTGACTTTACCTAGTATGTGGTTACACACCGGTGCTAAGGAAATTTAAGAAAATCTAACAGACTACAAGGCAGTCCCAAGTGCAGCTTTACCTTATATTTTATTAGAGTAAGTACATGTAAATAATACAGTCAGTCAGGTCTATTACCAGGGAATAGCTGGGTTTTAGTTATTTCAATAAGCATCCCACAGACTTTTATCTGGAGTATTGTGGCTACATGTACATGGAAGTAATAAAATATTAAAA
Organism: Desmophyllum pertusum; assembly: GCA_029204205.1. Taxonomy (NCBI): domain Eukaryota; kingdom Metazoa; phylum Cnidaria; class Anthozoa; order Scleractinia; family Caryophylliidae; genus Desmophyllum; species Desmophyllum pertusum. Next base: position 77,600 of record MU825450.1, on the reverse strand, counting down.
TTTGAAATATTGCACCTACCTGCTTGTACTGTCAAACACTTGCTTGATTTCCATAAAATTTGTTTCCTCTTCTAACCACAGTTTAACATCACTGTTGGGCAAGTTAAATCAAAATATTAGAATTTATTGATGCCCCAGTTTTGATATTTGAACATTCTACCTGAAACAGCCTCATTGGTTTAGGTAGAATTTTAAAATATTGAAAATGAGTTATTCTCACTTCTTAACACTAAAATAATCATATCATGTACAGGACTTGAATCTGGAAGGATATATGCATGAATTATTGTTGTATAGCATTATTAAACAAAATATTGGCAGAGATGAATATGCACTGACGATTTACCTGGCAAGTAAAGCTGAAGGAAATCTTACAACAGGTCCTCGTGTCATGCCATCAGCAAACACAGAACTTCTAACACCACCACTCAGCTGCAACAAAACAAAAGCATTTAAAAAGTGAAAAAAAAAACTGATAAATCCTGTAAAAGGGACTGGGCTATGCACACACCAAACAGTTCAAACCACGACTTGTTCCAGTCTTGTTCCTTGGATAATAAGAATCGGATAGGCTTCGAGTGCTTTAACGAAGATTTACAGAAAATGGCACCTGTTTCCCTGACTGGTTTAGACCAAACTATGTAATTTCCCATGCCCTATTTCATTCTTACAGGCAGAAAGGGGAAATCTATAACAGCTCTAAAACTGAACTATATTCTTTAGCTGTATAGGTAGTGCCCCTACCCCACCTGGGTAAAAATCACCTTGTTTGCAAAAACAGCATAACGCATTTCAATTATTTGACTGGAAATGGTTTGGTTCTACTTACAGATATTCAAGTGAGGAAGCTAATTTTATATATCAGTTCTATTACTGTACACAAAATTAATTAGGACAAAAATGTACCAAGAGAGCTCGGCATCCCCGATTAGTGCTTGCTACAAGACATCCTTCTGTGGTTGCCATGGGAACATGATAGTTCTCCCCATTAAGCAAAAGAGGTCCAGCGACACCGACAGGAACTGGCATGTAACCAATGACATTTTCACAACAAGCTCCCACAACCTGAAAGATATATCAGCATAGCCGTTACTTGACTTGACTTAGGCCATCTTTGCTCCTTCTGGGGATCAGAAGGCATAGACAGTGGACCTCCACCGGACTATATTTCTGGCAGTTCTCTTTGCCTCCTTCCAGGTTAAAGGAGCTATGTCACGATATTTTAAGTCATTTTTAAGTGCAAAATGACCTTCAAATTGAAGAAAGCCTCAAAATAATAGTTTAATACTAAGGTAGAAAAACACCAAAGAGGTAATAATAAACCAAACAGGAACAAGGATGGTTGAGGATGGAGAAGATTAAGATGGATTATGAACGGTGAACTTGAAAAAATTGGCCAATTTTTTCAAGTTGCACAAACCGTGACGTAGCTCCTTTAAAATCTTTTTCGCGAGCTGGTCTAGCATGCTGCACCTCCAGGACTGCTTTGGACGGCCCCTAAACATAGCCGTTAGGCAGTAGGCAATTTTATGATCTATAATAAAAGGTGTAAGGTGTAATAAAAGGTGTAAGGTGATGGTGCCACTTACATCAGAGTAATCATAATGATCACATGGAAGATCAACAAGATCTACAGCAGCTGGAAGTTTCTTTAATACCACATTGCGTCTGAAAAATAACATTTAAAATTGATTAATAGAGCTCTACACTTGTAATTTGCACACACATGTACGTCTCTCACTTTTTTATTATTTTATTTTTGAGAATTTTTAACATTCTTCTCTTTGTTTTCCAAAATGTCTCAGCCCAAAAAAACAAAAAAACTGCAAGACTTGTGCAAACACAGACTTGCCTAGTTTTGGATTGCCTCTAGATGAGACACAATGGCCCAATTTATACTAGAGATGAATTATCCGTCTTTCATCTCAGACAAATAATAATTATCCGTCTGAGACAAATTATCCCTATTATTCATCTCTACATGTAGTATAAATTTGGCCAATACCTTAAAAGACAGTACATATCACATATGCACAATCAAATAATATCACACAGTCTTTAAATAATAATAACAATGTTAGCAATGGTGACATATCTTTACCTGATCTTCACTGCTCTTGCTGGATCTTGCAAAACCTTTTCAAGCTGATACCCAGGAATGACTTTAGATTCAACCAGCATCTGGATTTCTTTATCAGTCAAGCTAAATACTCCATCCTGAGAACAAACACATCCATGATTCAATGTTATGATGTATGATTGTAATAAATTAGCCCTTTCACTCCCAAGAGTGTCAAAGCTAAACAAGAAAAAATGTCAAATTTCATTTTGCAAGAAATGGAAAATCAAACAGTACCACATGAAAGTACTGCTCAATAGCTTTCATTTGAATGGTCACACACTAGGGTTTTATCCACAGACGTAAAGTTAGAACCACTTTGTACAGCATAATAAACAGTACCACATGAAAGTACTGCTCGATAGCTTTCATTTAAATGGTCACACACTAGGGGTTTCACCCACATGCGTAAAAGTTAGAAATACAATATTATTATTGACTTGATGCTTGCTTCTGGGAGTGAAAGGGTTAAAAGGCATCACTTTTACTCAGAAAACAGGCAATCAAGGCGTGACGTACTGGTTGTTTCAGCATCCTCTTGCACTTTTCCAGACTGCGTTCCTTGTGTTCCATTCTTGGTGGACTACTGTCTATTCTAATAAGCCCTGGGAGATGCAGACTGTCATCACTTGATTCACATGAATCATCAGGACAATGGCCTTCGCTTACTGTTCTTCTTCTATCCAACACCTTCATTCTCCCACCACTGGAGTCTTTTTGAAATTCTTCATCAATTCTCCCTTTTCTTGATAAAGAATTTAAGTCAGACTTTGTTCTAACAACTTTCTGTGAAGTCATGCTTTTTTCACTTGCATTTTTTAGTTCTGTGAATAAAGCTGAAGTTTCTTGTTGATCTGTATTTTGGCTTGAGCAAGCTTGTTCACAATCTTCAACTTGGTCTTCAGTGCCCACAGTAAAGGATACTTTGTGTTCTAAGGATGTCACCTTTTGTTTTTGCTCAACATGATCATAAATTCTGTCCTCGTTGTCCATTAACAAGTATCTTATTGCCAGGCCAACAGCAAACACTAAAACTACAATCTGAAAGAAAATATAACAAGACCATCACACAACTGAGTACTAGTGTTACTGTCACAAAATACAATGACCTAATAATATACATGTACAACGATAAAGAGCGGGAATGGCGCAGTGGTGAGAGCACTCGCCTCCCACCAATGTGGCCTGGGTTCGAATCCCAGACCCGGCGTCATATGTGGGTTGAGTTTGTTGTTGGTTCTTGTCCTTGCTCCGAAGGTTTTTTGCCCGGGTACTCCAGTTTTCCTCCCTCCTCAAAAACCAACAATTCTAAATTCCAATTTGATCGGGGATCCGAGGACCACAGGTTTGTCAGTCACAAGACTGTTCAGTGATCATGTACCCTCGTTAAACAAAGTCGATTTATTTAATAGTTAACTCAAAATGGATCATTTCTTGTTTCAGGAATCCAGTACTGTGCTGTTTAAACTAATTATTAATCAAATTAATCAATAAATAAATAATTCTTTATTCTATAAAATACCTCACCTGTTCAGTATTTCCTGCTAAAAACCTATAAAGAATGAAGAAAGTTTATGAGATTAGGAAATAAATACAGGGTGTCGATCTGTCATGAGAAAATCAAAACAAACAGACAAGAAGCGATAAACAATTTATTTTATCCTCTACCTTTGAAACCAGCTTTCCTCGACTGCAGCATCATTATAAGCATTTTCATAATTATTGTCACTTCTGACCATAAACCATCGGTGCCCATGAATTAACATCAGACCTGTAGACTAATATTAAAAGCCAAAATTCAGCCCACTCATTTGGTCCTCAAAACTCATATCCACTCAATAGGGAATATCATTAAAAATATTTGCATTTGAAAAGATACAGTTCCAGTCCAACCGTCAGAATACGAACATGGTCTATTACTTTTCTCCTGGGCCAAATTTGTTGGCTTACTACACGCATACACTACATCAGATGTCAAGACCAACCTTGTCCCCAGGGCCATCTCCGCTTTCAAGATGGCAGGTGGGCGTGAAGAATACCCTGGCAAAGAGCAGGTCACGTGTCTCCAAAAATATTGGAGTTTTTGATTGTTTCAAAATGGTGGCGGGCTCGCGATTGGCTAATTTTGTGGTCACGTGACCTGCTCTTCGCCAGGGTCTTCTTCGTGCCCACCCGCCATCTTGAAAGTGGAGATGGCCCTGGGAACGAGGTTGATGTCAAGACTACTAGTCTGTCAGTGACCAAAATATATTTCCTCCTTACAAAATGAACACATTCTCAACAGACATGCAACAAGAAAAAATAAAATCACCACATTCGGAAAACAAACAAAAAATGTAAGGTATAGCGATGTTTCTCGTTACGTCACCTATTGTTATTAATGTGCCAACCAGAGAACTATTGGCTGTTGAAACAAAGAGTTCTTTTGTTTAATGGTTGGCAAATTTGAATAACAAAACAAATTTGACGTAATGTTGATAAACAGTGAACACTCCTATAGCTTATATTTTGAACAATGGACTGAAATAGTAATGAACAATGAAAAAAAGTACCATGATAAGTTTAACACCCTGTACTACAGGGTTGGGCTCAAGTTCCTCCACTGGGGCACCATCTGTGGAGTCTAATTGCCACCTTGGTGTACTACGCCCTCTTCCTGTGCACAACTGGAAAAAATACAGAATATTGCACTAATTACTGCCTATTTTCTAAAGTTCTTGCCTTTCTCAAAATTATTTTTGTGCAAAGGTAATTAAAGTTTAGATTATGAACTTTCACATAGAGAAAACTATAATATCAAAATGATGTAAATGTTGCCCAAGAAATATAAATGTAAAAAAAAAGATTTCACTGGAAGTAAAATTTTCATGATTTTGTTGGGTGTGGTTAAAATTTGTTTTCATTTGATTTTAAATGTTTCAATCCAAAAAACAAATTTAAACCATAAGACAGGGTAAAAACAACAACAACAAATCTAATTAATGAAAAATCTTATGTATTAAACATAAAACTTACATTTTACTCGTTCATCAAAATGGCCAACAAGATTAAGTCTTGAACACTGGCCGTTTTCACACTAGAGACGGGAAACACGTCTGAGACGAGCATGAAAACGGGACGGTTATAGACGGGTAACTCATCTGATTTTACCCGTCTACTTTTCAGTCGCTTTTCAGACGAGTTTACCGTCTGTAACAGATAACTCATCTTAAATTTAAGGAAAGGTAACCGTGCCTCAGCTTCAAAGTGGAATTGACAAGTAGTTAGACTCGTCTCGAATTCACACTAGGACGAGAAACCTGTCAGATGAGTTTTCTGTCAAGACAAGTTTCCCGTCTCTAGTGTGAAAACAGCCATTATAAGTGAACATTATATTTACAGTATATTATTATTGATTTATTAATTATATTTACTGCTTTAGAGGACATACAGAAACCTACAGGTACCTCTAGAAACAAAGACAAACAGGCTGGAAAGAAGGTCATGAAGATCACATAATGAGTAACAAGAGACAAACAGCCAAACTGACAAATGGTTTCCAATTCTGTAACTCCTGCAAAAAAAGTTATAAGAAATATTTAATGAAAAATAAACGAATACTACTGACAAATAGTCATTTCCAACTTAGAATTTACAAACCTGAAAGAGTTCCAATTCCAATAACCAAAGTTCCAACTAGAGTGTTAAGAGTGACAGTTGGCCCCAGGGAAGCAATACTCTCAGCTATCCTACCAGGCACTGCATCCTAAAAACACATCGTAGCATAAGATTTATTAAAATATAGACTGAAAATTGCACGCGCTCTGATAGGTTAAAAACCATGTTTTATCAGAGTATATAACATAGAAAAGCGTGTTTTATCGTTTCGCGCGCGTAAATCTATATTTTAAAGCACATAAAGAAGCCAAAATCAGGTATTATACTGTCATAAAACACTCCGGGAATTTGAGAACACTTGAGAAATTTAGAAAACACTCGCCTGCGGCTCGTGTTTTCTAAATTTCTCTCGTGTTCTCAAATTCCCGTCGTGTTTTATGACAGTATAATACATGGTTTTGGCTTCTTTATTTGTTAAACAAATCAAATTGGAAAATAATCAATAATATTGTTCTTATACAGTTGAAGCTCCTGTAAGTGGACACCTTCGGGAAGCAGAAAAAGTGTCTGCAACTGGAGCTGGCCACTTACGGGAATGTCTAAATATAGAGTTTGTATGGGCCAGAGTTCAAACAGGGTTTTTTCAAGGCGGCCGTAAGTAAAGCTGTCTGCTCACAAGAATGTCTGCTCAGAAAACTTGGACGGGTTAACATGACAGCACATGTCACATACAGTGTACATGTAGTGATACTCACATATGTTGCAGACTGAAGAGTGTGTTTTACTAATGAGCTAGCAGTATTGAAGTCACTCAAAAGAAAGAAATATGGTAAAGCCTCCCTGAAATGGAAAAAAGAAAAACAACTTAAAAAATCACTTAGCAAAAAAAAAATGTACAAGCTGATATTTCTGTTCTTCTTTTTCTTACATGTACATATTGAATCAGTCTAACAACATAAGAGCATAATTTTTCTTGATTTGAAATATTAACTTCAAGGCATTCATAAAGATATTGAAATAAAGATGGGCATTACAATACAACTTCTGGGCCCGGTTGTTCTGAAAAGGACGATTAAGCTAATCCAGGATTATCGTGAATATTGATTTCAGTTTTGTAACTTTTCAGCGCAGCTTTCTGTTTATAATTTTGTCCTTCAGTTTTGACTATGAGTAATCTCAAACTCTACAAAACATAAGCAAACACTTTCATACAAGAGAACTTAAAACCTTGGTGACTTTTAATCCAGGATTAGCGTTAATCGGCTTTCCAACAATCCTGCCCTGGTTTGAAAAGCTAGGCTGGCAGATATTACAACATTCATGCTTCAGATTCCTTACCTTACAACCCAAACATCCCTGCCATATAAATTGGCAACTATAGAACTGAAAACTACACAAGAGAAGATTGCAAACACAGATACAAATCCTGAAAATGGAATAAGACACATGTCATTTGTTAAAATAAAAATTGAAGACTGCAGCACAATGTTACTAACAACAAGTGGATAATAATACTTAACAGAAGATTCTGGAACTACTAAGAATGTATTGGTCACTGTCAACAGAGAGAAAAAATGCAGACATTCTTGACAAAGCATGACAAAGAAGTATTGTACATGCTACACTACAAAGCTTAATGGGAGACGCCGTCGCGGCAGCCCAATGCTCCAGACCAAGTGGTCCGGGTTCAAGCCCTGGCGGGGTGAAGTGTTGTGTTTTTGGGCAAGTGCCTCTCTCACCCAGGAGCAGTATAAATGGGTACCGGCGACAAAATGCTGGGGGGTGAGTAGCAATACTCCTAGTCGCTTCATGCTACAGAAACCGGGATAAGCTCCGGCAGTTGTGGGCCACTAGGCTCGTGAAGACTTAACCTACCTACACTACAAAGCTTGCACTATTATTTGGTGTCCTGACACCAAGTTGCTATATATGATGATGGGTGTTGTCATCGTATTGACTCTACTTGCTAGTGAAACAAAGCTGTTACAGCATAAGTAGTCAAATTATATTGTGCACATCAGTTTTATCTCACCTAATATATATGAAGATCCTTGATGGATAAGCTGTTTACATTGAATATAAATACACACAAGTGCTAAGAAGTAACTTGTAGGACCCACATGGAAGCCAGCTGGTAATGAAATCTGATACAAAAACAATTGTACAAAATAAAATTATTGTTATTTTAATTATATATTGTTGGATGTCTTGACAGTTTAGTACGTTGTGTTTCCATACAGTACATGTATTTATTTGTCATTTGTATTTAAACTTGCCATACAGAGTCACCAATACAGAGCGTCTCCCATCAAATATATTAGCTTACGTGAATTAGACATAATTTATACGTGTGTAGTTGGTTGGTAAGTATCTCCAATGATTCCATCAAGTGTGACGGTGCCTAGTGGTTGCTGCTCTCAGGGTTGCCATGGATACCTGCATGCTCTACTCGAATCACGTGTGGCTCCGCCATATCAAGGCACCTTTCCCAAGCACATATATTGGTGATATGTTTAATTGCTGTATGTTTCTACCAAACATGCAATATTTGGTGAACCCATAGGGCAAGTCAAAATGCAAATGAGATACCAGTACACTAAAATGTCTAATATTTAGAGATTTATTAATAATTATGATCCCATGTTTTCTTTCCTGAAATCCTGACTTAGGTGCTCTAGCTCAAGGAGAAGGGACAAGAGGAAGCAAATGTATCGTACATTAGGATGAATTTTGTATATTAAGCATGGATAATAGAAAGAGATATCTTTTTCTGTTATATTCAGAAAGAGATATCTCTTTCTACTATCAGAAAGATATCTCCTAATCTACTGTCGGTATCCATTGTATCAGATATAGGTTTACTCATTTAAACACTAATTTCCTTTTTCTTTCCTTTATGAAATATGAATGAGTTTAAATCTGCAAAGAGTGGCGAATACCTTTAAAGATCAAGTATTACACAGCTGACATATTTGAATGTTAGTTTCTAAGATAAGGGCTAATATTTAACACCCAGCTGTTTTAATCCCAAATGTGGATAATAAACTGTTCTACAGTAATCTACAGTTCTCCATCTTCTGGCTCAGTTCACCATGTTCAGTCAGATTAGCTGCCTATTGTGGGGTAGCACTACTAGTAACTAGTGTGCCAATATTTTTTATTGTGGGTTTGCAATCTTTGCCTTGTATGGTTAATGGAAACGTTTACAAATGTGTTTCCGATAAAAATATTTGGGCGGAAGAAAGCCTGTTTACAGCAATTACTAAAATAATTGCTTTTTGTGGCTCTTGACATAATAGACAACATTGTGGGCCGCCAGTGGGGGTGATTAGTAATTTCCGTTGACAACTCAGCCGCAAATAAGATTAACTATAAATATAATTCACGCTATTCGAAATATTTCCGTTACGTTATTTGGGAAATTAACTCGTATATATAAGCTTATATCTTCAGCATGCAAACGAAACTAGTAAAACAAACGTCTTTCATGAAACCTACAAATAAACTTGTCAATTGCAAGCGGGTTTCCTTTAATACCAAATTTCACGCAAAACGCGTTTTACAGAATCCGCCCCGGACCTTTAGTTGTAGTATAATATCAGCTGGAACTAAAGCTTACTCAGGACTTCAGTAGAAGGCAAATCGAAGCTAAACTTTCACTAAAATATGACTGACCTTTTCGCCGGAACTTTGGTTTTGCTGACTTACGGAGTGTGTTGCATCGTAGATGTTCAAAGTTAACAAACAAACAGTTCCAGTGATACAAACCAACAACACTTCCACTGGACGGTAAGAGCATTGTCTACCGTGGTAGTAAAAAAGACCATAAATACCGCTCTGAGACATGGCAAAATTCAATGCATAAAGAAGCTTCGAGTAGAAGAGAAATTATGACAGCCTACGTGGCTGGTTACCAAGCTAGTATGACGCAACGACCAAGGGGGTTGTCCCAAGGGATTAAAAATACCCGGTTATTTATAGCATCGGAAATTCATAGCATCGCATCGATCCAGGAACAAATAATATGTCTGGTATTGGATTTGTTTTTCGTTAATACGTGCTAAGACTTTCTGATATGCGTATTTTTAACCGCAAAGGAACCGTAAGTAAAGCAGTGTTGAAAGAGGTAAAGAAACAACTTGAACTTGAAACTTGAACAACCGCCGACAAAAAAGTCACGTGATAGTCCGCGCTAGAAAAGCATTATGGGATTTATTCCCATAGTGCTCAGCAAGCGTTGGGACGCGTGCACCAGGTGTTTTTTGCGAGGAAAGGGAAAAAGTAAATTTTTGGTAAGTAAAACTTTGGTTATTTTCCAGTTTTAACGTATCCTACTGGACAGAAATAGCTTGAAAATGTCAACAGAATACTCGTGTTGCTTTGAGACACATAAAAGTACGCGGCTTTCGTCGTATAACATTGTATCTGAACATTTTCACGCATGCATGCACACATGTGCACGGCGAAGCTACAATGTTTGTGTAAGCCGCAAAATTGCTTGGAAAAACTGCATTTTCACAATTTTTGAACTCCAATATTATGATTTATCTAAAGTTGGAGTGGTAAACAATTAATTCGAAATGTAAGCATCCGATATACGCGAAGAAAGCACTTGATTTCCTCTTTAATTCACCATGCTGAATCATGGCATCCTTAGAAATTTTCTGCGTGTATAAAGAACGAAAGGAAGTTGGTTTGCCACTTTTTTACTGCTTGCATTGCTTTCGATCGTACCTGTGGAGTAAAGAAGTTTAAATCAATTAGAAATAGGTTTGTTTTTGAGGTTACTAGGTGCTTTGAAACGTAGGTTGTCATGATCATATACAACCTGCAGCTTGATGCCATCCTTTTGTTAAACAATGGATTTCTTTACACTCTGGTATGGCATCGCAATATATTCCTGTGTTATTATTTGCACCATTTTATGCTTGTTTTTTTTTATAGCTGATTTAACCAAGAAGAACTAATATTAAGACATTAGACAAAGCCTGACATATTACCACCCGCTTTTGGAAGCTGCCATTTACTACGATTATCAGTTGGGTAAGGCTTGCAGGAAGTTTGGTGACAATGTTTTCACGTTAAAACTACGTTGTTGCCATGAGCAACTGGCTAGGTTTCTAATGGTAACCCAGACTTTTTGTCTGTTACTGACGTCAATGGTAACAAAGCGTCAGCAACACACAGGTTACCATTGGAAACTAAGTCAGTTGCACATGGTAACAATGTAGTTTTAACCTGTAAACCTTGTCACCAAACTTCCATCACGCCTTACTCAACTGATAATCGTAGTACCGGAATTTTTCACTTAAAATATGAGACTGAGTGTTCCAGATAAGAGAAGGGTCTCAGGTCAAAAACCCGACAAGGGCAGGTACCTGACTCAACAAATTAATGGAAAACTTGAGACGAGTTGGCAAGGCACATACACTGTATCGATCTGTTGACCCGTTGTAATTCCTCATTGACACCTTGCCTGGAACACTTATCTGGAACCTTGTAAACTCACCCTTGCATCTATTTATTGGTGAACCCCACTTTACGGACAACCCACATACAGCAAGCAATATACCAGTATGCTACTTTGGCAAATTGTTTGGTAAAATAAATTAAAGTATTTTTTCTCTAATATTACAAGTGTTTGCACTCTTGTTGTAGGACCTGGGCTGTCAAAAAGATTTTTAGCCATTTATCATGGAACAACTTGGAGGTGATCAAGGTAATTACTGATATACAATATATGAAAGCATTAGTATAAGAAAAATTCAGTTTAGCAGTGGACAATGTAAGCTCTTCTATTGCCAAATTACTATCAAAACCACTAGAGTGATAAAACTGCCGTTATAAATTATTTGAAGCAGTTCAATTCTTAACACGTGATGTCAAAAAATTTGTCACATGATCTGAAAAATTGTCATGTGGTTCGCATTGTGAGCGAAAAAAAAAAGCTGTTATGTGTTTTCGCCTACAAGATGCTCGCAACGCGAACCACATGACAATATTTTTCGGATCATGAATTTTTTTCATATCACATGTTAAGAATTGAGCCGCTTCGAATTCAAATCTCAAAAGGCGGTTTTATCACTCTAGTGGTTTTGATAGTGTGTAGTTATGTCAGTGAACCTGTTAGAAGAGAATCTCCGAACTTTGAAAATTAAACTCATCACCAATAGATGAGCTTAGGGAAGGTGCCTTGATATGGTAGAGCCAGGCATGATTCGCGCAGAGCGTGCAGGTATCCATGGCAACCCTGAGAGCAGCAACCACCAGGCACCGTCACACTGATAGAATCAGTGGAGATACTTACCAACCCATATACTTACCAGAACCAAATACTTGCCAGGCCAAAGAAGGGAGGGAGGAGTGGGAGCAGCAAAGCACACGGCAAGCGGGACGAAGCAAACTGCGCTTCCACGCGATGCTGGAACACAAAAACACGTGAACCCCATGAAAAACCCTGTATATGCGAATCTGTGCGCTTTGGCCACCGGGGAGAGCTGCTGATCAAAATTATATTTTAGACCATTTGAATTTATAGATACCTAGGATCGAGGGCCACTAGTTTATCAGTGTTTAACTGTTATGTGTTTACCCTCGTAAAATAAAGTTGCTTACTTACTTATTGACTCGAGACTCATCCTCTTCACCCCTAGAGAGGCATAACGGCCGCATTGCAATTGGCTTGATTTTAACTTAGACTAAATTCCATGTAGCCACATGTAAAAAACATGTACCAATCTAGCTCTCTTTAATTGTGCTATTTTGTCTTTGTCCAATACAGGGATGGGGATGAAGAGGCCAGCTGAGGAGGATTACAATAGCAATGTTCATGCTAAAAGAGCAAAGGATGAGGAGGATGGTGGTAGCGAGCAGACAACACTGCGCTTCCTTCTTGAAAGCAAGGTCAGAACTGTTGACAGTGACATGGATGTTTTACTCCTACCTACATGTAATGGTGTTTCTCCTGTTATGTTTTATGAATGTACAGTATATCTGACCAGACCGTCCCAAGTCGATCACATGCTTAGTGTACATGTACATGTGATTTAAGATAATTGTTATTGCGTTTGGTTGGGGGGTTTTTTCTCTTTGTTTCAGATTATGATAAATGAAAAAAAAAAGAAGATTAGATCACAACATAGAGCGGTTTCCAATAAATTATTGGAATTATTGAGTGTCGTAAAACCAAAACCAAAGCTTTTGCAATGGCCAAACACAAAAAAACGTAAACAACAGAACGAACCATCGAGAACTCTAAGCAAATAGTACCGATGCCAAGCGTGGGCATGTGACCAAGTCGTGATTGGCTTTACATGTAGCTTTGAATCCGATTGGTTGAGAAGGTGGCACAAGTTTTTTAAACCAATGACAAAAGCAAAACCAAAGCAATTCCCAGATTACTTTTGACACTCAATTGAAAACCGCTCTGTATTTTTGTCTATTCCAAGTCATAATAATGCTTAGTGGATATCTGTCTGGCTTATTTTTTGTCATATCTTGAAATTAACTTTACATTGATGTTATCTTTAATATTAATAATATTAAATCTCTATTTGGTGTTATAGGATGCTGGTGGTATTATTGGCAAGGTAATCCGTACCATTCAATTTGAGTAAAATTAATAGTCACAACCATTAGAGTTTTGTAATATTTTTACTTGAGTTAGTCTCAACTTCTTGTGCTATTATTTTGTTAAATAACAGTGTCTTTGTTTCTCTACCAGGGAGGGCAGAATGTGAAAAGATTACGGAGCGAGGTATGAAGTAATAGCTTTTTTGCTCATTCTCGATATGCAGCATCTTTTGATGTACTGTACGTACTTTGAAGTGAAGTTAAATTACAGAATGACAAATTAATTTTGTTCTTGTTTTGCTGTAAAACAAGTAAATACATGTAGGGGTAGTTTCATTTTCCATTTCTTCTGATTCTTGTGACTGCCAAGATGAGTTTTGTTAGCAATAATTTTGTTTCTGTCAGTTGTCATGTCTGTTTATAATGATATTATAATAAATTATTGATAAACATCTATACCAAATTTTTGGAAGGCATGACCAAAAGCAAATCTTCTGATGGTATTAATTTGTGAATTTTAAGTGAACTCTTTTCCAGTAATATCTATTGAAATTTAGGTTAGAACACTTTCATTTTCCCAGCTGACTAGTTTTTGAAGTGCGTCTTGTTAACTCCTTCCTTTCCCTTGTAGTTTATCCAGCTAATGATCAAGAACCTTTGTAGTTGTCAGATGATCTGTTCTGCCTCTTGGAATAATAGTTTATCCCTGCTAAGTTGTTTTATCTCTTGTTTTTCCCTCCTTGCTCCCCGATCCCTTGCCACCCGTTCCCAATTGCCCATCTGCCTGTTCGTCCATCCAACCTGCCTGCCCTGTGGTGATCCCACCCAAGTTCAACGCAGTGGTCACTGTCCCGGATACCAATTCCCCTGAGCGGTATGTCCCATGGTTCGCTTTAATGTGTGATGTCCTGCCCGTCCCGTATGTTACACTGCATGTCATTACAGTGTAATGCTGTGATAGCTAATGGGATTTATAATGATCGTAAACTGAAGTTACGCTAAAGTTACCGTACGTAGTTTGAAGTCTGTTTGTGCTAACAACTAACTGTTACGTTGTCGTGTGTGTACAGTGTAGTTCATAAATTATGTTGTATATAGTATGTAGTAACTTGTATTGTGTTGTATTTTATTGATGATTTAGCCATTTTAAACCTTGTACATTGTATGAACTAATTATTGTGATTGAAGACATATCTTTATAGCATGTTTAAAGTTGGCTTGGAGTGTTTTAATAAAGTCTTTCACCAGAGCGCTGGCAAATTTAGGGCTTATTCTCAGTACATTAGCTGCAAAATGGCCGTTAACTTCTTATCTTATCATCTCTTTGTTAGTTTATTGTAATCTATGCAAAATCTGCTGTAGCCCAGATAGTATGCACCAGGTGATGTCAAGTCCTTGAATCCATGTATAGTTTCTCATTTTGGTATTAATTTACTTCCAGTGTTTTAACAATAACTGCTGCCCACGAAGATGCAATGACAATTTTTTCAGAGTGTTTACCAAAGATTGGCGAGGTAAATACATGTGTTTTGTTTTTCTTGATTATTTTTTTCAACCAAGAAGAATAGAAGTTTGCATGCAGAAATGGTTGTAGATTATATTCCTCCTTTAATTAATTTTGACTTGTATGGAAAAATAAAATGAAACCCTTTGTTTGATTCCCTGCAATAATTTCTTCTGGCACTGTCAATACCTAACTTGTCTGACAGATGTCTGAAGGTTTCATGATGTACATTGTATCACCAATATTATTATTGGAACTAATATGAAATGAAATGCATGGCAGTTAGATTTTAGCAAAAAGGTCTAATTCCTTGCAAAGCGAAGTTGGAGACCGAGCACTACTGCTGGTAGAATTCAGACAGAACCATAACCCTTGTCTCTCTCTCTCTCTCCTCCTCTCCCCCCCCCCCCCCCCCAAAAAAAAAAAAAATGACAATGAACTGTACCTTTGTAAGGTCCTGCAAGTCATGTATTTCTACTCATTGACGTGAATTAAATGCCTCAAGCTTGCCTTATTTTCTGGTTTTAGCGCCAAGCTGCAAATTCCAATGACAAAGAAGTCCAGATGCTTGTCCAGCGGAGTCTTGTAGGAAGTGTGATAGGACGAGGTGGATATAAAATCAAGGAAACTAGAGAGGTACTGAAACAATGACTTGCTGAATCCATGTACTGTACATGTAGTGAACCTTGATTATACACAGCTGAGAACGAGTCATTATCCAGAAAATTAGTTACATGTAAAAAGTGCAACAATTGCATGTAGCTAATGCAACTTCAACTGACAATGGTCTCAGCAAATCAAAGTGGTATTTTTCAAGCAAACAAATAATTAATTGCACTGTCAACATTTCAATAGTAAGAAATGTAAGAAATATATATAATACTGTAGCACAATTTTAAAAATTAATGCCAGCTATTTTAATGATTCTGTTCACTTTGTTTTTTAGCAAACTGGAGCACAAATTAAGGTGAGCAGTTATGTCATATTTACAGTAAATACAATGATGTTCTTATTTATAAGCAGATAATCATTTTACATAATTTTTATGATTATTATAATTTAATAAAGAACTCTGTTTCATAATTTTTAGGTGTTTGCTGATTGTTTACCAGGATCAACAGAAAGAATTGTTTCTATTCGTGGTGGGTTTTCATTAATTTTGTTGTCTTGTCATTTATTTACATGTATATTTCCCTCTGTGCACTCAAAGAAAGAATAGTTTACTTTTGTAGCATTTTGTTAACCACTTGCTTTATCATTCTGTGGGATTATTTTCTGCAGGTACTGATGACATTATTGTGGCTTGTGTTCGGGAAGTGAATGCTCAATTGAACGAAGTAAGCATGTCTAGCAAGGAAAATGGTGGTAATAGGTTTGATTGATCAAGGAGGACATTATATTACCTTTTTGGAGTTATAATTTAGATCTAGAAGGACCCCTCATCTACTAAAACAAAAACTCATTTTGTTAACAAGGGTTATGCCAATAAGCATCACTGCCTTGAATCAGAAATGTTGTGCAACAAGTTCAGTTAGTGTCCAGCCACAAACACAAATAATTTCAAGTCCAGCCACAAACGAATAAAAAAAAATTGAACAAGCATAATTATTATTAATTTATTTTGTTTGTGTCCTCTCAGCCTCGATATCAAGCTGAATTGTAATATATCGGAAAGGCTCAAATTCAAAAGGTTGAAGGAAAAGCAATTTCTCATCTTGTCTACCTCGTCTAAAGAAAATGTATGCAGCTCACAGTTAAGCCTGGCCAGTGTTTGTATTAGTTGTTAAATATGAATTTTGTTTTTTGTTTTCATTTAGACACCTTTAAAGGGGCCAGTATCGTTGTATGATCCAGCCAGAATTAATGACTGGGGGGATTATGGTGGTGGGTATGGACCTGGGGGTGGCGGCGGCGGTGGACGTGGACGAGGTGGAGGGAGAAGGGGTGGAGGGAGAGATGGCGGTGGCAGGGGAGGTTCAGGTTCACGTGGAGGAGGGCGTGGTGGGAGAAGCGGAGGCAATTTTGGTGGTGGTGGTGGAGGTGACAACATGGGATTTGGAGGAAACTTTTCACAGGATTTTGTAAGTCTCATTCCTTACTTTATTCTCACAGTTTGCAATGTTATCTAGAAATGCAAAAGTACTTGTAGAGTGCTGAGTTGTCATTCCAAGAGGTTCTCAAATCTAATTCCTTAAATTGTAAAAGAGTAGATTTTAGTTTATTTCATTGTTTTATTTTTTACATTGCAGGGTGGTGGTGCTGGTGCTGGTGCAGGTGCAAACATGGGAGGAGATATTGGAGGTAAAGATTGTTTCAAACAAGTTGAATGTGTTTACTTATTGCAACGCCAAATTTTGGAAAGTGCTTGTTGGATTTGAACGCTTCCTTTACATATTCGGCTGAGGGTACATGTAGTTTTAGCACTGATAGACAAACTGAATGGAACAAGAGATTCACAAGATTCTGAAGTAAAATACATGTACAAATTCATTTTTTAATTGACGTTGCCGCCGTGGTTGCTTAAACTCCCTAATGTCAAACCCCTACCAATAAACTTTGTACCTGTATTATGATTGAATAGTCATATTGTAATAAATAAAGTTGCATGTTTTTGTTTGGCTTTAGGTCAGTGGAATCAGGGCCCGGTGACAGCTGGAGGAGAACAATCTACAACACAAGTTACCATTCCAAAAGATGTAAGTAGCGTTATCAGGGAGAGACAGGGGGAAGCAACCCGGGAGTAAAGGGGGACGGGCAGGAAGCGGGATTATCAAGGTGGTGGGAACCGGGAGAAATAGGAAGAAAATTCACAACATTGCATAATAATTTGCAATAGAAAAAAGCACAAAGAGGTGGGAACCGCAATGGAAGGGGCAGGAACTGGTTGTACAAGGTACGGAAAGCGGGAAGTTCAGAACCCCCTGTTTCTCCCCCCCCCTCCCCCCCACATTTTTAGATGTGGCTGTTTGAAAACCAATCACATTGAAGATTGGAAACAAAGAATTCCAACTTAGTTTATTTCAGCCAATCGGCTGCAATGTTTAGTATGATTATCTTTCCGTACTGCAGTGAAGCAGTGCTTCCTCAACTAGAAGTTGGCAAAGTGATTATTATTTTGTTAACTTTGAAAAAATAGAGATGAAATTTCTTTGTTAGTAAAACCGAAATGTAGGGACTCCCTGAAGGTAACGACCGTCTGAAAGTAGTGCACTGTAACATAATTTGATTTTTTTAAATTAAATCACGAGTCCCGCTATTTCTAACTCTCAAGGGAAACAAAAACAGTTTGAGATAGTGGGAAGTTCGAGATAGCCGATAGTAAAATAATGACTGAAAAACAAGGGCAAGAGGAATGGGTTTGAGTTCGAGATAGCAGGGTGTTCAAGATAACCGAGTTTGAGATAGCGAGGTTTAACATTTTTTTACAATAAATTATTGCAGTTGGCAGGGTCCATTATTGGAAAAGGAGGAGAGAGAATCCGACAAATAAGGTAAGAAAACAAAATGTCACCGTTTCACTGTAAGTGTTATCAAAATAAGTAATGTTGCTGAGTATGCATGCTAGTGCTTTTCATAACAGCTGGCTTGTTTTGTCTTGCAGACAGCGCAGTGGTGCAAACATAAAGATTGATGATCCACTTCCTGGCTCTACTGATAGGATCATCACTATCGGGGGAAACCAATCCCAGATTAATTTTGCTCAGTTTCTTCTTCAACAAAGGTGAGTGTTAACAGAACATCCCTTCAATGGGTGGGTATTTCTCCTCCATAGCTGAACACCTATTGCAAGGTCTGCTTTGCTTTTAGGATTAGAATGGTTTTCAATTGAGTGTTGAAAGTAATCATGCTTGATGCAACAGCATAATGCAGCATTCTGGATTGATAAAAAGCTGAATTACTGGTTGAATTGCATTGATTTATTGAACATTCTGTACCCTGTGTCACTCTACATCCACTCCCCATGTAGGAGCTCGAATGTAATCGCAAATAAGCTTGAAGCAAAACCTGCATTATATTTTGAACAAAACAATGACACTACCGTAAAAGCTCTATTAAGCCCCCCTGGGGGGGGGGGCTTATTTAATTTCAGGCCTCAAGAAGGGGGGGGGCTTATTCGATAGGGGGGGCTTAATAGAGAGGGGGGGCTAAATAGAGCTTTTATGGTACTTTAGATATAAAGATAGGCTGTTCCAGGCGTTCGGATAGTGAGGGAGCGACGCGCGCGAAGATGTCCCCTCTCCCCAATCCCCTCGCCGCTCTTCGCGCTTCATTTCGCGCGTCTTTAATGTAAAGCCCAACTAAGTAATGAATTTTGTTTTGTTTTGCAGTGTCCGACAGTACTCGGGCAAGAATTATTAGAAGCTGAGTGGAAGTACTGCAACATGCCTTGGGACTCGAGACCTCAAATTATTTACAATCTTTATCAATTAAGGGCCTTTTTTCTTGAGAAAACATGTTTTTGTTTTGAGCTTTTTTTTTGGAAAGAGACTGTTTATTAGTTTGTAAAATACTCCTCGTGTTGCTGGTCGGAAAGTACTCTTGAGTAAAAAAAAAAAAAAAAAAAGACTCATTTCTCATTTTATGATACCCATTTCCCACAAGACAGGGTGCTTTTCTTGCATTTTACTCAAAAGTACTGTATCTTGCCTCGCTTGATCAATCAGTAGCATTATTAGAGGGCTAACTAAGGAAAATCGGAGATTTTTAACAGGTAGGATTTCCAAACTTAAGCTTTATTCTGGAACGCCAAATCATATGTAACATAGTCAAGTGATTAGTGCTTTTTTAGACTTTTTTTTCGTCATTGTGTTAGGCAATGGCCTCTATTAAGATGTCACTTTATTATTTGTTAAAAACCGAATTGTTTGCAGCAAACCTAATAAAGCTCGTCAAGTTTTAGTTGTGTGCGTTGATATTCTTCAGCCCGGCCAAAGTTACAGTCAAATATATGGAACAGAACCCCGGTATAACGAACACAATCCAGAAGCCCAAACTTATTAAAATCTACCCCGATATAACGAATAAATGTCATCATGCGCCCAAAGTTGAATGCGAAACTTAAACAGATGAACAGAAATGGAAATCCTCTAATGCCATTATTTTACATTAATCATTCAAATCCGGATAATCACCTAAGCTTCTGAGCAACGTTATGCTGTTTAATTTTAAGGCAATGTATTATTAGCCAAACCCCGATATAACAAAGATTTTGGTCGTTTTTTACACCAATTCGTTATAACGGGGTCCGAGAGGCCCGATCAAACGGTCACAACGTTTGTTGAGACCGTTTGACCACCCCTCTCAACAATGTTCTGACAACATTTCTTTTGTTCTTGAAATGTTAAGAGGTTGTTGTGGCCATTTGACCGGGCATGGTCACAACATGTCACAATAAATGTTGCGGGAATGTTGTGACCGTTTGATCGGGCCTTTATAACGAACATATTTTCCCAGTCCTTGGCACTTCGTTATATCGGGTAGTTCCTTTGAAAATGTAGCTTAACCCTTTACAGACGCCCGCTTGCAAATGTAATACGGGCCCATTGGTTTTGGTACTGAAAGCAGGACCAAATCACCGGATTTTCCCCTCCGGAGTGGTGGGGTCATCGGTCAGAACAACAACAACAACAAGAAGTTCTCTATGTTCCTACTGCTTGACACCCTGTATTTTAAATAATTGCACAGCTTTGCAACAGCAAATCTAGCCTGCGTAGCAGTCGTTTCAAGCTCGCGCCATGCCCTTCACGCGGCTAGGTTACAGCAAATCCGAGCTGCGCATCCCCTCCCCCACCGCAGGAGAGCGGAAGCAGGAAAACAGCGCTCCAGCACTAATATCACACAAGCTTCTAGCTTTAACACAAACCGTGTATAAATAAAGTTGATTTATTTATTTATCATTCATGCCCGGATCATTCTCGCGGCTTCTGATCGTGTTTGAGTCCGGACTTGCACGCCACCCGAAATTCCGAAAATAAGCCTACAAAAATGGGTTATATGGGTTATTGGCCCGGCAAGTTTGTTCGGTCAAGATGGCGGGATATTGGCCAAGTTCAGTTTTTGAGTGTTTATTGACCGAGAGCCAATTGACAATAGAATACAAACTTAGGACGAAGTGGAGGTCCATAAACACGCAAAAAAAGAACGAGGCCAATATCCCGCCATCTTGACCGAACAAGCTTGGTCGAAGGACGCTATTAAAAGCCAGTTTGAACAATGATTTGTTTATTCTCTTCAAGACATTCTATTTCTTTGTTTTTGGACTCCATCTATAGAAAGAGACAGAAAATCTTTGGCTCGATTCGGAAAATATGTTTTTCTTCGTGCAAATTACGAACGAACAGCTTTTAGAACCGGCGTCAGTAAAAAGTACAGCGAGCTATTGACTTGGCAGTGAAACCACGAGCCGCAGGCGAGTGATTCCACTTGCTTGAGTTTTGAACATTTTATGAAATAATTTCTATGGCCTATTTTCCAAATAGAAAACGTTTTCCGTGTTTCCATAGAGTTATGGTAAGTAACACGAGTGAAGTTTGGGAGAACGAGAAATGCTGTGGAAACACGAGCAGCAACACATAGCAATTTCGAGTTCTCCCAAACATTCACGAGTGTTGACAAAACTCTATGGAAACACAGGGAAAACGTTTTCTATTGTTTTTTTTTATGAAATAAAACACGAAGCAATTTTCTATGTTTCTCATAGAGGTATGGTAAATGGTTTTGAGCCAATCAGAGCGCGCGTAGTATCTTGTTTATTTCAAAAAAGAGTGTAGACCATGAAAAAATGTCGTCGCCTGGGGATGTGCCGGCCATGGGGCTAGATTGAATCCCTACTCTGTATTTCAAACCAAAATATAAGACTTTTACACCTTAATTAACTGGCCTAATCTCTAGCCTGGCATGGGCAACCATCGCGCAGAGGAAAAACAGTGAAATATCGTGCTAAAATTCGCTTTAAATCGCATAAACTGGGGGGTTCTGAGAAGACCAAGAATTTATAAACCGGCGCCAGCGATATTTGCTGGTGATTTCCTGATACAGTCAACCTCCGCTAACGGACACTCTCGTACTGAAGCGGACAGCTCTACTTACGGACGCCTTTTCAAATCCCCGTTTTACCTCCCAGTCAAACCCTGTATTTACACATTCCCATAAGCGGACACTCTCTCGTAAGCGGACGCGGACACTTTTGAAAATGAAAATTGGATTTTCTTTTGTTTACGCTCTCTCGTAAGCGGACACCCCATGTAAGAAGCACCAAAATTTCACATGTATGGACGGCAGGAATAAGTCCCGTTTAACTTTTTGTTAAATATAGAAGAGTTATATTGTATACAGTATTTTTTTTTTTCGAGTTTTAACATTTGACATCAATAAAGAGTTTCGCTTTATATCTTCAGTTGCTATTTTTGTCTACCCAATAAAACATAATTAACACCCGCTAATTAACTCTCCCGTAAGCGGACATCCACCCTATTTTTCTTTGGTGTCCGCTTATGGGAATAATTAGGGACTTTAAGCACCGACAACGCGGACGGCAACCGCGACGTGAGAATGTCAGGAAAACCCAAATTATCTACTGCGCATGTACGGCGGGAAATATATTGACGTTCTACGTCGGGGCCCGACGTGAGAAAAGCTTGAGTTGGCGTTGCCTGAAAACGCGAGTACTTTACTTCTTATTAATCAGGTTTTATGGCTTTAAAACGGTTTTAATTGTATCCTAGAATCAAAGTATACACTGTTTCGAGGCATATACTGTTTTCTTTGACATTTATCTGAGCAAACTTGGTCAGTTTTTACTGCATCGGCTGCAGGCATCGTGGAGCACGATTTCATTCATGGCCGACAAGAAGCCACAAGAACATGTGAGTACAACTGAACACGAACACGACTTTTATTTATTTCCCCGCTTGTTCAGTTTAAAATATATTCGAACACTGCTTCATATCCATGTCATCTGCCTTTTCTTTCGTTAAACGGCTATCGGAACCGGTCTTGAACAATGAAATTCAGTATTTATGTGTTTCTTGGTTTGTTTTGATTTTAGTCTGCCGAATTATAAAATTCCCGGTCGCAGAGTTTACTTTATTCGGGGAAATCAATCCGATTAATTAACACTTTTAATTTCCCCCGCTTTTATGTGGCAGACTGAGAAGGGGCTCAAAGAATTATATCGATTCTACCAGCCGTAAAAGGGTTCTGTGTACCTTAGAATTTCGACGTGCTGAAATTCGATGAAATTCGAAACCGACTAGTATTTATATCTTGCATTGAGACTCTTGCTTCAGACATTTTTCCTAAATACATTTTCCTTCAGACATTTTCCTTTCCTTACTTCAGACATTTTCCTTTTCCTAAACCAGCACTATAGTTAAAGTTAAGTTTAGTATTAATTTTAGTGAAATTGTTGTTCGTTTCATTGATGCCAGAGAAGCTTCTTTATCAGTCGGTGTTTTTAATTTGACCGACAAGATTAAATTAGTCGTAGCTAGTCGTGCTAAAATGTATGTTTATACTGCCATAATGCCACTTTTCACTGCCGTTTTTCCACAGGAGCTCTCTAATGTTTTGGACGTACATCTGGTCCGTGAGGTCCGAATAGTTCAAGAACAAAAAGGAAGCCGTGAGAGAGCAAGATTTATATTGATGGCAAAAAATAGCGATCACAACAGAAACATACTCTAGTTTGCACTGATCCTCTTTTGGTTGTAGCTTGTAATTGTAATGCTTTTCTTTATTTCTTTGACTGAAATAAATGTTTCGTTTCGCCTTGAATTTAATTTCAGTTAATTTAACTATTTTGTTTGTGTATTAAAAATATTAAAGGAGATGGTTTCGGGACATCTTCCTCCCGATCATCCAAGTCAAATCTTTCGTAAGACTGTATACGGAAGATCGAGGCTGTTTTGACTTATTGAATATTCCGTTAAATGACTGACAAGCAATAAATCACGAACCTCTTTTAAGGAAGGTATACCAAAGAAAATCTAAAACTAAGGAAAACAACAATTCCAACTGCCCGCGGTCGCCGTTCCGGTCCGTGCAGTGCTTAATGTTTTCAAATTCCCCGATAAAACGCCGTTCTCGTCCCAGTCCATTTTCGGTTTTCCCCGTCGCCGTTGCCGCCCCCGTTGTCGGTGCTTAAAGTCCCTATTCTCGTAAGCGGACTGTGTACGTGCCCGCTTACGAGAGAGTTGACTGTATTCGTTCCCAGCTTCCCGCGATGAGCGCGCCAAAATTATGTAGCACGTGACCTCTCAACTTTCACCAAACGCATGTATTGTGTGTCCTGCATGTCTTGTGCAGCGGCAAAAGTATTCGTTTCTAATTTCCAGCCAAATTATACGTAAGTATCTCTTCTTGTTCACGGATTTGTAAACGATAACAGAGTG
Source organism: Desmophyllum pertusum (assembly GCA_029204205.1). NCBI lineage: Eukaryota > Metazoa > Cnidaria > Anthozoa > Scleractinia > Caryophylliidae > Desmophyllum > Desmophyllum pertusum. The sequence goes on along the minus strand of MU825450.1, from coordinate 53,416 downwards.
TTCATCGACGAGGCTACGTATTTTACATGGATCTTGCGTTGTACGGCCGCGAGACGGAGAAATATTGTTGCATTTTTGTCGTACACCCTGGGTTTAATTCCACGTAGGAAACGCGCCGAGGACATATCCTTTGCTAATTATTTCACCCTGCTTCGGAATTAGAAGGAATCTTCATACGAAATCCGAACTGTCGATTGCCTTGTGCGTCTCAAAGTAGGAGTCTGTAGCGAGGAGCGAAGAAGCGAAAGTTTGCCTACAGGATGTGCTCGCACATGTACGACAAAAATGCCAATGCAATGGGGAAAGTTGTTATTCGTTTTGGATGTTTTGTGTGATATTTCTACTTTCAAGGAGCATAGCTACTTCTTTCATTCAAATGCGGATAAATTTCGGTGGCTTGATTGAGTTTGACTCGCCTGGAAAGTCGAAGTTTTGTGTCTCATCGTGGTGAAGTGTGCCAAAACCTTCTGATGGTAGTCATTCACCATTTTGGATACGTGACTCATTCGTAGATGTACTGTCGATGTCATTTTCTGTGGACTACACGCCTACCTTTCTTGTGTTGTCGATCCGTTTTAAAATAGAATACTATTCTTAAACAGGGGAGACAAAATAAATTTGAAGGACTGTCTTTAATATCGCAAGAATTAAGGTGAACTGTTAAATATGCTTTGACGTATCATTGCACTTCCGTTCTCACAACTCAACTTCTGAATTTCCCCAGGCGGAATTTACTTTATCCATATAGCCTTAAAATCAATGTATAATATTCTGTTAACTTCCTCATAAGGGTATCTTTAATTTTATCTCACAGGAACGTTGTACATAGTTTGTATATACTGTACAGATAGGGAATTAGCAAAATGAAAGGAGGAACTACTACAGTACCAGCACCACAGACTAAACACACGGATGGAATGACTACAAAAAAGGTAAATACCTGTTCTCGTAATTCATATGCCTTAATCCAAGCGTTTTGACTGAAATTAAGTTAAGCTATATTGAAATCCATTCTTGATGGTGGTTACCAAGTCATAAAATTAATAATAATTTATGACATTATTATACTTTAAATTTATTTCACTACACTTAACTTCACATTTAACTTGGCAAAACCAAGATTGACTGTAAGATTTCTGCAATGCTGTGGAAAGTGTTCATCATAGGTAGAATATATGGACTTTTACACCCAGTGTAATAAAGCCCTAACTAAGCCATTAATGTAAACAAAACAGAAAATATCAGCTACTTAATATGTGATTCTATTCCCAATAAATTCAAAACACTAACATCTACTGTAAATTTTCAATAGCAAAATACCGTAGCATCTAGTTGAGTTGTGAATGTCCCATCAAGTGAAGTTAAGTTGTAAAATTAAAATTGTAGTTAGTGTACATGATTATCCGTTAAAAGTTTTATAGGAAAATTGATGCCTGATAAGTGAATTCCACACAAAACAATTACCGGTATGCAAAAATACATGTATGTCACACAAATGGTAAAGCAGGAGTACAAAATCATTTTTTCAAATGAAATTTAGCATGGAATTTACTAGTCATGAATTGTCAGTAACTTATGAGCCGACGAGCAGAGCAAGCCGGTGAGAGGATTGGGTCGAGGAAAAAATGTTCCTCGCCCAAATCTTCTCACCAGCTCATAACTTGTGGTGTTGCTGCTCTCACGAATCCCAAACAAGAGAGCCTGCTTGTAGGCTACTAGTCTTGGGGATGTGTTTAGGGTACAAATGTAATGGGCTTTTGGTATTTTGTAGCCTACTGCGGAACAAATCAGATATGCCCAGCTCTTAAATACAGAGGATTCCAAAGTAGTGAGAGACAAGATCAAGCAGGTAAATAAACCATAATATTTAAACTGATTATGGTAACTCGTAATCAGGCAGATTACTGTCAAGAGCAATTTTTGACAGTGCTTTATGTACAGTAAGCAACTCTGCAACTTACTAGTGAGCATACTGAGACTTGCTCGTGTTACTTTCTGTTTTCACCAGTTATATTAATATTTTATACATTGAACTCACATCCAGTGTTTTGTCGGTGTTGAATTGCATGTTTTGGTTGCCCACTTCGGCAAGTGAAAAGAGTCTTCACGAGCTTAGTGGCCCGCAACTGCCGGCGCTTATCCCAGTTTCTGTAGCATGAAGCAACTGGGAGTATTGCTACTCCCCTGGATGGGATGCTAGTCCATCGCAGGTTACCCCCAAGGATTTTGTCACCATTACCCATTTATACTCCTGGGTGGAGAGAGGCACCGTGAGAGTAAAGTGTCTTGACTAAGAACACAACACAATGAGCCAGGCCAGGGCTTGAACCCAGAACGCTCGATCCAGAGTCCAGCACGCTAACCATTAGGCCACCACATCTCTCACCCAAGTGAAAAGAGCTTCTGTCAAATTCACTTGAGCAGATGCTTGAGATTTGTTTACATTGTTTCTCCTTTAGGTGGCTGATGTGACAGGTTACAATTATGATGTTGTGAGCATTGCTCTACATGATTATAATTTTGACACTGAAGCTACAATTAATGCTCTATTGGAAGGAAGACAAGATCAGGTAGGATGCACGTTTCTTCTGCTTGATTTGTCGACACCTCAGCTTGGTTGATCTTGTATTGCAGTTGACAATTTTGATATCACATCCATTGATATAGCATACACGTGCAGTCATGCTTTCAGTCTTGGAGCTATTATGCTTTGAGTTCTGTATGCTCAAGTCCCAGTTTTTGTTTGCTGAAAAGCTGAAGTTGCTGCAATCGGCGACAAACGTGTTGAGACATTTTACTTTTGCAACTACAACATTGAAAAGGGGGAGTGGTGGCGAGGGAGAGGGGGAGGGGCGGGAGGCTTTTTAGTGCATACATGTAGAAATGTTAATTTAAATGATGTAAACCATAATACATTGTCAAAAATGCAACATCAACAAACAGTCTCAACTACTTTTGTCGCTGATTGTGGGTATAGTTGAACCTCTGATTAATTACAATAATTGTAATTTTTTAGTTCTTTGCAACTACAGGAAGTAATTATTACTTCCTGTAGTTGCAAAGAACTAAACAATCTTATATGTATAGTGGACCATAACTACATGTACCATCCTTTTGCAGAGTGAATGGGTTATGAGAACAAACAAAAAGAAGAAACATCAAACTGTCACGCAAGGCATAGATACTATCATTCCAACATCACAGACACCACCACCACCGACTACAGCGTCATCATCATCGTCATCATCTAAACCGAGAGAGCCACGACAACCTAGAGGCAAAGGTACATGTACACTGTCTTGTAGTCCAACAGCTGTAGTAAAGTAGTGATAGAGCAGTTTTCAATTGAGTGTAGTTAAACCAAAACCAAAGCAATAAGGGTAATTTTCCACTGGCTGAGTGAAACGAAAAAGTGGAAAATGTTTTTCTCACACACCGCTGGGGCCTGGTGAGGCGGGCAGTTTTTGTTGCGTCCGCCATTACTCAGCTTCCCACCCACCCACCCACCCAAAGAATTTCAGTAGTATTTTGTTGTATGTTTTAATTTCGGCGTTATACAATGTAACTAATGTACAAGCTTGTAATTTTTGGAAGCTTCCCAGTTTTAGCGTGATGTGTACAGGGTTCAAAATAAAATCACGGCTTTTAGCTTGAATTTGTAGGCTTTTTTTGTCAAGGCTCATTTTTCCCGGCTGTCAATAATGAATGAGCACGTACCCAGAAATGGCACCTTCTATGAATCACTTTTTTCACTTTCCGCGATTTGCGTGTGTGTAATGCTACACTAATTAACGGGAATCTGCCAAGAACCCGTTGCCTAGTACGTGACCAAAATCTTCCTCTTTCTTCCTTGAGAAACCTTGAAATTATAAACTGATTTTAAAAAGATTTCGCATATATCGCATGCTTTGAACTGCTAAAATAATGTCAGCGTCAGAATCTTCATTTTAATTAACGTGTTTCTCGATGTTTCATTGCGACAATTCCTTTCCAAACAAAGCATCGTGAACGGCTCTCTTTTTGGCTATGTCTAAAACAAGGAACGGGGAATGGGGGAACGGGAATGGGGGAATGGGGAACGGGAATGGGAATCCTCTAAAAGGAGGAATCTCTAAAATAGGGAATCGCTAAAAGGCGGAATCTCTAAAAGGCGGAATCTCTAAAAGGCGGAATCTCTAAAAGGAGGAATCTCTAAAAGGCGGAATCTCTAAAATAGGGAATCTCTAAAAGGCGGAATCTCTAAAATAGGGAATCTCTAAAAAGCGGAATCTCTAAAATAGGGAATCTCTAAAAGGCGGAATCTCTAAAAGGCGGAATCTCTAAAAGGCGGAATCTCTAAAAGGTGGAATCTCTAAAAGGCGGAATCTCTAAAAGGCAGAATCTCTAAAATAGGGAATCTCTAAAAGGCGGAATCTCTAAAATGAGGAATCTCTAAAAGGCGAGTTTTCGTTGATATCAATATCACTAGATATACGACTCGTGGCTGTCGTCGCTTGCAACAATAGAGAGCTTATATATATAATTATGCACAGACGTTTTTGAGCCAAGGATGGCAACCGGAATGTTCTTGTTTTTGGTGCCCTTTCACCCCTGCCATGCCGCGCCAATGAGTTGGAAAGCCCTCGCTGTAGTATTTACAACTTGACGTTACTGACAAAAAGTCGGTAATACGCGCCAAAGAAAGAATATTCGACTTCCGGTTGACGTGCGTGGCTCAAAAACGTCTAATTATTCCAAGGGACCACACAAATAGTCTGTACAGACATCCATTGGTATGAAAATCAATTCTGTGCACGTCACTAGATTGTAATTTTCGTTGCAATTTGAACGAAGAAATAATGAGGAATCTCTGAATAATCAAAACAGAAACGTCTGGATCTTATCTTATTTCATTATCTGTAATCAGTCAAAAATTGCACGCTGACATTTGTTTCTATTACGACCTGCGGCTAATGGGCTAAAAAAATACCTTTTCAAATTGCTCATATTAAAAAATTGAGACGAAAAACTTAACAAGCTCTCTAATGCCTCTCAAAATGGTAACAGACACTGCGTTATTATTAAAATTTTAGTAAAAGAAGCAAACAAAAAAATTCACCTTACATCCTAGTGACGTGCACAGAATTGATTTTCATACCAATGGACGTCTGTACAGACTATTTGTGTGGTCCCTTGGAATAATTAGACGTTTTTGAGCCACGCACGTCAACCGGAAGTCGAATATTCTCTTCTTTGGCTCGTATTACCGACTTTTTGTCAGTAACGTCAAGTTGTAAATACTACAGCGAGGGCTTTCCAACTCATTGGCGGGGGTGAAAGGGCACCAAAAACAAGAACATTCGCCTTCCGGTTGCCGTCCGTGGCTCAAAAACGTCTGTGCATAAGCTCTCTATTGTCGCAAGCGACGACAGCCACGAGTCGTATATCTAGTGATATTGATATCAACGAAAACTCGCCTTTTAGAGATTCCGCCTTTTAGAGATTCCGCCTTTTAGAGATTCCCTATTTTAGAGATTCCGCCTTTTAGAGATTCCTCCTTTTAGAGATTCCGCCTTTTAGAGATTCCTCCTTTTAGAGATTCCGCCTTTTAGAGATTCCTCCTTTTAGAGATTCCGCCTTTTAGAGATTCCGCCTTTTAGAGATTCCGCCTTTTAGAGATTCCGCCTTTTAGAGATTCCCTATTTTAGAGATTCCGCCTTTTAGAGATTCCCCTTTTAGAGATTCCCTATTTTAGAGATTCCTCCTTTTAGAGATTCCTCTTTTTAGAGATTCCGCCTTTTAGAGATTCCCTATTTTAGAGATTCTGCCTTTTAGAGGATTCCCATTCCGTTCCCCATTCCCCCATTCCCGTTCCCCCATTCCCCGTTCCTTGTTTTAGACATAGCCCTCTCTTTTTTAGGTGTTTGTTCAAGCGTAACATATGCAACTTTGTCTAGACAAACCGTCGCGCTTCTTCACTCACAAACATGGGAAATCCGTTCTGTCAAGCAATATGAATACAAAACTGACTTTAATTTGAACCAGTGAAAAGGCTTACATGTAACAACCGGCACTAAACAAGTTTTTGTGCAAAATAAATCTTGATTACAAGTGCAGAAACATAAAGGCGGTATTAAACGCAATGGTTTGTCTAGACAAACTTGCATGTTTCACGCTTGAACAAACACGTAAAAGAGTTATTTATACGGTGAAGCACGCTTCAAATTTCCAAGCCTTTTTCTACTCTTTCTACTCATTTTAAAACGTTTCCAAAAAGCTTTTTTAAAAAACGTTTCTTGACTGCTTTATTGTCTGATATGAAATGTTTACTATAACATTCAGCGACTTTGATTTCAGTTGGCCGATCAAAGCATGACATTTTTCTATTTCTTCGGTGAAAAGTCGCCGGCAAGTGTGGTCAAAGTGCCGGCTACTGCCGGCAGCCAGCTGCTATTTTGAACCCTGGTGTATAGTTTTTGATTTTACAATAAAGGTCAGGCTTGCGGCGGTCGGCTTGACATGGCTAACAGTGGTGGGTGATCACAACAAAACAAATGTAAACAACACAAGGAACCAATCAGAACTTGACCTGCGCCAGATGCAAAATTAGAAGGGTTTGTATGGAGAAATTAAAACCTGAAGTGCACACATCTCAGCTGCAAATTTCAATGGAGAGCTAATTTTTGGCAAGTGGACGATTTTGGCCATGCTTCCTCCAAATACAGTTGTAGCTCTGTTGTTAACATTCTCTTGCATTTTTTCTCCTACATTGTGCCTAGGGAGGAATAGACAGCCAGGAGAGCACAACAACAGTTCAGAAAAAGATAATAAGAATGAAGGAATAGTTAACAACAATGAGAGAAATGCTGGAGAAAGTGGACGTGGAAGAGGCTCAAGGGAAGACAGATGGAATGATCGGAAACCTGGTGGCAGAGGTCAATAACTTGTACTTATTATACCGTATTTTCTTGATTAATCTCTTGGGGCATTTATATTTAAAACTCAGCCTGATAGACCTGGCATTTGAGCCCAGGGTATATTCAAGGCCTGGTGTTTAATCAAGAAAATACGGTATATGGCTTGCTTATGGCTGTGTAAAAAAACCTTGTCATGTTCACATTATGAGTCATGTTTTTCTATTGCAGCCTTTGGATTATACAAATGAATACACTAACCACAGTAATTTGTATATAGCAGAGTAGATTTTTAGCCATCATTTGGCTAGTCACACAATTTATGTCTCCTCATAATGGCTACTCGAACAAAACAGTTTGGATTCCATTAAAATGACAACCTAAATAATGACTGCAAAGGATACAACTAGTAAGATTAACAGTTGATGAAAAATAACACAGATAGCAGCCTTTTTAGCTGAAATCAAAATATCTGCAGTCTGTAGCTTATTGAATTTTTTATAGTTCGCAAACCAAACTACAATCTTATATTTTATTTATCTCAGGGTAATATGTTTTTAGCTTATTCTTGTTTTAGTATTTATTTTTTAATTTATTTTTTAATTTTAGGTGGCCCACCAAGGCGTGGTGGAAGAGGAGGCGGAAGGCCAGGGTCAGAAAATGTTTGTTTACCGTTGTTTGATTATAGAGTGATTTCAGATTACTGCAGTAAAAAAAAACTGTAATCTATCTGGTTCTGATAGGTTACAAAAAACGTTTTCAATTGATCATGAGCCGTGTGATGTAGTTCCCCTCCAGTTACTATGAAATTTAAGATAACCCCCCCCCCCCCCAAAAAAAAAAAAAAGAGCGAGCTCATTACTCCAGGGTTTTTTTTTGTGAAAACTTAAATTAAAGTTAAATTTGTCTTTTGTTTGCAACATATTTAGAAGATCATTCCAATCTCGCGGCCGAGATCGACCCAGCAGATTTGGTGGAGGAAACAGAAATGCTTCCAATTCCACAGCAGCGAATGGACCAACGGTGAATGGTAAGTTGTACTGCTATGATACTTCATGAGTTCACACAATACTGGAGCAGACGGATTAATGATTGTTTTTGTGTTTAACAGGTACAGAGATGTGGGGGGATAATGAAGATGATGTGTCGAAAGAGAAGGAGACAGAACGTGAGTAGATATTTAACCCTTGCACTCCCAAGAGTCAAAGCTCAAAATTGAAAAAAATCACAAATTTCATTTAGAAAGATATGGAAAAACGAACAGCACTACACGAAAGCACTGCTATTTTTAGACTTTATTTGAATGGTCACACACACTAGGGTTTCGCCCAAATATGTAAAAGTTGGAAACAAAATAATTGACTTGATTCTGGGAGTGAAAGATTTATAAGTTCACTTTTTTACCGTAAATAATACCTCTATTAGCGGACACCCTGTATTAAGCGGACACTAGAGCATTCCCCAAGGGTGTCCAGGCGGTGTTGGACACGTGTCGTGAAGCATGCTGGGAGAAAATCGATCGCGAGCTAATTTGAAACATGTCGGCGAGCAGTAAACATCTCAGCTCTCTGCGGTCCGATGCATTTCTTGAAGAAATCTGCCCGCTGTTTCATCCCATATATTTATCTACTTTCTTCACGACTACAACTGCTTCATTTGTGCTCAAGGAACGGACTTAGCGATGAATATTCGACCGGATAAGTTCTTTTCGGCGATGTCGTAGTTCGTTCATCGTTCAAATCTTGTAGCTTTTTGTCGAAACCAAGTTTTAACTCACCCGATTTTGTCCTATAGTTTTCTCATTCTAGTTGTGTGAACATGTACATGGAAATAAATTGAGTTAAATCTCGAGAATTGAAAGATGTTTTGCTGAATGTAAATTTGGATCGATGTCTGTCACTAAGGTATAAGCTTACAATGAAAATAAAGCTTTTCACCTAAATAATAGTTGTACAGTTGTACTACTTCACTCGGTGTGGATTTGGAATTATGGCACTGCAATATATTGGACAGTTTCTGTCTTTCATGAAATATCGAAAGCTACATGTATGCATTGTTCACACTGCACAGGATCCATTTTGAATTATCCTGGATGCCAGAGGTTTATGTTTTATCTAGTAAGTTTAATTGCACCATTGTACCTGCTCAAAAGCAAGTCCTGACCAGCAATTTTGGATCCATGCCTTCCAGATTAACTGTCCCTGTACACACGTTTTGTGCTGGGTTTTTTTGTGTGACATATTTTTGTGTATGCAAGTTTTGTGCCGGTACAATAATATTTCAAATTGGCATATCAAGTATGAACAAATATAACCTAAATTAAAATCTGCTTCGGCCTCCTTTCTCAATATCCTTAAGGTTGGCAGACACGAGGGGACTAGTCACACTTGCACAAACACAAAGGGACTAGTCGCACATGAGGGGGACAGTCCGGTGACTAGTCACAGGAACCAGTCGCATGAACAGTACACACAAGGGTACAAACACAATTTGAGGGGATAGTCCCTTCAATTCAACCAGTTTGAATTATTTTATTTACCATTACAATATACCCCTCATAATTTGTGGGACAAGTCATAGGGTTGTTCACACGAAGGGACTTGGTGCCCGGGACTAGTCGTACACTGTAGGGACTCACGTCCCTGCGACTATTCCCCTCATGTGTGCCAACCTTTAGATGCAGCATCCATAGAGGGATAAAATGAAGGTGTGACATCTTCAGCATAAGACTATAAAAGCAACATTCTATTATTGTTGCAGTCCTCATGCTCAAGGGTTCAGTCATTTACTTTATAGGGACCATTTTTCCATTTTATTTCACTAAAATGGCCTGCAAGAAGGCTCAGGCTCATGTTGCCAGGTTTGCACATGAGTGGATGAACTACTGGTGAAGCTCACAGGCTATCACACGTTAGAGAAACTTGTGTCATACTTGCACTAAACCCTTGCAGTAACAGTGCAAATCAGAAAGTGTGACTGTAACAAAAAATTCTGGAAATACAGTGGAACCCGGTTAATACAGACACCAAAGGGACATGAAAAAGTGTCCGTATTATCCGGGTGTCCGTATTAAGCGGGCTGATATAAGAGAAAATATGTGTCGTCGGGACAAACAAAACTGTCCGTAATAAGAGGGTGTCCATATTAACGAGTGTCCGTAAAGCAGGGTTCCACTGTAATTTGACTGCCATGCAGGAAAACCAATGAGATCCAAGATATATAAACTGCAAACCCTAATAATGGTATTATCCCTGTGGTTTTATTTCTTGTCTGATTGGACAGCAAAATAAAAGTGTTCACCCCTGTGAATGGCCAGGTGACCACTAACCCAATTTCACTCTTGGAACACAAAAAGCACTATGCAAGTGTGCCTGAATTAAATTTCAGTTAAGAAAACAGGAGATGAAATTACAGGTGGCTGAGAGATCCTGAGAAACCAGCTTCTTCTGTCGAGCAGCCAAATTTTGTAGAAAAGTATACCTTTATTATGTTCATTGAAGCAAAGCTTTTTTTAAGACTTGACTGTGAACTTTTTTAGTTTTAGTTTTTTTCCAAAATTTGAGCTTCTAAACTTGGGGTGCGGCTTATCTGCGAGTGTGGCTTATACCCCGGTGTTTACGGTATGCTTATTTGAAGCACTTGAAACCTCAGTGCAAGCTACTAAATAAACCTTGCTGTATATTCAGTATATTCAATCTGAACTCAGGCTATTTGTTATTGTTTTTCATTTCCACAATCTAATGGATTTAATAAATGCTAGTCTCTCACAACTCAGCCTCCAGAGATATTATCCACAGATCAGCAACAGTTTATGAACACATATAAACATAATCACAATCAAAGTTGGCTAAAGTTGGACACTGAGTTGGAGGAAGAGGTCCCAAGTGGAGCAGTGTTTTGAATAACAATACAAGTAATATAAAGAAATAGCAACATATTTTGGCATCATGGCAATGATCCTCTGTTGTCACGAAGGGCATTTAGGCTGCTAAAACCTATCAAACAAATGGAGAAAAAAAACATGATTAAACATGTGAAAAGAAACAAATATAACTCGAAAACAGTAGTGTGAACTCGTGCTGATCACTCCCGCGAAATCAAAAGTACATGTCACGAAACACGAAAAAAGCTACAACTTCAAGTCCAATTTTGACCGTTAAAACGGCGGGGCCCGCCTGGGCCCGCCGACCTTTTCATAAAACTTAACTATCCAACTACATTTCTGTGTAAAAATAATCTAAGATACTGATCACCAGTAGCAAAGAAAACGCCATATGTGTACCCATGTTACACACAAATGATAAACAAAGGTTTCCAAGACAGCTCGGTTTTCATTGACAAATTTTGATACGAAAAATGCTTACCTGAACTTATAGCTTGAACCATAGCTTGCTGAGGTAATCCTCTAACAGATCCCCGAAAATGATGAACTGAATCGCTCGATAACAGAAGAAATCCACCGAAAAAGGACGAGCTATCCTCACTCACGACACAAAAACACGTCCGCCATAAGTATCGCCCAGCTGACGCGTGATTGGACGAATTTAGTCACGTGAACCGTGTCCGACACCGCCTGGGTGTCTGCTTAGTTTGACTTTATTCTTATAGTATCAGGTTCAAGCAATGTTGTTGTTGATTGAATAGGCACAGCAGATTTAATACCGCCAACAACTGAAGAGTGGGGAGCTGAGGAATGGACTCCAGTAGAACAGGTAATGACAAGCTACAGTATCTAGCTGCAAAGAAAGAACACAGTTCACACTTTTGTTTGCAAACTGGGGCAAGTATAAAATAGCTCACATCAAATGTGAAGGAGGATTAATGGTCAATTAATTTGTAAGATAGCAGTAGCCAGACTACAAGTATCCTCTGTGATGCTAGTGCAGAGACTGCCACTCAAGCATTATTCCCCACTGAAGTAGAGTCCATCCTTGAGTTGAGAAGCTATTAATTAAAATTAATTAGCATTAGATGTTTACGATTTTATTTCTCTGTTGACTACTTAGTTTTTGTTTCGATTGAGAAGATATATCAAACACTTTAGACAGCGCTTCATCACATTTCCAAACACCTTGAGTTTCGTCAAAAATACTCTGCTGCGTGTCATGATGAATCATTATCTCTTGTGTTTGATATATTACTTGATCACCTTTCATCCAAACTCTATTGCACCGTATGCTGTTAAAGATTCTAGTATTGATCGGCCTTTCATATGATGGCCAATTTTTTGAGTTTAAGTTTCATTCTAGTTTCTAAAGCCAGCTGTTTACCTGTGATCTTTTACAGTCGGTAACATCAAGCACCAATGAGACATTGTTCAACAGTACAGTTTCTTCCTCCCATTCATGGCCAACAAGTTCCGACAGCTCTGTAGTCTCATGGGATGTGGACACGAAGACAGTCAGTAACTCGACAGCCTCTTCAGTACCGACTACAGACAGTAGACAGAAGGTTCCTGAGAGTACCGCTCACTTTAAACCAGAGAGGTGAACTTTGACTTTCATTCTTGAGTGTTGATTTCAAGAAATTGATTGAGCCTGATAAGTAGTCATTGAATGATTTGGCCAATAGTGTATATCGTATTCACTCGAAAAAACACTTCCCCCAATAAAGTGCCGCCCCCGAATAAGCGCCGCATATGAGAGCAAAAATACTAATAAGCGCCGCCCTCGAATAAGCGCCACACCCCTCACCAACAGTGTGGCGCTTATTCAAAGCATGTGAGCTCTAAACCGGTACTTTGAAAAGGCGACCCCAATGCAGCTACTTGATTCTGATGGGGAAGGAGCCAATGACATTTATTTACATTTTAACATTTTTTGTTTTTGTCATCGTCGTTATAATTTTTTAGAAAAAAAGAGTAGTCATGTTCTATTCAAAAAGGTTGTTTTTAACGAATTTTAATAAGTAATAAGTGTTGCATCAAAAAGTCAAAAAGTTTAATAAGCACTGTGGCGCTTTTTCAAGTAAATACGGTTCATAATTTCTTCTTGCTGACATTGCCAAATTCCTTTATTTTAGTGTTGACATGGCGATAATACATTCCAAACTGGCTGCAAATCAAGATCAGTTCTCTGCAGTTGAATATTCGATGCCGCGCATTCCACTCCCCGGTGAGCTGCACCACATGCGCAACCATCACGACTCACTCAGTAAGCTCTTGGACAAAGTTGTTATGTCTTCCTCTATTGGAGTGTCACCTCAGAATTCTTTGAAGTCAATGCAAGCTCAGTCGCAGAGACAGCCACGGACTAGCAGAGCAAAGAAGTCACAGAAAAGCCAAGTAAGTATTGTGAAATGCAAGATTAATGTTTAGATTGTGAAAGTGTTTTCTGACCAACTTTAACTCATTGAGGTGCAGGGTAGGCTCTATTACCAGCCAGTGCTCGGGAAATGAACCCAGACTCCTCTTCTCGGGAGGAGGAACACTGACCGTACTCGGGAGAGTGGTGGAAATTTAGCCTACATCGCAGACGAACTCAACCGCGGTAAAGTCCGTCTGCGAATTAATGCACAAAAGCTTGTTCTGACCTCCCACCTGCTTTATGATTATACATGTAGAAAGTGGATTCTGATTGGAGCTTGTATATGGTCGTTCTTTTCTGTGCCATGATTGGCCGAGATAGAAAAAGTGTTGACAGACCAAACACGGCTCCAAAACACAACCCCGACAGTTTGTGATATTTGTACAAGTACATTTGCTGTTGTCTATAAATTCGGTCTTCTGACCTACATTGCTTCAAGTGTGTTCCTAACTGGGTATATATGTTGTATTGTGAGGAGGATTTTCAAGTAGAATTGAGCCTTCGACTGTGTTCACTCTTGCAAAGGTCATAAACAAGAACAAGCTTTTGTGCGTTAATTCGCAGACGGACTTTACCGCAGTTGAGTTCGTCTGTGACGCAGGCTATGGAAATTGAGCCTAGGTGCAAGTTAAAAGACTTTTGTTTGCTTCTTGATTTAGTTGCTGCAGTAAATAAATTTAAAAAAACAGTTTTTCCAAGTATTTGACATATTTTTTTTTACTCTTGTCTCTTACTACCTCAGTACGTAATTGTCTAACATTCTGTCTGTCAAGTGTTTTTGTTATCATGATCAGAAGTTAATTTTGTACCATTCAACCTTTCCTGTCTTGTTCACGTAGAGACTAAAATTCATTATAGGCCCTGTTCAGCAGTACCTCAGTCTATATATACATGTAGGTTTCACTACAAACAATTTTAAGTCATTTGATGTGCATACATGTTCACAGATTCCTGTTCAAGCTGTGGAGATGCCTGGATCAATGAATGACAATCTTGATGTTCAAGTAAGTGCTTTATTTCATTTAATTGACAAATAAATTTAGCCCTTAGATATACCGTAAAACTCCATGTATAAGCCGCACCCGTAGATAAGCCGCACCCCCAATTGGGAAGCTCAATTTTGGGAAAAAAAGATGAGACAAGTTGAAACAAGTACAGTTTCAGAACACTAAATGACAAACTTTCACATTTATTAACTCTTTATACAGTCAAATCTTACTTATCATACCTTGTACGCTCGAGATCACCATGTCTTGAGCTTAAAATGCTCTTTTGTTTTGATTTTTTCTCCATTGTTGTTTCAAAACACGTTCAAATGAAATGTACGAAGCGATTGCTTGGTAACCAAGCATTTACAAGTAGAGAGAAGTCTGGGCACCACATCGTGGGATTATAAGAGTTTGCATTCGTGCATTCGGTGGTGCAAGGATCTTTTGAGATGTTTGGGAACTTTCAATAGCAGAAAACGGGAAGCAGGACAATAATGCAAAAATCCAGTGGATAAAGTTGCCATGCAAGAAGTAAAAAACATTGAAATGGTCGGCCTACTCGGCCATTTACCACGCAACTTGAAAGAACCATGAATTGAAAAGAACTACCGAGGAACAAGATTTGTTGATGAAAGTTTTTGACACAAACAGCTCCTTGAGCAACTACCGGTCATAAATGCAATGATTAACTCTTTGTCACCTGCCTCCAAAACAGTGAAATTTGAACCTATTGTTTGTTTATTTATTTTCTCAACAGCCATTTACAATTATATGGAAAGCCATATCTCTTTTGAAAGGGTAGTGAATAAACTTTCAGGAAAAATATTTTTTTCGCAAAAAAACCCATAATAGTTTAATTAGTTAATTATTAACTAGCATAAATTAACATCAATAGCGACAACATTTCAACAAAAAAGCAACTTATTTCAAAATGATGACTTGTTATAAGGACAATTTAAAAGCAAAAATGTTCCTTGTTATATTGGCAACATATCCTGCAAATTTGGCTGAAAATGGTAAGTATAGAATAAATTAGTATTTTTTAGTTTGGTATCAAATTTTAATTTATGCAGGAATTTGACCCGAAACATTGTGTCAACATTCCACTCAAAATTTATCTATGTCATTCCATAAGAACGTTTTCTCCTCTCCCTATACTGAAATATGAATCCTAACATGTATTCAAAGCATCAAACAAGGTTTCCAAATGTAAAAAGCGAATCAAAATATCATTTCAGTTGCATTTGTGTTCATTCGATCGATCGATGCAATATTTCATAACACTTATCTTGGTTCTTCGCTCGATTTTCGAGCTCCAGATGCAATTCAATTTCCTCACTGCTTGGCATCCCTTCTGGATCACTTTCCTCGTCCAAAACTCTTGCTAAAATTTCCCAAAGATCGCCAGTTCCGTTCGCACGAGACGCCATTTTAAATTGAAAAATCACTTTACGGGAAAATACGTTGTGTAACTTACAATAGAATGTACCTGTTCAAACTTGCTAGGGGACTGGGCTAGAGCCTAGTCACACCCATCCTCGGAGACCCAGGGGCAGATAGTGGGGGCGAGCGAAAAAAATCGGCAAAGAAAAGTAGGAGCGAACGAAAATAGCCCCTGGGGTCGATTTCTTACCGCACTAGTTCCAACGGCTAATTAAATGCCGCTTCCTGATTGGGCAGAAAAACCTTTGTATTATTCTGCCCAATCGGCGAGCAGATAGGTCTGCGGTCCGTTTCGTGTGTTCTAACACGAAGCCTAAGAAGGCTGTAGTTCGATCGCCATATTTGTCTTGTTCGTTCATCAAGATGATTTTGCTCGGGAAGGAAAGTTTCAGTTACAGCTTGTCTCAAGGCCGAAAAAGTAGGAAAATCGATTGTCATGTCCGCAAGGAAACCGTCGGAAAATCCACACTTTGGATCGATCGCAGGTATCGTAATACTAGCTTGCTTTAAAAAATATGCGAGTGCTAGTTTAATATGCGACTCGCCGATCTGATGTTTACACTCTCGTTCTTTCATGGAAACGTAACGTAACGTAACTTTTCCTAGCCTGAGTAATTATTTTTCTTCTTCAAAGATGAGAAAATAGAAGAATTGTTATCTTTAGTATTAAACATTAAAACATGGAAAGGCATACTTGAAGATAACTTCGTTCAGTGTTATTTCTTTTGATGATGTGATAGTATTTTTATTTAAGAAAATATATTTTTAGTGGGAATGGGGGTAGAAAGAGAGAGAAAGAGGGGTGGAGGGGAGAATGTTAGAAGAACAATACAGATATAATAGTAGTTGATACAAACAATAAGCAAACAATAATTGTTTGTATATCAACTACTATTATATATCTGTCAATTATTGACCCCATATACCTCTGTTATTATTTTATGGTTTTCCATGATCATCCCATATAATATTTAATTCTACATTTTACATGTATAAAATATATAAAACTAACTGTCTGATATAATTTCTTGAGTACCCCCTTTTGAATGGCTGTTTCTTGTATGACCTTTACCAAGTGACTGTCTCCTATACGATTGCCTAATATATGTAGTTTAGTCAAGATATGATTGCCAGCTTTTGTTCTTCCAAGCCAAGACATTAAACATGGTAGAGACAATACCATTAAAAAAATTATGTTATGTTATTTAATGATGGGAAGACATTTTTATTGATGTTTAGATAATTTAATTTTGTAAAATATTTTTTTAATGGAGGGGGATGGAGAGAGGAAGGAAGGGGTAATCTAGAAAAGGGAGGGATGAGGAGAGTTGAGCGCGAGCACGAAGCGTGAGGAGAGAGCGGGAAGTGCACTCAAACTACTCACCTCATCCCTCCCCTAGAAAGAATCAAGTGACAACTGATGATCTCATACATGTACAATGCCCCATTAACTTAACATATGGTAATACATGCAGGATATCATTAGTACTCAATAATATGTTACAAGAAACATCTGACTGTATATTAAAGAGTAGAATGTAATCTGAGAAAATGAAAAAATATACAGCTGTCTCATGATTATTCTATTTACTTACTTACTTAAGCCTGTTTACTCTGCGGTGGAGCATAGGCTGCCGACAATCACGATTGTTTAATGTCCCTTCAGATTGATTGCCTCGTGTAACTGTCTCCTGATGATTCTGGACAGCCTTTCGTGAATGATTGTCTCTTGTGTGATTGTCACATGTTTAGCGCCAATATGACTGACAGCTTTTTTCTACTTTTATGATTAGATAGTTTCACTGGAAAAGACCAACACTAAAGTATTGTTATCAGCTCTAGCATTGATACATGGGGATTTTTTATTTTTGTTTAGGTTGACTTAAATCAGAAAACTACGGCAGTCCCATGATCTTTCTTCTAACTAATTTGAACTCCGGAATATATTTCTTGCGACTGTCTCTCGCTGAATCCTAAAAGATCCTTCTGACTAATTAATAAATGTATCTTGTTTAGCTAAGATATGACTTAGATAAACAGGGTTTGTTTCAATGAGGTACATGTATGTAGCACTGGGGTTTACGTAATCTATTATTATGATGACTATATAATTATTTTATTTTAATTTATTTTGGCTTCCAAAAATTAAAATCTATTTATTATTTTTAAGGTAGTACAACTGGCTAAAATGCTCCGAAAAAGGACCCTTTTTGAGAACTGTTTCAAATCCATTTCAAATTCCATAGAAAAAGTTGTTAAGTCATTTTTATCAGAGAAACAGATTCTGAAATCAACATTTTCATTTTCGTAACGGGAATGTGTGAAATTGATTACCTCGCAAGCGGTGTAAAAATCAGTTTTTTCTAATTTTTAGGTTTATGTTTTAATTAGTAGTCATAATTTTTGTTTTATAAACAGTTATGAAGAAAATACATGAAATATGAGTTAGCCGCAGTGAAACAGCAAATTCTGTGTTAATTATTAACAGGCATTAAAATCAAGGACATGACTCCCTTAATTTTATTCAAATTGAATGTTTTTTTGCGGCTAAATGCAGGAAGATTACTTAACATGTGGACAAAAACTGTGCCAAATTTCGTCAGCATTGAGTTTTTCCTAGTGGCAATTTGTTAAATTTTATCACATGTAAGTCAAAAAGACGCCGAATTCGACGAATTCAGCCAGTTTTTCATCGCGATTTCTCTGCAAATTGATCCGCCATCTTGAGCCTTGTACTTACCAGCCTGATCAACATGAGCACACACGAAAAATAATCTGGAATGTTGTGCGAGACTCCCGTGAACAAAATACCAGAGCGCATGTCCTTAGCTTCCACCGTTCGATACTTACGTCTGCAAATCCAAGATGGCGTCTTAAAATGGCGCCCCAGACAACGAAATTCAATCTCCGCTTTCTCCAAAACCCGCAAACGGTGGACTCTTATCTTTTGGAATTGATCATAATAATGTTTTATCTACCAGCTGGCTGAAAACGAAGGCAACTTTATATTTTACAACTCACCCAATTGTACTACCTTAAGAGACTTATTTTGATTGAAATGTAAATTTAAAAAAAATATTGTTTTATAATACAGAATGTATGTTTTGATTATGAGTTACATGTAATCAGCATATCAGTGAAGAAACAAATTATTTTTTATAAACAATGGAAGGTGAAGGGGATGCGGGTGGGTTGTTTTTCATGAGGGATTATAAGGACAATATATTTTGCTATTTTTTTTCCTTTCACAAAACACATATTGCCTGTTTTCTCTAACTGATATGAAGACGAGATGTACAGGTTTTCAGTATTACAGATTTACAGTCTAAGAAAAATAATATGTTTTGAAAAAGAATGAAAATAATTTGATTACAGAGGAAGTCCTACATGTAATAGTTAGACTTATTTTCACTCTAAGGGGGTGATTACATGGCGAATTTCAGCCCGGGCTGAAATTCCAGCCCGGTTAGGGGGGCTGAGATTTCAGCCCGGCTTCCGAAACAAATCCTCTTGAAATGAAGTTTTACATGGACAAGGTTTCAGCCCGGTTTGAGAAACCGGGCTGGAATTTTCAGCCCGGCCAAACGGGCTAAAAAAAACCATGTAATCGGAATGGAATTTTCAGCCCGGGCTGAAAAGTGATCTTGGCCATGCGCAGTGATTGTGTTTTGGCTAAATTGTAGAATGTAGACTGTTCGCAGCCTCTCTATTTTCTCAACGCTTAGCTAACAGAAAATAGAATGCCCAGCAACATATTTGCATGTCATTGAATAAGAATGGTCCTTTTGTTTTTATATACACATGCAGCTGGTATGTAAATAATAAGTTGCCGGGTATTGTAAAATCGCTCCTGTGTTTTTAAACAAAATGGAAAAAAGGTTCCAGTGGAACAAGGGAGATAAAATCGAAAATCTTATTCAATGTGTCGCGAATTTCAAATCGAAAATGGAATACAACAACAGCTTCGTACTTCAAACGTTCAGCCGATATGTAAATAAGTTGCCGGTTATTCAAATCGCCCCTCATTCTCTGATGACTCTTCCCGCGCAATTTCAAATTTGGTGCCCGGGCTGAAATACGTCATGTAATCGCAACAAAATTGCAGCCCCCTAACCGGGCTGAAATTTCAGCCCAGGCTGAAATTCGCCATGTAATCACCCCCTAACTTGATACATGTTGATAGCTATTAAAAATTAGTTTAATTTTTTTGGCCAAAACTTTAACAAGGTGGCATGGCCACACCAAAACACTAAGGCCTGGTTTAAATGTCACATTTTACATGTGCCAAATCTAATACCTATTTAAATGGTTATCGAAATATAATATGGAGTTAACAATTTATTTTTTATATTAATCACACGATATATTGGAGACATAATTCACACGATAAATTAGAGACATAATTCATAATATAGTGTACATGTAAGAGACTTGATTCCAATAAGAAATAACAATTTTTATTTGCATGTATTTTTGATGGCTTTGATTACTGTATTAAATTGCCCTGAATTCTTTATTGACATGTATCTACGGTGACTTTAATTATAGCCTTAATTCTTTGGATAGCAGGACCATTTGTGCTGCGAGTTTTTTTGTTTTACTAATAATTAATCTTGCAGTAAGCTACAGTAAGCAATTTTTTCATTCCATTCCATTCGAATTCAATGGTTCTCTGAAGCGCTGGATTCCTTCTGTTGTCGCGGGCCTGACTGGCCCGTGCCTGAAATAATTATTTAGGCTAGGGAAAGTTTCGGTTACAGGAGTGTCCATGTTTCCATGAAAGAACGAGAGTGTAAACATCAGATCGGCGAGTCGCATATTAAACTAGCACTCGCATATTTTTTAAAGGAAGCTAGTATTACGATACCTGCGATCGATCCAAAGTGTGGATTTTCCGACGGTTTCCTTGCGGACATGATAATCGATTTTCCCACTTTTTCGGCCTTGAGACAAGCTGTAACTGAAACTTTCCTTCCCGAGCAAAATCATCTTGATGAACGAACAAGACAAATATGGCGATCGAACTACAGCCTTCTTAGGCTTCGTGTTAGAACACACGAAACGGACCGCGGACCTATCTGCTCGCCGATTGGGCAGAATAATACAAAGGTTTTTCTGCCCAATCAGGAAGCGGCATTTAATTAGCCGTTGGAACTAGTGCGGTAAGAAATCGACCCCAGGGGCTATTTTCGTTCGCTCCTACTTTTCTTTGCCGATTTTTTTCGCTCGCCCCCACTATCTGCCCCTGGGTCTCCGAGGATGAGTCACACCAGTCTAAAAAAATCATGCAAAGCGGTCAAGGGACAAATTAATTTCGATTTTTTATTTTGTCATCGTAACTGGAGTTACGAAATCCTGGTAAGCCGTTGGCAATGAGTTAACAACAACATACTTTCAGTTTGTGATATATTTATTCAGTAACATCTTAAGATATTTTTATGAATATTAATTAGGCCGCTGAGAATCCCAATCACAGATGGTGCTGTAGATAAGCAGCACCCCCCGATTTTGAACCCAAATTTTGAGTAAAAAGGTACGGCTTATACATGGAGTTTTACGGTATGTTATAACTGCTTGTTATGTTATATATAGAGGATATTACACGGCGGCGCGAAGATATGAATTTTATTTTCGAGTGGTAAAAACAATATTTTATGAACGAGCGCAACGAGTGAGTCAAATATTGTTTTTACAACGAGAAAATCAAATTCATATCTTCAAGCCACCGTGTAATTTTCTTTTTATTATATAGACAAAAGACAAAAGCACAAACTTTATCGCGAACTCTTGCAGCTCGGTGGCTGGATGTTCCGAATTTCTCTCCTTTCATCTTCACTTGCAAGGAACTCCTTGAATAATTTTAAGTCATATGAAGTTTTCTTCTTCTTGTTAACATTTTCCTACTCCTCAGTGAACGATGTCATGTCGGCTTCAGTGAATTTCACGAATCATTTTTCAACCGGAGTTTGGCAGCTTTGCACAAAAAGCCATGCAAAAGCGGGAAATGATGTCATCGATATCCTCACTAGTGAGGATATGGAAAATACGCCACTAGGGTCCTGGATGTAGTTTCGTATGAATTTTACGAGTGGTCTATTTTCCAGTAAAACACTCGTGTCTATATAATAATAAGTTATATTATGTTATGAAATACATGTATGCAAGAGCATAAAAGGATTGTAGAGAGAACATTTTGCTGACACAGTCTTGAAAGTGTTGTTCTCTGACTATACTATTTAACAATTAGACGGCAAGCTCGAGGTTTCTATCGGCCAACTATCAAAGTCGATAGAAACCGAGAGCGCGCCGTCTAATTGTTTTAGCATAACCCAGTGGCTGATCTATTAAATATATAATATAGATAAAACTGATTTATTGACGGTTTTGTTAAATATTTTTTGGCCGTAATGCACAAAAAACTGTGCGCGCGCTCCCAGAGCCGTCTATCGATCAATATAGTAGGTGCCTGTGTAGCCAATCAGATTGCGAGTTTGCCAATAGTCAGCCGCTGGGTTATGCTAATTCTTGTTATTCTCCATATATTTGTTTTTGATGAAGCTCTTTATTCATGTTAACACATATTAAAAAGTTTATTTTGTTGGGATTTTAGTTTGGAAATTTGGAGTTTGGTGGTGATTCTGTCAGTAGTCCACGGAAAAAGGAGGTGAGTTCTATTGTAATGCAAGTGGTCTTCAAGATACTTCAAGAATCTCACTACTGCAGCTTACATTGACAATTTATTTTTTGTACTTAAAAGGAGTTCCCTGCACCTCTGCCTGTAGTAGAAGACACAAGATCTGATGAACAAAGGTGAATCATCAATAATTAATCTGTATCAGTCAAATACTAGCTAATAACCTTATAATCAATCAAGGTAAGGTAAAGCTGTTCTGGGCCAAACTGGCCCACACTGCCAGAGCTTATCTCTTAGTATGAAGCTGACTAAGAGTATTGCTACTCCCCTGGGTGGGATGCTAGCATCTAATACACACGTAGTTGGCTTGTTTTGAAAAACCTAATGACAGATAAAGTCCGAAAAAGAAGGTGACGAATGATTAAAACATTCAAACAACATTTAAACAACAGTTGTCACAAGCCTCCGAGCGTGTTGTATTCAGATAAAGTGAAGTTTATGCCACGCCTTATATGCTAATTTCTGACGAAACCCCGTTTAAGCGGCCAACCCTGATTAAGCGGCCACTTGCCATTTCCCCGAGGGTGACCGCTTAATCGGGGTTCGACTGTATACTCCTGGGTGGAGAGAGGCACTGTGAGAGTCTAAGTGTCTTGTTCAAGAACACAACACAGTGACCCAAGCCAGGGCTCGGAACCCAGACCACTCAATCTGGAATCCCGCAATCTTATATCAATAACAATGTTATTAATATTAACTATGCGTGTGAACACTTCTAGTTCAATCAGTAGCAGCGAGTCTCCAAGTCCACCATTGGAATCGCAGCATGTTGTGACAAGTCTGCCGTCCTCTCCCATTACCACACCAGTTACTATAGCAACCACTGCAGCAGCTTCATCTAGTGTGACGACATTGGAGGAGAGCTCACCGCGACACTTCCAGCATCCATCCCCCCGTACCCAACAACAGCCACTTGTCTCCCAAGTAACTAAGGTTTGTAGGAAGAGTGAATGCCATAATTAATCTAAAGGCAATGCAAATTTTGTCATCCCAGTTTTCAGAGTTTCTCTTTGGCAAGGAAACAAATCGAGCAGGGATCAAAATTGCGACCAATACCAATACGACCAATACAGTCGCAAATGCGACTAACATTTCATCCTTTGCAACTAAAAGTTCTGGTTTAGTCGCCACTTTGCGACTACGTTTCTCTACGATTTAGATGATAAATTAAAAGATTAAAGTTTAAAAACAATAATTATTTCTCTTGGCTTTCAGTACAGTCATATTGCTCCATCTCTTTGTTTTGCTGTAAAAAAATCACCTAGACTTCTGAAAACTTGGAAATGGCTGGCCATGTTGAATTGCCCTATAATGCATTGCAAACCCTGAGTACGCCATGTATGCCCATGGATTGTGTCTCTGGTAATGTGGCTATCCGCCATGTTGATTCCTTCGTATTTGCGATCGTGTTTTGCTCATGTTAGCTACAAAATTAGTGGCTGGAAAGTCTTAATATTTCATTTGTTTGTTTTAAAGCTTGTGGTAAGATTGTCTTTTACGTTTTTTTTTAATTTTTGCATCCATATAATGATTTTAAACACTTTTAAACTAGCCCCTAAATTTGCATTTTGTGACTCCAGAAAGCGCATATTTTTTCTCACCATCATTAAAAAGTATATATGAAGATGAATTACTGACCGTAGTTTGAAGTTCCAAAGACCCTCATAACCTCGCAAAATTTGCCTTCAAAGTATCGAAAAATTCGACTTGACCGCCGCCATTTTGAAGACTACTCAGCAACCTGGCCGCATAATCGTGACGTCAAATAGTCCAACCTGAATTGGTGGGAAGCGCTGTGTGATTTAAACACAGTTTTGGTGTGCCTTCGTTCGATGTTTCGAGTCCACAATGTGCAGCTCCAAACTGTTGTAACAGGTCGCAAAAGGATAGAAGAGGAATTATATTTCATAGTTTGCCGTTATTAAACGTGTAACGCCCGCCCGCGCCCTTGACCTCCTAAAATTAATTGTCCCGTTCGACACAACAGATATCAAGTTCTACTTTTCGAAGCGATCGCGACAACGTAGCATTTCGGTGTTACACTGTAAAGCAACGCTTCTTTCAATTTGTCTCACGACGGCTTCACAAAATTGCGAGACAAGTTGCATGAAACATTTTTAGTGTCACAGCGCCTTAATTAAATTGAATCATTACGTAATACTGACAAACTAACCTCTTGTCGTTCTTTCATGGCTTTGCTTCTTTCGCTAGCGAACTGACTTTTCGTGTTTAAAAATTGTCGGAACAGCATCAGGTTTCTGCTTTCTTTTATAGTGTTACAGTAAGAAGTTGATCTGACTTAAAATTAATCTCAAAGCAGTCATCCGTAAAGTGGTCGGAAGAAACATAAATGTTATCGGGTTTTGGCAAGAATCTCTCATCGCGGCCGAGTTTAACTAGCCATTTCTTGGCAAGATCCTTTCAATTAACGGCAAACGATGAAATACAATTCCTCTTCTATCCTTTTTCGATCTGTTACAACAGTTTGGAACTGCACAAGAGGCCGCATTGTGGACTCGAAACACCGAACGAAGGCACACCAAAACAGCAACTATGTTTAAATCACACAGCGCTTCCCGCCAATTTTAGGTTGGACTATTTGACGTCACGATTATACGGCCAGGTTGCTGAGTAGTCTTCAAAATGGCGGCAGTCAAGTCAAATTTTTCAAGGCAATATTCGCGAGGTTAAAAAAGGTCTTTGGAACTTCAAACTACGGTCAGTAATTTATCTTCATATATACTTTTTAATGGTAGTGAGAAAAAAATGCGCTTTCTGGAGTGACCTTCGACTTTAAGGATTTTTTTAATTTCGAGCCCTGCCATGATTGTCTCTGTATTCCTTTCTTGTAGCAAATCTCACCAGATCCAATTCCACTGCCTTCTCAGCTGGATTCAAGAGAGGACCCCAT
Source organism: Desmophyllum pertusum (assembly GCA_029204205.1). Classification (NCBI taxonomy): domain Eukaryota; kingdom Metazoa; phylum Cnidaria; class Anthozoa; order Scleractinia; family Caryophylliidae; genus Desmophyllum; species Desmophyllum pertusum. The sequence goes on along the minus strand of MU825450.1, from coordinate 28,181 downwards.
TCCAGGCAAATCACCCCTCTCTAATGATCCACAGAAATCTTCAGCCAGTCTTCAGTCATCCGGCGGCATTCCATCGCCGTCTCTGAGTGGCGGTGCAAATCTCAACCAAGCAGGCTCTTCTTCGCCATTGAGACCAACACTGTCTTCCACCATGCAGAAAGATATCACTCTAGAAACCAGAGCTTATCAGGTAAAATTTTATTCAATGAGGGTAACACTCATTAGTTAAGTTTTAAAAAAACTTTGTTTGTCAGCCTGTTGGGCTAGTGAAGATTTTGTCCAGACCAGAAAGAAATCCCACCATTATTGGCTTACTGGTTGCAAATTTTGTTTAAAAAAATTATGACCACTAAAATCATTACAAACATACTTTTTGAGTATTATGACATTGGCTGCGGTCACATCAGTGCTATTAACTTAAGACAGAGCTAACTATTTCGGTAATGTGACCTCTTCCATGTTTACTCTAACTATAGTCAGGAAATTTATGCTTTGGTGAGTTATAACCCAAGCAGGATGCATGGGTTAAACATTAATTAGGAAGCGAAGAGCCGATCAGAATGCAGTCTTTGACATTTCATTTCAGAACTAACTGTAGTTAACAACGTCGGTGTGACCGCAACCTCTTGTCCAACCACTGTAAAGTCTGACGTCATGTAACTAAAGACTAACCAGAACTAACTGTAATTAACAACTGCATCGCTTAATGGAGGTTGGGTGCCAGGGGCTTCCACGTTTGGCTGCCAGCCCCTAGATTGAATAACGCCCCCATGGCTGGAACAACACCGCAACCCAGCTACGAGCCCCCACGCAAAGGAACAGGCACCCATCACACTGACATGTCAGTGGAAATAAAATAACAAATGAAAAAAGGGGGAGAGGAGGGGGGGGGGGGGACTTGCCGCCCAAAAGCTCTCTGCGGACAGCGCTGGCCACGAAACCTCAAACTGCCCCAAACGCCACACGAGCGATGCTGAAAACTACTGCTCATGCGCCACACCACCAACCACTGACCGCCGGTACTCCTTCCCAGAACCCGCTCTTAGTTGTTAACTCTTTTTAATTTACATTTAAATGCATTTAATGGAATTCATGTGACCACAGCCACTTTCATATTTGAATGTGTAGTGTATGAATGGTATGATTTTATTTGCAGAAGCATCACGTGACCCAGCCAACTGTGCCATCAACAAAAGACAAGCTTGGCGCCAGCTCACTAAACAGTTCTGCTGTCTCTACCGCTATGCCGCGGAATGATCTGTCCTCTGTAGAGCCCCTTCACCCCCCTCCTGGGGTGTCTGTGCCTCTCACGGTACACCAGGCTACAAGCACTACATCATCTGGCTTCACTACAGTGACCATGTCGGGCACAGGGAAACCAGTGTCACACACTAGTAAGTTTATCACAGAGCCTCATTAGCATGATGTTTGCATGAGAGTAATCAATAAATTTTCAATTACATGTATCTTCACTTACAATTCAATTTTTGTTCCTAACTAAGATTTGCTGTGTTTGATTGACTTATTTTCAGCCAAACCATCATTACCTCCAGGAGTGTTACCCATGAACACTCTTTATGGCATGCAGCAAGGCCTCATTCATGCATATGTGAGTAAAAGCACCTGTTATTCCACGTATTTGTTGCCCTTTGTCAAAATGAAATTTGCATGTTGACTTACCTGTGTTGTGTTCTGGACTTTCCTCACAGCCCCTACCATATGGTTATGAAGATCTTCAGAGACTACAAATGGTATTGTTATCTTCTTTTCTATAATGCGATTTAGAATTTATTATTATCTAATTAATGTCTGAGATGTTAGTCCGGTGCTTGGGGGCAACTATGGCACATACTCAGGGGAGAGGGTGGGAATGACTGCATGACCATGCAAGGGTGGATGCCAGAGGGTCAAAGGGCAAGAGGGGTACTGAAGACGACTTGGAGAAGGACCATTGAGCAAGAGCAGAACAAGGCAGAGTGGACGATCTGGAATATGGCCAAAGCAGAACAGGGCGGGTTGGGGAGGCAGCGTGACGGCCTTATGTGCTTTCTGGCATGGAGAGAATAGACCTTTCTCCAAAATGGCCACCGCAAATTCATATTATGCTGAGCGGAAAATCAATACCAGCACCTGAAAGACCACCTCTTGTTCTGTAATTATACAAACGGCTCTAAATTTTCCAATTTTCAACTTCCGTTTTCTCGACTCAGGTAGAACCTAACCTAACGAAACTTCGTATGATTACAAAACAAGAGGTGGTCTTTCAGGTGCTGGTATTGATTTTCCGCTCAGTTTAATTTTAATCATTTTGAATTTGCGGCGGCCATTTTGGTCTATTAACGTCACAGTTAAGGAATGTCTGAGATGAGTGAAGGATTTGAGCTTCAATTACAAAATATGCCCGCCTACTCATTGCAGTCTTATTAAGGGAATTTGTTCCTACCTGAGGGAAAACAAGGAGCTATGACCGCTGATTATTTTCACATTTTGCTTTTTTTCTTGCAGTCTCCTTACTATGACATGCCTGCTTTCCAAGCAGCCGGTAGAGATGGCCTGTCTACAACATTCCATGGTAAGTGCGCCTGCATGCTTGTTTTGACTTGCTCCATGTGAATCTAGATGGTCAGATTCAAAGTGAAGCAAGTCTGCCTCACAAACATAACTATGGAACATTATTTTGTTTCAGTTAGCCAAAAATATGAAAAGTGAGATGTAACGTTAAAAGGATGAAAGACTATTGTAGCTCCTTGGAAAGGAGAAAAGGGTTTTCATGATTAATTATGAACATTTCACTTTCAACTCATCAAAAAAAAAATGTGTCCTTTGTGTGATAGGTGATCAGAAGTTTGGACGCACTGATACATCATCTCCAGTTCCAACATCCCTGAACCAGACAGTAACTGTTCCCCAGGCGCATCTTCAGCAGCAAGCATTCATCAATGCCACGACGATGCCGCACCCTTACGGATATGGTGGACTAGCATTTTACCCTGGAGCCGGCATGATGGCTGGTGGCTTCCCTGCTTACACCACACCCATGTATCAGGTACTTGTTCAGTGATTGATCTTAGTAGTTGCTTGTGTGAGTGCTGTGAGTAAAGGAAAATAATGTAAGCAAGGAAAGGAGCTGGGGGCATGCCAAAAAATTGAGATGGAAGAGGGGGGGAGAAAAATACTACTCTTCACCCATCTCCACCCCCTTGAGTTTTCATGCGCACTCTACACATGTTCTTTTCCTTTACTTTTGTGCTCTTAATGGGTTCTACACATTCTACTATTTACATTGTTAAGCCTGGTCCACACATGTGACACAAATGCAAGCACAAACGCAAGCGATGTCCACACGTTATGCAGACGCAAGCAATCTCGCACCCAGAGTCTGCGTTCCCCTAATGAGAAATGATGCATGCGCATCGTTTCCCATCATGCTTCACTTGCGTTTGCGATGTTCACATGTAAAACAAGCACAAAATGCAAACGCAAGGAAAAGGAAAGTTTTCCTTTTTCTTCTGCTTGCATTTTCATTTTTGATGTTCACAGGTACCATCGCTTGCATTTGCATTGCACGTGTGAACCAGGCTTTGTAAAGGCAACAGAAAACTGTAAATTTGATCTTTTTCTTCTGCTTTCTTGTGCAGATGCCAACAAAAACACATGGGAATGCTTCTCAGTACCAATCCGCTTATACCTCAGGTCAACATGGAACTCATAATTTTGCATCTGGTAGGTTTATAACAATTAAGAAAGTAACATAATAGCACATACTTACAATGATTTTTGTCAATTTTATAACAACAGGTCTCAAAAAGTTGTTTTGAGGGAAAAAAATCATGCGGCACAACAAAATGACAGAAAGCGTTCTTAGCTGATGCATGTACAAATCATGTTACTTTACATGAAGTATTATTTTACTACTGACATGTTCAAGTTGTAACATTATATTATTATTTGTTTCCCTTTTTAATAATATAATAATAATAATAATCTTTATTTATATAGCGCCGTTTCTACTAAAAAACCAACAGCGCTTAACAAAACTACTTATTATAAACAAAGCAGGATATGATGATATGATGAGGATATTTTTCAACAGGATATGATGATTTAGGCCAGACCCATGACTTTGGAAAGTCTGGTTACCATACATCTGTTTCACCTTCACAGAGTAAATCTAATGCAGGTTTGTGACATGTGTCCACTGTCAGACATGTATCCCCATAACAGTCGGGGCAACAAGTGCCAGTTGATGACTAAATCCTGCTTCCGAGACAACGGGACTGAGGCCATGGTGTTCGTCCCTGTAGTTGCTAAGCAACATGATGTATTTGCTGGCACGAGAGAGGGGGGAGAACCTAAGCTACAAGGAACCACAAAAATGTTGCTAAGGAAATCTCTAAACCTCCATAACTTTGGTTCCTGGACTCCAGTGGGCATCAAACGTTGTAGTGTTTGTTCAATTCACGTTCCCTTTAAATATTTCGAACCATGCCCATATTTGGTGTGTCACGTATTTAAAGGGAACGTGAATTGAACAAACACTACAACGTTTGATGCCCACTGGAGTCCAGGAACCAAAGTTATGGAGGTTTAGAGATTTCCTTAGCAACATTTTTGTGATTCCTTGTAGTTTAGGTTCTCCCCCCTTAAAACAGTCATGCATGTGATCCCAGCTACTCGCAACACTTCATTTGTAATCTCCATTCGACATACAGTTCTCATAATTGACCACTTGAATGATGTGGTCCAAAAGGTGCATTCTATAAGATTGACTGATGTCAAACCAAAAAGACGATTATAAGCAATGTGTAGCAATCAGCAAGAATTGAGGATAGAGGAGTTGGTTAGAAGATTTAAGAAATTCAGTTGATTTACAGTGGTTGGCCAAGGATAATGCTATTGGTATGATTCTGTGTGTAGTGTAGTCAGTAACATGGCAGCTTATTGAATGTTCTTCCGTGTGTGTTTTCAGGTGCAGTTGTTAGCAGTGCTTCAGATCTCTCTGGAGCTTCTTATAAGCCGCAGGTTGGAAAGGTAATTTTGCCTTTGCGTTCATATGCAAAATGTATTAGTAATGACATCTTCATTCTTTGTCATTCAAGTTATTTTTTTTTACAATCAGGGCAATTTTTTTTTAAATTTCAAAACCTCATAATGAGAATGATAGAGATAATTGCAAATAAAATTCATGAATGTTTGTTCCTTTGTTTAGTTCAATGACAACAAACCATTTATTGGCGGCACACCTCCACCACCAGCGTTAAATCTTTCCATGGCGGGACAACATGGGCCACTGGGCAGCTATCCTCACACAGGACACCCATTCATGTCGATGATGACCCCAGTACAGCAGCACCACCCACCCTCCCACTACCATCACCACATGGCCCATCATATGGAAACAGGCCAACCTGGAACCTCCCAGAGAGGGTCTCAAGGGCAGGGGCCTAAACAGGGACAAAATAAGGGTCATCAAGGTGGCTACCAAGGATCGCCCTTCTGGTCTGGAACAAATTGAAATGGTAATGGAAGCTTAATGGTGACGCGCTCAAACGGGATGGTTTGCAGTGTAATATTGATGCGGTGCTGGTCTGTTCCCTCCTAAACTAGTGTGAATTGTGTTTCCCAAGAGTAATGTTATTTCAAAACCTTTTAGGATGTAAATGATGTGTACAGGCCCCCTTACAACAAGCATGTAAATGTGTTTTGCAATAATTTAATGTTTTCTTAGGTAGCCACAGCAAGCATTTTACAGATTGTAATCTTTGAAATAAACATGGATAATTTACAATGAATTTGTGATATTTTTCATGGTTTTAACAAGCTTGAAACCCAGACTTAACAGTCTGAACAATTCATTCCTCTCTTCCATAAACAAATATACCATGCATGACGCTTTGTAAACATGTTACATTTCCCATCTTCATTTTATAAAGAAATCAATCTCGTTCCCAGAGGCCTCGTTACCCTTGTCCAGCGGCGGAACGGGCAACAAGGACCTCTGGGATAGAGTGATCCGCCTGAGCTGCGCAGTAAGACCTGATGTCCAAGCATCCTGTCATGGCCGATCGCTTCTCCCCAGAGATCCTTGTTGCCCGTTCCACTGCTGGACAAGGGTAATGGGACTCTGGGAACGAGATTGTAAAGAAATAGAAAAGAAAATAGTCAATTAAGGGCGATTATTTAAACAAACGCAAAGTTAGTCCCAGGTGGCTTATGGCTGAATCGAAGTCTAGAGGGGCCTATATAAACCACCACTAGTCTGTGTATAAATTGTTATTGCCACGTGGATGAGCCACAGATCCATTTAGATGTGGTGTAACAAGTGTGGCTAGTAGATTAAACCCGGCTTAGACCAGTGCTTTCTAAGACACTGTCTAAACTCTGTTTGGATAATTGGCCCTCGATGTTTACATAACGTGATGCAAACGCCCCCCCCCCCCCCTCTTGGGGGGGTACTCCCAAAAAATTGGGTGGGGGTGTGCCGCTGGGCTATAAAAACCCTTAGCTTGTACCAGACCACAAAACGCTAATTTTGCGACCCTGTTCCAGACTAAATGTTGGAAAAAGATACCCTGTTGCAGAGGATTTTTAACAATTTTTGAGTTATTTTTTTTTCTAAAAAAAATACTCTTAGTCGGCGGTTTGGACGGGCAATCTTGCTGCCATGTATGTCACACCAATCAGATTGGGGCTACTATGAACAACCAATGAAATAGCTGATTCTAATATCCGAGTAAATCCGAGTAGATATCGATTTTTAATAGTCATTTGGTGACGGCCATCTTTGTTTATACTGTTGTTGATGTTTAGAAGAATGACGAAGAGAGCGGCTACTGCAATGTACAGGCTTTCTTTGTACATTTCGTTGTTTTTACGGAAAGTGGTCAAATTGAGGAGATAATTTGAAATGTGCTTCAGGAGTTTGTCATGATCTCTTGTCAACAGTTGATTGGAGGTAAATCTGGTTGGGTCGATTTTATTCAGTAGTGTTGTGCAGTGTTTCTGTCAAAGTTTGTATTTTAGTGTTATTGTCGTTCGATGCATCTAGGTTAGGTGATTTAATACATCACTATACGTTTGTGATGGCTGTTCATTAACTCCAACGGTAAGTATCAAAATACTTCAAGTTGTCGAAAGAAGACATGATTTCGTAAATTGGCTTACTGTATTTTGCGAAACGAAACGAAACGAAACGAAACGAAACGAAACGAAACGAAATGACCAATAAACCTGTAGAACGAAGTTATCAAGTAGCATAACAGCCCGAGTTCTCTGTGTCATAACCTAAAAGAGGAATAACACCGGAAGTGCAGAGTCAATAAATTCAAAGATCTGTATTTTGCGAAACGAGCTCTTCGGAACACCGTCACGATATTTAACTTGTTTCCATGCATTCGTAAACACTTTCCTTGCATACACCTCACTGCAATGATGATTTCTGAACAAAAATACCGAGCCAAGACGTCAGAATTGCTCCCTTTCGCAAATTACAGATCTGTATTTTGCGAAACGAGCTTTTCGTAGACCGGGACGATATTAAACTTGTATCCTTTCATTCGTTAACGCTTTCCTTGCATACACCTCACTGCAATGATGATTTCTGAACAAAAATACCGAGCCAAGACGTCAGAATTGCTCCCTTTCGCAAATTACAGATCTGTATTTTGCGAAACGAACTTTTCGTAGACCGGGACGATATTAAACTTGTATCCTTTCATTCGTTAACGCTTTCCTTGCATACACCTCACTGCAATGATGATTTCTGAACAAAAATACCGAGCCAAGAGGTCAGAATTGCGCCCTTTCGCAAATTAAAAAACAAAACAAAACTATTTATTCCAGTTCAAAACTAAAACCATAATCTTTCAGTCTGCTCTATATTAAAACATCTTGATGTTGTTTTCTATAAACTTAAACATGAGATACCATCGTCTTGATTGTATGCAAAAGTAAAAAACAGAACATATATGTCTAAATGCACGCTTCGTGAACGCTTTACAGAACACAGACAAGCAACGAACAATCCTCGTACATAGAGGTAAAACTCTATCTTCAGACGAAATTAAAGGGGAAGTATCACGGGGATTTAGTGTCATTTCAAAAACTAAAAAACGTTTTTGTATTAACAGCAACCTAAAGATAATGGTCAGTTTTGTTATAAATTACCACCCCAATGAACTAAAACGGTGGATGAGTGTCTCTGGCCATAGATGGACTGGTCAAAATGGATTTCAACTTGAAAAAAATTTGGCTAATTTTTTTCAAGTTCTCGCATTTTCGTTTCCAAAATGCGCCAGAATAGAACATGATTTGTTCCTCTGTCACGAATTCGGTGATTTCTTTCTCTTGGTGTTCTAGAATTATGTTGTAAATAAGTAAAGTAAAAATATTGTAGCACAGTTTTGACCAAAAAAGGTCAGAATCCCCGTGATTCTTCCCCTTTAACTGTATATGAACCCAATGAACTATAAAAAGGTACAACATTTTTCGTGACAAACGTTGCGTGACTGAGCATACGCATGTTAATCTGATCTGTAATCCGCGTTTCAAATTAATTTATCGCAATTTCATGCTGCTCAGTTTAAAATCAAAGTATTATATTTTTGTATGAAATATCCTTGGATGTTTGTGAAACACATGCGATCGGGATCGGGTTGTTCTATCGACTCGAGAACGGAACTATTTCCGGATCAGTCACCAATCGTCACGGGACAAAGGTCACCTAGCTACAGAGAGCACATGGCATCATTTGGCGGGAAAATCTAAGAGCGACGTTGTACCGGCGTTGTGTACATTGGAAAATCCAAGATGTCTTTCCACAATGATGAGTATTACCACAATGATGAACCTTTCTGGGTTGTATTCGTAAATGACTTCAAAAATGCAACAGCCTGTGAGCAGTGTAAAGTAAACTTTGCACGAATTCTACCAATTGCCCCGTGGGATATCTGCATTATGCACGAAGAGCGATATATGTATCCAATCAAAGATCCCCAGAATCATTCGAAGGTGTTGAGGTACACGCCAACAAGAAAAAAGGTAACAAAGAGGTTCTACTGCGCAAGCAAGGATTGTCTTTTGCCACGCCATCCGTATTTTTGGAAAGGGCGATTGAAAGTGGAAGATGCCGTGAAAGAACGACTGCGTGAAAGTCACAGAGTTGAGTTGCTTAGAAAGTTACGTCTTGAAATCTAAGCTAAGAGCAAAGGATGACCTCACCTTCCAGTCAATGTGAAAATGAAAGTTATAACTTTGCAACTATAGCGTTATAGTTACAAGCCTAGTAGGCTGTAAACGTTGGACAAGCAAAACGTAAATGTGTTCATATTCTTCACCATGTTAATGTTATACTTCTCTTATATTTAAGAGATCAATATAGCGCTAGTCTGTGTTCTGTAAAGCGTTCTCGAAGCGTGCATTTAGACATATGTTCTGTTTGTTATACTTTTTGCATACAATCAAGACGATGGTATCTCATGTTTATAGAAAACAAAATCAAGATGTTTTAATATAGAGCAGACTGAAAGGTTGTGGTTTTAGTTTTGAACTGGAATAAATAGTTTTTTTTTTTTTTTTTTCTTGTGACACTTTAATTGCAAATTAATTCCTTGTTCGTGCACTTGACATTTCCGGCCGGCAAGACTAAACGTGACGTTGATCAAAACACATAATATGCGAAAAACCCTCCCCCGGGTGATACTCCCATATATGCTATACGGCCATGTGCCTCTCTCCTCTGCAGAGGCTTCTTGGGATAGCGGGATAGGGAAGGGAAAGAAGCGCGCGGAGGCTGGAGAGAGAGAGAAGCAAACACCCAGGGGAAGGGAGAAAGAAAGAAAAGGAAGAGTCTCCCGCCTTTTCCCTCTTCCCGTCGTCCCCCCCCCCCCCCCCCCCCCCGCGCTCTTTCTTTCCCGCGCCCATTCCTCCCTTACCCCGAGGGAGCCTCTGCGGAGGAGAGGGGGTATATGTCGCTGTGTATGTTTTTAATATACAGATCTGTAATTTGCGAAAGGGAGCAATTCTGACGTCTTGGCTCGGTATTTTTGTTCAGAAATCATCATTGCAGTGAGGTGTATGCAAGGAAAGCGTTAACGAATGAAAGGATACAAGTTTAATATCGTCACGGTCTACGAAAAGCTCGTTTCGCAAAATACAGATCTGTAATTTGCGAAAGGGAGTACTAATGACCTCTTGGCTCGGTATTTTTGTTCAGAAATCATCATTGCAGTGAGGTGTATGCAAGGAAAGCGTTAACGAATGAAAGGATACAAGTTTAATATCGTCACAGTCTACGAAAAGCTCGTTTCGCAAAATACAGATCTGTAATTTGCGAAAGGGAGCAATTCTGACGTCTTGGCTCGGTATTTTTGTTCAGAAATCATCATTGCAGTGAGGTGTATGCAAGGAAAGTGTTTACGAATGCATGGAAACAAGTTAAATATCGTGACGGTGTTCCGAAGAGCTCGTTTCGCAAAATACAGATCTTTGAATTTATTGACTCTGCACTTCCGGTGTTATTCCTCTTTTAGGTTATGACACAGAGAACTCGGGCTGTTATGCTACTTGATAACTTCGTTCTACAGGTTTATTGGTCATTTCGTTTCGTTTCGTTTCGTTTCGTTTCGTTTCGTTTCGTTTCGTTTCGCAAAATACAGTAAGCCTAAAAATTTTTAAGCTCGGACGTAAATAGTTTCAGAAAGTACGAATAAATCCGGTCAGTGTATTAACGCAGAGTGCGAACTGCATGCAACGAAGACTACAGACCAGGGGTAAAATGTAGACTAAAGTGTGAAATAATGGAAGCATGTATATCAGATTGTATTATACAAGTTGTGAGGATTATTTGTGGCGAAATGAGAGGCAGCCGGTCAAGGTTTTGAAATAGACTAAATGATCGGCAGTGAGACTTGGAAATTTTCTATAAGTAAAAAGAGTTTTTAAAAAAAGAGAATTATAAATCGAAAGCCGGTCGATCACAAAGCAAGCGAAAAAGTGAGACCAATTAATTTTTATACAAATTCCATCCTATGATATCTTCGAACTACGAGCGGGCTAGTACGTGCATGTAAAAGAAGCCTTGTTGACTTTTTAAATCGAATTACCGACTGACCAATCAGAAGCTTTGTTTCCCACGCTTGTATATAAAAATAGACATAGACTTCCAGTCCTGTTTCGAGCACGGAATTCGAGGATAAATCAGTTTTAAAAACCTCAGTCATTTGAGATTTATTTTTACTTCAGTTCAAAATATTAGAAAATAACCTTGACTTCCAAATGTGTTATTTTGGGCTGCATGAAACAGCGAAAGATCGAAACGCCAAAATTCGTCAACGCAGGTCGATTTACGACATCCTTGCGACCGTCGAACGATCTGAAATTTGAAGCGAAACTGGCTAGTCACGCCCAGATTGCGTTACGAGCCAAAAGAAAGTCTACGCAGAAAGAAAGTCTACAATTTTTATTGTTGTGATCAACGCACAATAAGTAATAATCGAAGTAAGTTTGATGTTGGGAGCGTGGTGGAGCATGTGCGACGTAAGCTTGGTTTATTGTTATGATCACCGCGCAGTAAGTTTACAAGTTGATGTTGTTGCGACGAAAGCTTTTTTTAAGCGCAATCGGCTTAGAATCAAAACTGACCAATCAGTTTCTATGTCCATTTCACTTGACTCTTTCATTCACGGTTGATACGAACTAGTGATACTCCTGGTTTGTTACCATTTAATATGATAGAATACATCTTATTTGCTTTATGGGGCGACGTCACTACACTTCGGGGCGACGTAACCAACCTCGATTCCAGGCTCTCTCTCCTTTTCCTCCCTTGTCGTTGAGTAGAGAGCATTCTCGTCCCCAGAGGCCACGATCCTTTTGGTCAGCACCAAGAATCGAGACCTCTGGCCGGAACCAATTTGTTGAACATGCGCAGAGTACTCGTTCTATATTCTCAGCCAATCAGATTTGTCAGATTTGACGGTAGTCCGCGATTCGCGGACTTCCGGTTACTCTGCGCATGCTCAACAAATTGGTTCCGGCCAGAGGTCTCGATTCTTGGTGCTGACCAAAAGGATCGTGGCCTCTGGGGACGAGAATGAGTAGAGAGACCCTGGTTGCGGCTGGTCACGTGACCACCCAGATTCTGGGTGGTAAAAAAATATTTTCGGAGGGAGGGGTGGTAGAGTGTTAGAGTTGTTGCTGTGACAAATCTACCATGAGAGGGTGAGAGCGTTGACTCTGAGTCGCAACTCGCAGACGCAGCAGGTCTTCAAACAACTCGCAAGAAAAGAAAGCACCAAAAAAGTTTGTACATATCTAGTGATATGCTTACATGTGGTTATTCAAGCTTCTCCAGGCTTTGCCAGGCCGAAGATCACTACGATAATCTTTTCTCGGAAACTGCTTGCGTAATTCTCAGAACTGCACAACTACGACGATCGATCGGACGTTTTACAACGGAATTTTGTCCACGGAAGAAAGCCGATCATTTCAAGAATTAAGTTTACATGTAAGCTTGGTATGTGAACAGCTTTAAGGTAACGAGTTTAAGTGATCGTTAAATTGTATTCACTGCAAAAACTGCCGATGGAAAAAAATTCCTTCGTACAGTCCGTTTGACATACTTAAGCTTAATTATTTCGTGCCGTACAAGTTTGTTGATTTTCAAGGAACCGCTTTGAGCGGTTGTTGTTGTAGATTTTTTGACACAAGAAAACTATATTATGGTCAAACTAACACAGAATCAGTTAGAGAAAATAGTAAGCTACTCTTTTATCCTAAAATTTGGACTATTTCGCTCCAAATGAATTTGTAAATGAATGCCGTTGTGTTTTAATTTAGTGAGTTCGCAGGGTCAGCTGTGAACGAGCTCGCCAAGCTTATTGTTGTTTTCAAAGTTGGTTTGAGACCAAGGTGTCTGGTTTACAACCTCGTTTAGCTTTACGATCATGAACCTGTCTACTTAGTGTAAAAGTGAATCTGAAGTCGATGGTTCATCGTTATATTAAATGAGCCGGTAGCTTATAAATTTTGTGTTCGCAAGGCGAATTTCCCATTCTCGTAATTTTCGCGCCGCTGCTTTTGTGGCTCGAAAATATCCGTCACGTATACATTTTCATGTCATGAAGTTGTAAAGAATAAAAACAAACGTTCTATACAAATAGCCTGTTTCACTTTTAACATAATCTTGCCGTATAAAATGCTGTTCCATTTTGAACCAAACTCGATTTGCCCCTTCGATCCCTTGGTTAGTGATTATTGTTCACCTTGACAAAACGGCCTCAAAGACCCACCCTCCCTGCGGTATTGTTGTAACCGCATAGTCACGTGACCAGCCGCAACCAGGGTCTCTCTACTCAAGAATGTAGGTGACGTCGCCCCCTTGCACCGTCGCCCCAAGTTACGTCGCCCCAACTGTAGTTACGTCGCCCCAAAGTGTAGTTACGTCGCCCCAAAGTGTAGCTACGTCGCCCCCAAAGTGTAGTTACGTCGCCCCCAAGTGTGTAAAGTTTTAGAGATATTGACTTAACTTATTACTCGAGAGATGGCGCATATGAAAATCGCCCTATAATGCATTGCAAACCTTGCGTACGTCATGTATGCCGATGGTAAGATTGACCACCTTATCGTTCGTAATTCGCTAATACAGAGACAAGTAAAAACAAATGATAAAAACAGAAGTTTCGGTTATTTATAATTATTTCATGACACCGAAACTTCGATTTTTATCATTTGTTTTTAACGACAAGGGAGGAAAAGGAGAGAGAGCCTGGAATCGAGGTTGCGACGTAACTACAGTTGAGGCGACGTCACTTGGGGCGACTGTGAAAGGGGGCGACGTCACCTGCTTCCATTCCAACTTGGGTTACCATCCGCTATGCACCTTTTTTTTTGTTTATTCGTTTGTTTGCTTTTAACAAGGACGTCAATGCAGTAGTACATCGTATTTTACGAGCAACTTTTTCCATTTTCGAGCAACTTTTGAGCATTTTTTGAGCAAATTTTCAGCATTTTCTTGGCCCGGGAATAATTTATGTCGCGTGTTCCCGCGTTTCCCATTTCCCCGCGTATTTTTACGTGACGTGTCCGTGAGTGACGACGTATGGGAAAACTGGGACCGAAAGATTTCAACATGGCGACGATCATGGCGACGGAAACTTGAAGCTTTGATGGAATTATAAACTATTTTGACGCTAAACCGTCGACGAAGAAGCGCTCTTTGGTATAAGTTGCCTTTTGAAGCATATTTTCCCTCATTTGGTGTTATTTGAACACAAGGATAATGGCTACAGCGGTCGCAATAACAATGTATAATTTGAGACCACATACATTGAGGTAAGCTTTAAGCTCAAAAATCGCTGCTTATAAACATTGAATTGGTTCCATTTCTTTTTTATTGGCTAAATAAGCATATAACTTGGTTAAATTTGACTCTAAAAAGGTGTTTACGATTTTATAATTTATTCAGGGGGAAATTCAAATATTTTACGGCCGCGCGCTCGACCGCACGTGCGCCGTTGTTTGTTGTTTACTTAAAGTTTTGAACAAAAAATATCGGTTTACTGAGCTATGTTTGAGTGTTTAGCTTTACAAAAGGAAATTCAGACCCATAAAGATCCTTTTAGACAACACGAAAGGTGTTAAAATGTGCTAAAAGTGACTTCACTCACCTTCTAATTTGCATTTTACTTTTGCACTGGCTGCAGAATGCAAATTCAAATATTTTGTAACTTCAACCTGACTAGTTCCAACATTTTCTCCTTTGTCCTCAATAATATTGTAAAATTTCAGTAATAAGCCCTGGGCTAATCTTAAACTTTGTTCAGAAGGCTTTTTTGGAGGGCTTCTTCAGCCCAGTCAAAATGTGCTGGCAGCCTGCGATTTTGCCGCCTACAACGAAATATCTGCCGCCTACTTCACTCTAAAGTCAGGGATGTAGATAATAGCCGGGAGCCGGTAAAGTCTTTAAAATGGATACCTCTTTCTCCTGAATGTTTTTAGCCAAATATTTTGTAACTTTTCTGACCGTTTATACCTCTGTTATCGTCTTACCGTAAGTAACACGACTGTAAACACGCATTAGCATGCCATTTTGAACGACGATCGTGTTTGCTCAAGGCTCATTGACCAGCGGTGTCTCTACGTCGTGTATGCTAAATAATGTACGCCAAGCTGTGTGAAAGGTCAGCAGTCAATGCTCTTGCTTATTAACTGAATTGAGGTATTTATTCTTGTATGTAAGGAACATAAAAGACACAAAAGACTAAGTTTTTCACAGCTTTATTAACAGAAAAACATTGATTCTTGCTTACTGAGAACAGTCCAAAATGGCAATGAGTTAACCCCTGAAAATCGAGGAAAACGCATTTGCGAGAGTCTAGATTTCAAAATTTTCTGGGGGGGCATGCCCCCAGACACCCCTCGCAGGCAAGGGCCAACGGCCCTTGTTTCAAAGGCCTTCGGCCTTTTCTGCCTACTACTCAACCCATCTTGCATACTACTCAGAAACATTTTGACTGGCCTGCTTCTTGGCTTCGTTTTGTGTGTTTTGGGGTGGAAATTTTACATTTCAAAAATGTTCTGGTTATATTGGAAGGGATAATTTTTGTAAAATTAAAACCTTTTAGGTGTAATACAGTCGAACCCCGATTCAGTGGTCACCTATTAAGCGGCCAACCCCGATTAAGCGGCCAGCTATCAAAGTCCCAATATCAGTATAATACTGTAAATAAAACCCTGATTAAGCGGCCAACCCCTATTAAGCAGCCACTTGCCATTTCACCGAGGGTGGCCGCTTAATCGGGGTTCGAATGTAATTGAGAATGTGTGGTTCTAGAAAATATCCATACCCCCACCACAGAGTGAGTTGTAAACTCCCAAAGGGGGGAGTGGGTTCAAAGGCTTAGTTTGATTTAGTTCGGTCATTGATTGAAATCAAACTTATAAAAATTTGTGAATCAAACAAAATTGAATGTTCGATTAAGTTCGGTCATCGAACAAAAAAAAATTGTGAATCAAACAAAATGGAACGTCCGGTTTTCTAACTCTTGTTGATATTAAACAAATTCATAAATCAGAATAAGATGTTTACCAAAATCTTTTTTCAGGGAATTATTTTTTGCGGCTCAAAAAAAAAATTAGAACCCACAAAAAATTTATGCCACCTACAAATAATAAATTATAAATGGACTCTTTGAATTCTCCTCTAAACAAGCACTTGATCCCAAGGGTGTTAAATTTACATGTACAATTTATTTTTTTCAGACCAACTAGCAAAGAAGAGGATGGATAGATGTGGCTGAACAAGGATTTTAAGCAAACCAAGAAGAAACGAGACTGAATGGTGATGGAGACTGATTTCCAAAACACTAGGATAACGAATACAGGTAAATACACTGTAGCCTGAATACTAAGATATTCCAATTTTGGCTTTTTGAGGGGTCAGCAGCATAGTGGGCCTGAAAAAATCTCCCCTTGGCATCAGTTTCTTTGCCTGAACAAACAAACAAACAAACTAACTACAAACAAACAAACAAACTCAACTATAGATTACATTTCTTCAACTATGACCAAATCCTACAGATTGATGTTTTGATGTAGGTTTTGATAAATACATGTAGATGCACAGCATGTATCATAAATACAGGGCTGTAAATAACAGTCGTTCATCGGACAATGGCCTACCAAAATTTGCCAATGTCCGATGAAATCCCAACAGTGATCCAGACAATTTTTTTTGCCTGCCAACGCTAATTAATGCGTTACAACGCATTTTGTTCTAAACGCAAACTAATTTACACTGAGTTGACAATGCGTTAGATTGGCAGGTTCGCTTTTCAAGCGGCACTGCATGTACTATGATGTCCGACCTCATTTTTGTTTTTTGTTCGACCAAAATGGTGACTTAG
This sequence comes from Desmophyllum pertusum, assembly GCA_029204205.1. NCBI lineage: Eukaryota > Metazoa > Cnidaria > Anthozoa > Scleractinia > Caryophylliidae > Desmophyllum > Desmophyllum pertusum. Next base: position 11,277 of record MU825450.1, on the reverse strand, counting down.
TCAGACATCTGTCCTTTCAAGAAAAAAAATATATTTGCAGCCCTGTAAATAGGTATGTGAAAACTAGATGTTAACAAGTTTGTTTTCCCAAATAAATGAAGCGATTCTGAGAAAAAGTAAAAAATCCACAAAATACATTGTATTCATGTATGCCTCTCTTTAACCATACCCTTCAATATTGTTTTATTTTGACTGCTATTTCTAACAATAATAATAATTATTGTTGCTACTGACAAAAGAAACCCAGAAATTGACCAATATTATTATTGGTCAGTTTCTTGACTGTCTTATGTCAGTTGTTTAGATTTTCACCATATTTACTGTACCTGTGGTATTTAGTACAATGGACATTTAGTACAGTGGTCATGTATTTATATGCCCTCCTCCCGACCTGTTGTTGTACAGTTACCGTAAATCATCTTGCCCAGGGCGCTTATTTCAAATTGAGAATAAGACATGGGGCGCTCAGGGCACGAAATTAACTTTTTCTTCCAGGAGCCATTTGGCTCCTAAATATTCCAAAGCGGTCGCCAACTCCAAAAAGTTAGTCGCAATTTTTTCCAATAAATTCAGCACCAGAGACACAATCCATTGGCATACATGACATATTCAATGGTTTCCACACGGTTTGCAAAGCATTATAGGGCGTTTTTGTGTACTCAGTTGAGAGAAACTTTGTTGACGTTTTTTGGCCCATATTTCTCGTTATGAAAGCAAAACAAGACCAGAGAAATATTGTTTTATAACTTTAATCTATGGTGTGACTTTTTTATGGCAAAGTTATATATCAGAATTCTAGTCCGTGTAGTCGCCAATTTGGCGACTAATTTTCAGGATTTGGTCGCCAATGTGGAAAACTTAGGCGCATTGGCGACTGTATCAGGCGCAATTTCGTGCCCTGGGCGCTTATTCGAGGGAGGGATGGCACTTACTTATTTTTTTCCCAAATCATGGCCAGATACATGTGTATGGTCACTTTTTGTAATAATAATAATACAATCATCTTTTTGTTCTGTATTACCATTGATTGTAAAAAATGGCTGGCAAGTGATTAAGCATGACCAACACTAATACTTAACCTTTGTTGTCTCAGTACTCTGCCAGAAAAAATACAGAGGGGCCGGGAGGGGAGGGGGATGTGCTTATGCGAGGGGGGGCACTTATTTCAAATTTTCACTGTAGGAGGGGCGCTTATGCAAGGATAAAATTTACAGTATGCATTCATGAATGCCCCCTGAGTGTTTCGGTTTAGACTCCTTTTTTGGCCCTCCCTGTCCTCCCATCAGCGATGGGGACTTCTATAGTACTGTGCAAAAGTAATGAGAGCAAATTTCGACAAAATTCTTTCTTTGTGTCCGCAAATTTTGGACAAATTTTCGAGCGAACCATAGTGCCCTTTCAAGCTAAAATTCGATGAAAATTTGCAAGGGTAGATCGAAAATTTGAGGTATTGAAATTTTGAGCTATTCTCACCACGGAAATATGCACAAAAAGCATAAATGAACAATCATACACTACTTTACATTCCCAGCGTGTCCCGGGAGAATGCGCGGTATAACCATAGACCTCCTCCCTGTATATAAAGCAGCCCGCTTCGTAATTCAGCCTAGCTCAGTAAAGGTTAGGTCTGGACCCTTGCAAGACAATATTACGCCCCACCCTCTTCCCCGTAGTGATGGAACATATTCTCTCCAGGTTTACCCGCTCGCAAAGCCTTGGGCCGATTCTCCCATCTTACTCATCTAGGTCCATTTGGCTTTGTGTGCGGATTTACCTGGTGGGAATATATTACAAGTGAAATTTCATGAAATTTCATGGTAATTCACTAAATTGTAATTAAACAAAACTTATATTGATGCTGCACTTCTTCGCATGCTGGAAATTATTTTCGCCCAATATCAAGTACTATCTCTGCATGTGCCATATGAGGTGGCAGCATATCAATGAAAATTTTCCTACTATTTTGAATTTTTCAGTGGACAAGTCTGGATGGACATTGGACATGGATAGTGGACAAGCCTAGATGGACATCCAAACCATTCCGACCATGATTAACCAGGTAAATACACTGTTACCATCTCTCCAGACATTCCTGATCAAATTTCTGAATAGTGTAACACCTCGCTACCTAGAGCGGTTTTCAATTGAGTGTCAAAAGTAATCCGCAATAGCCCACTTCGAAAAAGAGTGACAGCCTGGGATCGAGAGTGGGCTGAGTGGCCGCCCGAAGCCGCCCGAGGGTTTGTGGGATTGTTTTGGGGGGACACGAAGGCAAACTGCATGACGAATTTATAGATGATTTTTTAGCGTGAAATAACGTATCTTTTTTAGTTGATTGCAGTGTTATTTTCCCTGAAATCTACAATAACATTCTTGAAGGAAAAACCTAATACGGAAAGACTACAGATGCCCGAAATATAGTATTTCCTTTCTTTATAAACAGCTGTAGTATAATATTGTTGTGCATTTTAACTACTTGTTTACGGTTTTTTCCTACCTTGGTCGCGCAATAAAATTCGCCATTTGCGCGTGCATTTAGACCCAAACAATCCCACAAATGTTCGCGCGGCCACTCTCGATCCCAGGCTATCACTCTTTTTCGAAGTGGGCTATTGCTTTGGTTTTGCTTTTATGCTCTATGACTGGCTTAAAAAACTTGTGCCAGCTATGCAGGGCCCCTATGAATACCGGCCTGAATGGGCAACCCTGGATAAATAAAGTTTCCATCCATCCAACCTACATGTACTCATTCAACCAATCGGGTGCAAAACTAAAATTGGTCACCTGTTTTACCGTGCTTGGCGCTTGTTACGTGTCTTTGCTTCAAGTTCTTATTTGGTTCATTTTGTTGCTTACATTATTTTGTTGTGATTGGTTTTGTTTTGGTTTTACGACACCCAGTTGAAAACTGCTCTATGTACAAAGTAATCTGCCCTCTCCATATTTTGACACAAAAAAAACACAAATTCCAAGAGGGAAAGAAAATGGAACTGAAATTTTTGTTAAAAAATGTTTTCCAAAAAATTGGGTACCTCATGGTACATACTCCTCTTGTACTCCCCATGTTTCATTAAAAGTTTTGCAATTCAACACATTTTAAGTGCATCTGTCAGAGTGCTGACCTGAGAGCCATGAAAATGAAAAATCACTGATACCAAGAAATCGTAGAAATTTTCACTGAATTTCGACCACTCCAGCATCACAGAAATGTTCAATAATGTTTATTTGATACAATGTCTAGATGATAGCTTTATTTGTCATTAAATTTGAACGATGTGTCTTTAAGATGTAGAATGATGTGGTTGGAACTAGAAAGCAAAATCGACAATATTTTTGTAAACAAATGCTGAACGAAACTTAGTACGATCTAACAGAAATGTACAGTACATAAAAATCAAAATTTACTCTAATCGAATGTAATTCTATCTGAGAAATGTAACAAAACAAAAGGTATTGAATAAATTCTTACTTTGATCTACAATGCTATGCAAAATGGTTGAGACACTCCTCGTAAAAAACGATCTTCTTTGCCTTTCTAATTTTTTTCCCCCTTGAGGTGTTAAGTTATTTCTTTTGACCCCCCCCCCCCCCCCCCCCCTCATTACAATGTTGTAACCGAAAAATTGGAACGTAAATTTGACGTGAAAACAACATTGATAGGGGGGAAGGGGATGTCAAACATAGAAAATCAATAATGTTTTAAAAGGCACAAAATCATGAGAGTGTCTCAAGTATTTCTGCATAGCATTGTCCGAAAACACCTTTCCTTTCCTTTCAACACAGTAGACAACGATCAGGCCAATTTCAAAATGCACACTTGGATAAACAAAATTGATTGTTTAGAGTTCATTTAAGCTCGAAAACTAGCTTTCCTATGGAACATTTCAAGAGTGAAAAGATGTCTTATGATGGCCGTTTATAGCTTGTGCGCTGTGACGTCACATGAATGGAATGAAATCTGGCGTCGATATGAGGCCCGAAAATGTCTGCTTTTCCTCTCTGAAAAAGAAATTTTAACCCGATAAATTGATCTGATAGTACTATGTTCAATGTTTGGAATTGAATAAGATAGTTAGCGGGTTGCAATCAGTAAATAGAAAAAAATAGCGACGGTCTACATCTAGACGGTCTACAGAGAATAACAGTAAGAAATTAAGATATTATTGTTATTTAAATGGTGTAGACCGTAGACCATGTAGATCGTATCGAGTTTCATTTCCAGCTCAATGTCACGCCAGGATCTGGAGATAAAAGAAAGTAGGCTAGTGAAAGCAGTCCGATAAAATCTAAAGATATGGCGTGCAAACCACACTTCATTAGGATTGAAAGACCAAAGAAAATGTTACAGGCTTGATGCCGATAAAATGTTAAATCATTGTAATCGGACTTAGCCGTATGTCTATTCGCAGAGTTTAAGCAAATGCGAGGATGCGCATAGAGCCGGTTTTCGCTTCACCAAAGTGAGCAATGAATGCGAAGGAAACAGTCGCATTGCTTAAAAAAACTGCCTTCATATATCCTCTCTGAAGAGTAAAGATGAATACCAAATATCGCTCAGTATGGAAGAAATTGGCATTAACCTAGATCAGACAATGCTATGCAAAATGGTTCAGACACTCCTCGTAAAAAACTGTCTTCTTTGCCTTTCTAATTTTTTCCCCCTTGAGGTGTTAAGTTATTTCTTTTGACCCCCCCTCCCCCCATTACAATGTTGTAACCGAAAAATTGGAACGTAAATTTGACGTGAAAACAACATTGATAGGGGGGAAGGGGATGTCAAACATAGAAAATCAATAATGTTTTAAAAGGCGCAAAATCATGAGAGTGTCTCAAGTATTTCTGCATAGCATTGTCCGAAAACACCTTTCCTTTCCTTTCAACACAGTAGACAACGATCAGGCCAATTTCAAAATGCACACTTGGATAAACAAAATTGATTGTTTAGAGTTCATTTAAGCTCGAAAACTAGCTTTCCTATGGAACATTTCAAACACGAACGAACAATATGTGGTCTGATCTCTTGAAGTGTTTAGGTAAAGTTTCTCTTTCCATGAAAGCAAGTGCATTGCACTCATTTACTTGCTTGATCTTTATGAGAACGTCTTCTGCCATCCTTACAATGTACAAACTAACACTTGAAGAATCAATATGATTAATCGAAAATAGATTCTTATGATCTTATCTTCAGATCTTTCCAATAATATACGAATATTCAAATTGATTAAAGGAATGCGTAGGTGAAAATTGCAACCTTTGTTCTCTGAGCGTTGATGTGTGATGCGTGTTGACTGTAACTGCTCGCTTGGCTCGGTGATGCAGCCTCAACCGATGTAGGGTTCTCTATACTCTAACTTGTAGCTGTTTTTTATTTTTTTATTTATTTGTTGAATATAATTTCACACTTTATTCATAAATTCAAAGTAACAAAGTTACATTTCACTTTAAAAATACTACTTACAGTAAAAGTAAATAATCTGTAATATAATAATCTTAAACAAAACATAAATAAAGAAAAAACTTGACGCATTACGAACGTACATGTAACACCGTGATCACCGGAATTTTCATTAAATTTCGACAATTGCTCAACCACTCCGTCGTCATGGAAATTTTCACTGAATTTTGACCACTCTGGCATCACAGAAATTTTCACTGAATTTCAACCACTCTTCATACAGAAATTTTCACTGAATTTCAACCATCCCAGCGCTAGCATCACAGAAATTTTCATGAAATCTTAACCATCCCACCATTATGGACATTACTGAAGCAGCGAACTGTTAGGGCAACCTAACAAAATGCTTGGGGGTATGTAGCCCTGCATTGGACTAGCATCCCACTCAGGTGGAGTTGCAATACTCCTAGTTTGCTTCATGCTACGGAAACTGTGATATAAAGCTCTGTTTATAGTGTAGCCATGCAGTTTGGCCCCAAACGGCTTTACCTTTTACCTTTACAGTATATGTAGGTGGTCGGTTTTTCATGACAGATGCACTTTAAAAACACTTGTATTTTATTTATTTTTTTAATCAACGCTGTCTTTTCAAAAAAATAATTCTTAATTATTATCCATAAGTAGCGAAAGCTAAGAAAGGTAGTTGTCAGGTGATCGAGTTACTTCAATCTACATGAAATTTCATTTATGGATGTTGAATGATCAAAAATAAACCCACATGGTGATGTAAAATCTATCTGTTTACAGTTGTTTGTTTGGGTACACATAACTAACGGATCAAATGTTTGTTACATCACAGGATATTGAACTTGATAGAGAGCATCACAAGACAGAATGGGCCTTGCAGTGGAGCTGGAGAGATCAGAGGAAGGACAGTAGAGGCCTGGGACAATTGACAGGGCAAGATGATTTATTATCATTAAGTATGGTAGTTAAGTACTTTCTATTTATCTGGCCCAGCCCGGGAGGCCTTTGAACGTGGGGTACAGCTGGCCCGGGGTTTTCCTCCTAGGGGCAAGTGGACGTACGGGGAGGTTTTTCACCCAGCTGTTGTTCCACAACCCCCGTTCAAGATAGTTCTTTGCTAAGTTTTTTTTCGTTGTTGTTATTACTTCTCCATTGATGTTATGCTGCGATCTGGCTAATTTTTCTGCACTCTTATAAGAGAATAAGAGCACAGAAAAGTCAATCTGATTGTAGGTTACATTAATGTAGGTGTGTGTGCCACCATTGTTCAAAGAAGTGTGTTTTTCTGAATTTTTTATTTACCTGCATCACTAAATTATATGATTAATTAGGTCATTGGTTAGAGTCAGAGATCTTAGTAGCTGCATGTAGTTCTCACTGCAGTACTCATTTAATTTAAATAAATTATTAATAAAATGTATTATAATATACTCAACAAAATATGCAGCTTCTGATTGGTCAATGACTAATGCATAAATTAGGTTATAGAGTGCAATACGGAATTGTGATAAACAGTTCCGGACAAGTAGAGACGTTTTTGCCGCTTAATGGTATTGAAATAAGCTTTCAAGTTAAGTTAAATGTTTTCTAAACTATATATAGTACTGTAATTCTTTCAAAAAGTTCCCGTTTGGTTTGCCTGCGCGTTCAAATAAAACATGTGAGCACTTTGGAAACCAGTGAAGTGTTTCATGTGCAGAGTAGCGTGATGGCCGCAGCAAAATTTTGTTGAGAATATTATAAACAAAAAATCGTATGAACTGCTCGTGCAATTAGTGATTTATGGTCACTCCTGATGTTTTGAAAGTTCTCAAATTGCACTCGCCTAACGGCTCGTGCAATTTTGAGAACTTTCAAAACATCACTCGTGCCCATAAATCACGAATTGCACTTGCGTTCATACGATTTCCTATACTTATTGTTTGTCTCATGATGTAGTCACTTAGGATGTAGATCACAACATTTTGACTGCTTACTGCTAGTCTTCTTTATTGGGCGATGAAGACTAGCAGTAAGCGGTTGAACTGTCACGATCTACATCTTTAGTGATTACATCATGAGACAAACAATAATACCTTTTACCTTATACCTTTTATGCTATGAGCACTACATGTAGCAGCATACTGACCTGTTGCATACTAGATTCAGATTGAACCATTCCATTTGGCTGATTTTGAATCCACTTGTTTGTTCAATTTGAGTAAGCTGGGTTTGAGGATCCCAACCTTGAGCAGCGGTTCTCTTTTTCCATTACATGGATGCATGCTGCTGTACTGTTGACACTGAATAAAGTCTTTGATTAATTTTGATTTATATTATAATTAACTAGAAAGTTCTCCAAAATTTGTTTACAAAAAATATGTCAAAGTTAATCAAAAACTGTGTTGAGTGACAATAGTATGGTGCGCATCAATGTAACTACAGTGTCAGCATAAATATTCTGCTATTACGCTCCACTTCTAGTTGCCAGGATTTTGCCAGTTTTTTTGTTTTAATTAATGCTTCCTTTGTTTATATTTAAATTTTGCTTACTTTGTATAAGTAGATCAGCAAGCTCATTAGCACAATAATATTTCAAACTTTTCCTTTCTGTTGACACTCCATTATATTTACCATCTTGAGTTGCATTTTATTGTTTTCAAGATTAATCAACATTTCAAATGATGCAAACAAAATATTGGCCTTAATCCACAAATTTCTACATAGAAAAGTTTTTGAGTGGCAATTTTACAAAAAAAAGAAAACGCTCTAAAAAACAAACAATCACTTACCCGATGGTTACTATAAGGACCTTTTATTTATCAGGCTTATTTCAGTGCCCATTGGACTTATTTTATTTTCATTTTCTTTCTGGATTATTTTAATCCATTTTTTCCTTTTTGTTCATTTTAGCATAAATTTAAGGTATCATTATTAATATATTATTAAGTATAATTAATTATCAACAGTCTGCATTTTAACTTACTGCTACATGTAGGTTTCTTTTTTTTCATTTTAAGCTAGAAACAAAATCTTGCAGCTCTTGCATATTATATTAAGTACATGATGAAACCTTTTTGCAATTTTATTGACATGATCAAGGCACCTAGGACTAATAAGTCAAATAATGCAGACTGTTGATTACCAACGTATTTGTTTTGCATTCATGGTTACTTCTTGGTGTTACAAAAGTCACAATATTTTGAATTTCCTCATCGATTTGCTCCACAAATTCTAGGGATTTATTTAACCCGGCATGTTTAAGCTGGCATTTTACTGTTCAGTAACCTGAGCACAGCAGCCTACTCGCAGGCTAGATCGGTTAAGGTTGCAATCTTTTTTCTTTTGGGACTTGTATCACCAAGAAAAGCCATGTTTTCTTTCTATTAGTATATTTATGGTGCTAATGAGCTTGTATATCTATAGCCTGCGTAGCAAGCATTCCTGTACGAACGAAGAGCACGAAAAAAGCTCTTTGTTCATACAGGAACGCTTGCTACGCAGGCTAGTATATCTACTAATAAGTTTTAAGGGTATTATTTAATTCCAGGACTGCAGGTGGCACACACACAAAAATCTAGTCAATCAAGTCCCTGCTGGGTTGTGGAAGCTCTGAAGCTCTGAGAAGGTGTGTTTCTGATGTCCTCTGAAATATTCCAACTGAGAAATCCTGGGAAGTTTTATCTGATCCTGAAATTCAAGCTGGGGGCAGTTGGACACTTGGAAGAGTTGGCCATTTGCTCTCAAGTGGGGAGGACAGCGTGAAGGAAGGTGAGAGTTTGCTCTTCATGTCTTTAGGGTTTCACTTAATTTGTCACAATACCACACCATCAATTTCGCACATTTCGGCGCGGCAAGGTGCTTCTTTGCAGTCGATGTATCCGGGAACATTTCATGACCATGGATGTAAAACAGGAGTGCTGAATTGTTGGGGCTCAAGGAAGGTGTATCTCTGGAGAAATCGAGGACAGAGGTGAGCACGAATTTCATCAGTCTGACTTGATTGGATTTTCACAAATGACATCAAATTTAGCTGTTGGTCACTGGGTGTCTCTCAGATTGGGTTGCACTGGTTACAGTTTTCTCTCTTTTAAGTTTTTCATTTAATTTAAAAATTAAAACTAAAATTAATGTAAATCATAGGTCCAATAATTATTATAAACAAATCATCTTTTTTTCAAAAATAGCATTTTCTTACTAAGAATAATAAGAATAAAATAATTTATATTTTTTGATTTTCCTTTAAACCTTATTTTCTTAAGAAAGTTATTATAAAGCATAGGTCCAAACAATTTTTTTTAATTAGCATTTTCTTACTAAGAATAAAATAATAATTGTTTTATTCTTAGTCCTAAATAATTTCGTACAATTGGACTATTTTCATCATCAATTTTCATTTTCGTCCAATTTATAACTTCAATCATTCTTCAAAATAACACCAGTTGTCCACTCCAGCAATTTTGGGGAGACTGAGCAACAACTTTCAGCACTAGGATTTCTGGGATTGTTTGGTAACCAATATTTGTTATGATTGATTGATGGTTGCCATTGGAAACCGTCGACTAATCATAGCTCACACTGTTATCCAAACAATCCCAGAAATCCTAGTGTCGAAAGTTGGTGCTCAGTCTGCCTGATGTTTCTGGAGTGGCAAATAGGATCATTCTCAAAGCAATTTATTACAAACTATGTCAGATGTTTGAGGAATAATCCCTCATTAGTAGACTGATTAACTGTCAAATAAAACAGCGGCGTTTTATTCAACAGTTATTCAGTCTATTGATGAAGGGTTATCCTGAAACATCTGGCATTGATTATTTTAAGCACTTTCATTATAAACTCAGTTTTCGATTTAAAAAAATTATCGACAAACTAATCAAAAAAATCTCACCACCAATTTTATTTAAAAAATATATATTATATATATATTTTTTAGTTTTGCTTTTCTTAAGCCTGGAAAACACTTACGACGCAAGCATAAGCGCAAGCAACATACGCAGACGCAGTAACGTGTTGATCATTAGTGCCTTTTGTTAGAACAAATGCTGCTAATGATCAACACGTTACTGCGTCTGCTGCTTGCGCTTATGCTTGCGTCGTAAGTGTGAACCAGGCTTAAATTAATCGTCAAACACTTTATTTTGAAATTGATTAAAATAAACTTCTTTAATAGCCTTAAATAAATACGATTTAGCTCTAACAGCTTCCACAAATTCCTGGCTCATTTCCAAATTTTTAAAACTCTAAGCAAAAAGTTTGATTATTTACTTAGCTTATTTTCAAATAATTTCCGGACTCTTTCAGCTTCGTATGTTTGTTGCTCGGTTCAAATCACGGACGTTCTATAGAGATTTGTTCTTTTGTTCATTTCTCCAGAGAACTTCACGTGATCTGAAATGGGACAACAAACAAACAGAGCTGAATGCGTTATTAGCCGAAACGTCTCGCATTTTTTTTTTCAAACAGCTCTTAACCATTTCCAATTTGATTTCCAAATCAAATAAAATCCGGCAAAATTCTATTTTCTGTCTAGCTTTTAAAAAAATTATCGGTCGTCACAAACATTTCATAAAAACTAAACATTAAATAAATACGATTTAGCTTAGCAGCTCCCGCAAATTCCTGGCTCATTTCCAAATTTTTAAAACTCTAAGCAACAAATTCAGATTGTTTATTTAGCTTACTTTATTTTCAAACAATTTCCGGACTCATTCAGCTTCGTATGTTTGTTGCTCGGTTCAAATCACGGTCGTTCTCTGGAGATTTGTTGTTTTGTTTTCCTAAAACATTATTTATTCACGCGCGCGCCAAACAATTCTCCTGAGAACATCACGTGATTTAAAATGGGACAACAAACAAACTGAGCTGAATGTGCT